>JAWMRA010000078.1:36405654-36421221 GCA_035584735.1 Pseudotriccus pelzelni | reverse complement strand
TACATCATGAATTACATAAGGCAAGCTTGACTTTTAAAGAAATTATCCAGAAAAGATATTTAGAAAACTTCCCTAAACTCTCCATTTTCCTCTGTGCTTGGGGGGGGCGGGGGTTTTAGTTTTTTTTAAACCAATCTGATTTTCTTTTCAACAGGAATTAATTTAAAGACCTATTTCATATCTGACACTGAACAGCTGTCAGGTGATGCAAAAATTCTGTAGTGATTTGTTGTGGATTCACTGCAACAGAGTCCATGACTGTCTACTATTACAGCTTTCATGAATAATTGATTACTCTAAGGAAAAACTCTGATTCTTTATTTATCAAATAACCCTTTGCTAACAGACTAGAAAATAGTGAATCATGGAGACATGAGAATGGAGAAAGATGGTTTTATTTTCAGGACACATGCAAATTATGCTGTGTGAATACTGGTTATCAGAATTAGGCAAAATCAGTGAATTTTTAACAATTTAAAGATAAAAACTATCAGTGGCTTAACAAAGTTGTTGTACAGCTATTATAAGATCTTTACAGTAGCTTTCAAATGCTTCTTGTGAAAAAGAAATAAGAATAATTTTGATCAATGCATTTAAGGAAATCGTCTTCAATCATCGACGTAAAAAAGTCTCACGAGTAATTTTTGTAAAATTCTCTGCCGAAATGGTATACTTTATCATATGGACCCTGACTTGCAGACACATTCAGATCAGTGTTCTGGTAGAAATTATCAGAATAACCATTTTTATGAAAGTCCAAATTCATCCTTAAAGTAGATTTTATTTAAAATAAAATGATGGTGAAAATAATCTTTGGAGGATTTGGATTTTTCATAAGTTGTGTAGATGTTGTGTCATGGAAGATATTAATTTATTGGTTCGTGGGAAATTATTATTATTTTCATAATACCGAGCTATTACATGCTATTCTGGAATTATTTGAATATTATATTCCTTCACATTTCCTTTAATCCTTTTGTTAGTAATTTTATTTTAAATGTTCTTGTTTCATTTATTAAGCTAGATTTTCTATTATATAAAAGTCATAAATTGGTGTTTTGATAGGTAAACTTTTTCAGCATTTACTGCTTTTACCTTTCTTCAGTAAAGAGAGTACATATGGGTACATATAAAATTGAAACAAGGATATCCACTTCAAGACAGCTAATGACATTTTTCATTGTTCCTTTTTTACATTACCTCTTTGTAAAACTGCATGAAGAAGAAATATACATTTTCAAAGAAAAATAATAGTTTTCCTGTAGTGTGGGGCATGATATGGCATGATGCAGAACCTGTTCTGAAATTACAGATAATATAGCACACAGTGGAACAGCAAAAGCTTTCATTTTTCTTCTTCTCTCTTTACAGATGGACCCAATTCAAAAAGCTGTAATAAATCATACATTTGGGGTTCCTCTTCCTCATCGAAGAAAGCAAATCATATCATGCAACATTTGCCAGCTGAGATTTAATTCTGATGTAAGTCGATCATTTTGTATCAGATTAGAAATATGTACTTATCTTCTAGTATGTGCCATAATTTTCATAAATTGAACCTAAATGAAACATTGTGAATTCAGTTTGTCGCTCAGCAGATGAAAAGGCTGTAGGATGTTTCAAATAAGCACAATTGCTTGGCAGTGTTTATACACCAGGCCAGATTTTCTCTGCCAATATATCCCTGCAAACTCATCAACTTCAGTTGTGCTGCACAGAGTGTAAATAGGAAAAATTGACTGATCCATTACTGCTAATAAGGCTGATATATTTGCTGGATCTGAATTCTTCTACCAGTATCTTCAGCTGGCTCCTTCCTTACCTCCTCTCACTCATCCAGCAGTGAAACAGAGCAAGCTGAACTGGAAATGGTCCCTAATACACAAAGGAAACCTGTCTCCCACAATTAGCCAAGGAAGCTGTGCTGTGATGTTCTTTAACATCACAAGTAATACCTGTTATGTCAGAGAAAAGCCTCTAAGATTTTAACTCTTCTATTTCCTTCTCAGGATCATTGTGTGTGCAGACAAAACCTTACATAGTACAATAATTTTCCTTCTGCAGTTCTAGTCTCTTCAGGAAGTTTCTTGACATGGACATGGCTATTAAATTAATATTTAATAATAATGGAAATTAATCTTCCCCATTCACTACTTGTTTTACTAATTTAAGTATGGAAGTTACTTCTATGAGAACAAAAATGTTTGAATTTAGAGTAAGGTCAAACCCAAAAGTGTCTACTAGGATCTTTCCTCATGCCAGTCATAGGAAGAAGTGAAATAATTCCTGTGTGCTCCTGCTTCTTTGTAGGAAGGTACTTATGTACAGTTTGTACTATTTTTAGTTTATTGATTATTTATTAAAGCCATGCTCTTGTCAAAAACTTAAATTGAACTTTGAAGCCTAATTTTAAGGATTGCCCTCCTAGGGGAGAAAATAATGCAGCTCTTTTCATTCCCTTCAGCTTTTTATTCATCAGAAATAATTTAAACAAGATCTGTCATAATTTCCAGGCCAGTCAGCATCACATACTTAATTTTACCAATGATTCCAGGTTTTCTAATTCACCTACTGAATGGACACCTTCCTCTTAAAACATTGACATAATTTTCAAAGAATGGTGCAAGGAAGGATAATACTGTCTCTGGAGTTGTCATGTCCCTCACAGATAAAGGAGTCAAATTAGGCTCTTCCATTTAGAAGCCAGATGCCAGAATTAGGACTGTGGATACTGAGTCATTCATGAGGAGGGGACGATGGAGGCTTCTGGGCTGCAGTGGATCTCACCGACTGAGCAGCCTGACTTACCACTCACAATTTTCAGCTTTGTCTTAAGAAAAAGCACGTCACACTGAATCATACACACTATACAGCTGCAAGAGGTATCAAACACTTCAGTGTGACATACCGGAGTGAAACCCCTCTTTTCAAAGAGGGTATACCGTTTTAGTCTGCAAAAACATCCAGACAAAAGAGAGGATGAACACATCATTAAAATGACTTAGTCATTAGCAGTTACACAACTCGGATTGATATATGGAGTGGAAAATTTTCCAGCTGACAGGCGTTAGGCATTTTCCAGAATAAAATGTCTGAAATAAAAATGCTTCTACACAGAAACAAACAAGATATCGGTGCACACCGATCCTTTTTAGTCAGAGGACTGCTATGGTCCCACACTGTTCCTTTTCTGCTTCTCTTAGAAAGTATTCCAAAAAAAGAGAGGGAAAAGAAGCAGTGGTCATTTTCAGAGTCATCCATGGTGTCCAAAAAACTGGTTTGAGAAGAAATCTATTAATTTAAGCTGTTCACAGAAAACTCTTGGAAGACAAGCTGTTAAGCAGATATTGAACTGTTCCCTCACACCTTCAGGTGTTAGAGGCTTGAACTCCAAATAGCTGACACTGCTCAGAAGAAGGTTGTTTTAGTGCTCTCTCTCAGAGTAGATCAATATTGACTTTATGGAATGGGGAGACCTTCATGATGAGTATGTTTCACTTTCCACTTTTAATATTCACCTAATTTTTAAAGCAATCCCAGTGTTGTTGATTGATGGAGAGATTATGTTCCAAAAGTTGTCCATTGATTAACCTGGGATGATATCTCTCCCCCTTTTCCCTACCACACAGAAGGGATTTGTGGATATCTTTATGATGGTCTCTTCTCATTCCAGTGCTTATAGTTATTACTACCGAAAATCACAAAGTGCTCTGCTGAGGTTTTTCAAGACATAATATTTCTATGATTTGTAGTCACAGTTCCGCTTCAGTTTAGGAATGTTTTTTTGCAATGTGAGCAGAGCTATTTCCTCCATTGCTTAGGTAATTCTGAAATGTCCACCAGTGCTTGAAGCAAAAATGTGCTAAACTAAAGATTTAATATTGAAACTCAAAGGAAAGATTGCTTTGAAGAAAAAGAGCTGTTAGCTATCATTTTTTGATTACTGCATGAATGGCAAGCACACACATCGTAAATTTTTCTCCTATTATCATGAAAAGCTTTTCATTTACTCAATATTCCTACCTTTCATTGTCATCATATTTTGTTGAACATGATTTAAATCCATAACAACAACAAATACCTTTTCTGTCTAGAAACCTAGGCTTTCTGTCTCTTCTACCAATACGTTTCTATTTTTAGATGCTGGAGATAGGATTTATCAGAGAGTGATGAATAGAAATTCCATTTATCTGCTGCACAACAATATTATGAAAATGTTAACAATAAAACTGGTCTGTGAGATTTTTCATTTTTGCAGATAATACAGAATTTTCTCCCTTTTGATATGGATTTTTTTAAGAGCAGCAGAGCTTTTTTTCTGGTTACATGGTATCAAAATTACATTTCAAAAAAAATGAGAAAAGGCAGTACAATAGTCTAAAATCATTTAGCTTCTTTGTACAGGAGTTTTCTATAAATCTTCATGACAGCTGTGTGTTCAGTATTTCTTTTTAAAATAAATCTTTTCATAAAAGGGAAGGGAGGAATGAGCAAATTACCAAAGCCTCTCCATGCTGAGAAAAAACATCAGAACAGCAGAGGTGGGTTCTGTGGAGTCCATTTCAAGCAATTTTTTTTCATTCAGGGAATGAAAAACTATATATATAACATTTACAATCACATTGTGCATCCAGTACAGGGCAAAATATTTACATATGTGCTTGAGTGCAAGTGCCTGTGTTGCCATTTAGATGTTGGCTGCTGCTGAGAGGTATTGCACCAGGTCTTGACTATTTCATCTTCTTTTGCCTACATTTCTGATTTCAGTATTTGATGAAGTTATCAAGTTATCGGTATCTATCAACAAGGTCAATTCTTACAGAGGGGTTATCTATTTTTCTTCCCTCTTGTTTAATGCAGATAGCTGAGTAATGATTCAGTTTGCTTGTCTTTAAAGGTTTGGCAGAGTTCTGTTCACAGGATTTGAATTCCATTCTAATACACTGTAAAAATATTTCCAATTATGTTAGCCAGAAATTCTTGTTTTACTTAAATAGCAACCACAGTAATATTTCTCTGAAAATCAGGAGCTGAATGCTCATCAGTCCTTATTTGTTTTTTTTTTTACCTTGTTTTTCTCCATCTCTATTAAAAAAAAGTATCACTGAATTGATATATAGTTCAACTTTATGAAACCATCAGGGTTCCAAAAGTGCTCTTGCAGTTAAACAATAGTGAAGGATTTTTTTGAGGATAAGGATGCAATATAGTTCCACAATATTTTACTATGGTTCTAAATTTTGCGGGCAAGGAAGCAGGATCAGAGGACTTACATCCTATTTAGGCTGTGCTTGACATCTAGAACAAGTGATTAAAGTATCAGTTTGTAAGCACCTAGGGTATAATAAGGCAATAAGAAACAGTCAACATGAATTTGTCAAGAACAAATCATGTCAAACCAGTCTAATTTTTTCCTTTGACAGGGTAATTGGCCTAATGGATAATAGGGAATAAATAGCTGTGACATATTTTGGCTTTAACAAGGGTTTGTAAAGTCCTGTGTGACAGTCTTGTAAAGCAAGTAGAGGAATATGGTCCAAGTGAAATTATTAGAAGTTGGTTGCACAACAGATTGAAGAACTGTAGTGACAGTAGTTACTGATGGTTTCCTGTCAAAACAAAAGATCACAACAAGTCAGGATCTGTAAGAGTCTGTCCCATTCTTATTGCTACTCTAAATTTTCATTAGCATTGTGCCTGATAGAATAGGGTATATATATATACCAAGTTTTTGGATGGCACACAGATGGAGGGTGGCAGGCACTTGATGGAAGTAGGTAAGTTCAGGATTGAAGTCCAAATTATCGTCACCAGCTGGAGAAAATAGTCTGGAATTCCAACAAATGCAGTAAGCACAAACTATTGTGCTCAGACTGGAAAAAGTAAATGCACAAGCAGTAAAATGAGTAAATGTCTGGCTTAATGGCAAAAAAAAAAAGTGAATCATAATCCAAATACGCATTAACAGTGGATACTGTGGGGGAGAAAAAAGAAAGAAAAGAAAAAGGAAACCACCCAACTAATCCTGTGATAATTTTTCCCCCAAAATGTGACATTTCTCAATAGGTAAGTATTCCACAGCAAATATTCAAGAACAGCTGAGAAGGACTGGGGGTGCTTGTGGATGAGAGACTTGACATGTCCTAACAATATGCACTTGCAGCCCAGAAAGCCAACCCTGTCTTGGGCTTCATCAAAAGCAACATGGCCAGCAGATTGAGAGAGATGATTCTTCTCTGCTCTGCTCTTGCGAGAGCCCACCTGGAGTACTGTATCCAGATCTGGGGTCTTGAGTACAGGAAAGACATGGATCTGTCGGAGCAGGTCCAGAGGAGGGCCACCAGGATGATCAGTGGGACCAAACACCTCTCCTGTGAGTAAAGGCTGAGAAAGTTGAGATTGTTCAGTCTTTAGGAGGGAATGCAGTGAGGAGACCTCATTGTGGCCTTTCAGTAGAGGAGGCCTATAAGAAAGATGGGAGCAAACTTTTTATCAGGGCCTGTTTTTACAGGACACGGGGTAATGGTTTTGAACTGAAGAATGGTCAATTTAATACAGATGTAAGAAATAAGTTTTTTAAAATGAGGGTGGTAGAACACTGGAATGGGTTTCCCAGAGAGGTGGTGGATGTCCCGTATCTGGAGACATTCAAGGTCAAGTTGGACTGGGCTCTGAGGAACCTGATGTAGTTGAAGATGTCCCTTCTTATTTCAGGGGTGCTAAACTAGGTGGCCTTTAGAAGTTCCCTTCCAACTCAAACTATTCTATGATTCTATGATTTGAAATTGACAGTGCCTTGGGTGAAGAATTATTTATAGTCATCATACTTCCCCAAAAGCATAATTGGTTTCATAATTAGAGCACATCCACTAGTATGACAAGATGTAAAAAAAACCTCACTCAGCTAGGGAAAGCAGAAAGAACTGGATAGATGTCCAGTGGAAAACACCAGAAAAATATAGTAGGTTTTCCATATTTGAAAGGAGGTTAATTAGAGTCTAGTGACCAATTGATTTTTGTGTTCCTTGGTTTTGTTAGAAGAATAAATTTGATTAGCTCTTCAGATTAATTTTATTAAAGAAATTTTTTGTTGGACTGCTTGGTGAAACAATTCTAGCTATAACAGTAGTGAAGTGCTGGAAGAAGACTTGTAGGGACAGTTGAGGAATGCCTGTTGGCAGAGAGTATTCACAAATTAGACACCTGTTCCTGAAGATGAACAGGAAATGCTGAATGTTGTCCCAGATCTGAGAGAGGGATAATATGACCTCCTGCTTGACTAATCTGCAAATCTGTTTGTGTGGTTTGGAAGATATAAGAGAGATTTAATTCCTCATCCATGTCAAACGATGGTTTGCAGAAAGAGGGGAACTTTAAAATGTTGATCCATTAAGAATCAGGAAAGGTTGGTACAGATAACTGCTAGAAGTTATTTAGCATTTCACCCTTCTGATTTCAAACCTGTTATTTTTCCACTTACATAGATATCCTTAAATGGTATTTGAAGCAACCTGTACTATTTGCCTCCACCACTGTTCCATGTGTGGCAATAACCACAGGGTCTTATTTTTTGCATGTTCTGTTGTGCTTCCAGTAACGGATTAGATTTAGATTTACCATTGACCTGGAGTCCTGGATCCTGGTTTGGTATAAACAAAGCAATTTCTGCTTGAATTGTAATGCACAGCTCTTTTAACCGAAGTCACTTGCTGCAGGTATTGCCAGTCATCAAGCACATTTATTTATTTGTTATCTTAGGACATTTTACTTTTGTTTTTCCAAACTAGCGTACCTGTGTTCTATAAATTCATCAGCCTGATTCTTTAAGAAGGTTCTCTTCTGCAAACATTTACAGATACTGAGCATCTCCTTAAAATCAGTGTTACTCTATGAGGGTATAGTAATGATTGCAGCACTTATACCTTAACAAGAATAAAACTTCATCCAAAATTAACTTTTTAACATATATATATACATATATATATAATTCCATATATATATTTATATTTTAATATATATTTCTGTATATGTACCTCTTTTTTTCTAATGATGCACCATCTTTCCTGTACTATGGAGTTCACTGTAAGGAGATACAAATGCTGTTTTCAGTTGCAGAATTGCACATCCTCTTCATTTGAGATCAGAATGTGAGTCAGAATGAAAATACACACATAAGCTGACACCTTCCCAGAGGTACTGGTTTATGGTATTCACTGGGAAGAATAGCAAGCAATCACAGAAAGCGATTAGTGTGGAGATCTCCATGGGATATCTGGCATTTACACCAACTCATTATAGAAACCCTAAAGAACTACTAACAAAATATTTCAAGATATTTGACTTTTTGACATTCTAAAAGTCTAATCAAATAGCTCAGAATATATTGCACTTACATTGTATACATGAAAAATTTTGAAAACAACCTAGTATAATTTACTCACTATGATGTTCAGTGAGTTTTGTAGGCCTCACCTGCACATTTTAGAAGCTTTAACTCCTCTTTCCTAGACCACAGTTTTAAAGACCGCAATATGAATTGCAGTCAGATCCTGTGCGAGTCTGTCTTTTCCTGTGTTTTATTGTTTTATTATTATAAAAACTGTGTTTTATTTGGAAAGAAAATAATCTTAATTTGGTTATAAGTAACCTTTTTTACGTAGGAAATAATAATTTAAAAGTTATGAAATCCAGAATAACCTGTTAAAGAGTAACAATAAATTTTCACATAACCTATAGTTTCTTAAAGCATTTCTAAAATGTCTAATAGAAAGTATAAATAATTTCCTTTTGTTGTGTAAAGTACTTTTCCCATAATTTTCACTTTCTGTACAGTACTTCTGTGAATCTGTACAAGCTAGAAGCAGAAATTATTCATATCTGACACAGCACCTTGTTTAGCTTCAGAGTACTTTTGGAGGTGTTGAACTGAGTCCCCTGACTATATCCTAAGGATGTGACTATTTCCTTGCCTCTTAAGATCTGGCTGCAAACTAAATATTTTAGGTGACCAGTAGCTGCTGTGAGTGGTCTCTAAGTTGTGTGCAGTCTGTGGAGCTCTCTGCACAAGCTCTTCTCTAATCCTTGCCCCTATCTCCTCTCTTGTGATGGAAGGAACCTATTCCGTCCAGGAAATCTGTACTGTTTCAGAATATGGAGCAGCCCAGAGGTATCAGGCTCACAAAGGCATTGCCTAAGGTCAAGAAGGCAGTAGGAAAGAAGGAAAGTTTTAAGTTACTGAACATGAAGAAAGCACATTCTTAATGTCAGCTAATTACTCAGACTGTTGCTGATGGGGAGAGAATGGAGTGCCTTGTTGTCCACTGTATTTATATTACAAGACTCACACTTTACTCTCAAAATTCACTCTCCATCCACATTCAGCAGTGGTAGTTGAAGAGAGAGTGTCTAAGTCAAGCACTGGAACATGCAGCTCAGGGAAGTTGCATGGTTGACCATCCCTGGAGGTATTTAAAAGTTGGGTAGACATTGCATTTAGTTACATAATTTAATGGTGGATTTGGCAGTGCTGTGTTAGTGGTTGGACTTGAAGATCATAAAGGTCTTGTCCAACCTAAACTATTTTATATATCCAGGAGAAAGGAAAGTCTAATGTTTCCAGCTACCTCGTCCCTGCACAAGCAAAGGTTGAGGAGAAATGTCCAAAATCTATGTCAGCTGACTATCTGAGTCAGTATAGAAACATGATCCTAGAGAGTTTAGAACATCAGATGCGCATCAGCTGTTGCTGTATAGGACTTAGATTATGTGAAACTTAGACATTTTTTATTTTCCTTTGTCAGTGCTAACTCTGTTCATCCTCTGAGGTTATTTCATTTTCAAAGCGTTCACTTATTTTGACAAAACAAGTCCATTGTGCAGAAGTTTTGACATCTCTTTTAAATTACTTGAGTTTGATAGAAATGATATATTAATAAGCAATGGCTCTCTCTGATAGGCCTGCTTATAATTTGCAAAAGATTAATAACCAATATTCTGACTGTGGAATATGAAGACAGATTAGTTTAAAAGGCTTCTGCTTCTGGCACTGAAGTGAATGGTTGCAGTATTTGCCCTTTTGGGGCCAACTTAACTTCTGCTGGGGCATGGATCACAGAATTGCAAAGAGCAGAAGGAAAGGCAGAGGTGATGGTAGTTACTAAGACAGAAAGTTGGAAATAAAAGCAACCTCCCTCCTGTGTTTGAACACATCCATGTGTGTTACTGTCAGAAGTTTCCTTTCTCTCAGAAATGGTTACATTAATACAGAAGAATGTACCAGAAAACATTTTACTGGGAGGCAGGATGCAGATCTAAATGGTCTCTTAGGTCCTAGAATTTCCAAAATCTGCTTTCAGTGTCAGGAGCATGCTTAATGGGGATTATCTGTCACTTGCTACGGTGACTTCCAGGCAAATTACGTATTTGTTTCCAGCTGTTTTAATGAATTTGGTCCTGTAGATACATTCTTTGGGTTGCAATA
The DNA here is from genome assembly GCA_035584735.1 of Pseudotriccus pelzelni. Taxonomy (NCBI): domain Eukaryota; kingdom Metazoa; phylum Chordata; class Aves; order Passeriformes; family Tyrannidae; genus Pseudotriccus; species Pseudotriccus pelzelni. Next base: position 36,410,741 of record JAWMRA010000078.1, on the reverse strand, counting down.
GAGTCAGAAAGATTTTGTGCCTGGAGGAGTGTGGAGGAACATGAGAATGAAATTCAGATGCTGAAGTTGGGCAGGTAGTGGCTAACTAGAGTTTCTTTGAAGTCTTTGTCTGGAATTGTGGGAAAGAAGACAATGCTTAGTATTTTTTAATTGTACATTGAAAAAGGCTGTTTTATGGGTATAGACAGGGGAAAATATAGACAGCATAAAAGAGGGGAGAGGAGATCTCTCTTCAAGTTCTCTATTGTGCCATTCACAAAAAAGACTGCCTGTTTAAACTTCAAGGAGACAATTCTCTGCTTTTGACTTCTTGCTATTCACTTACTTGTATTTGAAGCAGTTTTTGCTGTCAGCTTCTTCAGTCAACGTGGGAAGTAAATCAGTCAACTCTAATAAGCAATTGAAATTTATGAACAACTGTGCTAGGAACTCTTCACAGAAACCACTTTCCATGAGCAAGTCATCACCTAAAAGGAAAGATAAATTTTAAACTCTTGGTTGTGCAATCTTCATCTACCCTTTTGTTTTGTTCTGTTGTAAGTTCTTCCTTACAGATTTATTATTAAAAATAAGAATTTATACAGTAGAGAATATGAAATTCTGGATTATTAATAGTAGGTGCAGATAACAGATCTCACTGTAATAGTTGCAAAATGCTGTCTATTTTCGTTTATCAATTCGTGACTCCTGCTGGCTCACTTAGGCACTGATAAGGACATAAAGAAGAACTTGCAGAAGAGAAACAGATAAGGGTGTATGCCAGTCTGGTTCACAGAAAGAGTACAGAGTGAAGAAAATTTGCAGCAAACTGTATTTTTTAGAAAACACATCCCCACACGCTAATTTCTTGTAAAAATGCATGAAGAGAAAAGTTGTGCTTTTACTTGGCTTTGGTTAATTATATATTCTTCCAACAAGCATAAAATCTTTCCAAATAATCTTACACTAACACTGGACACCTCTTGTTTTTCTCTTTATGGTCAGTAAAGTTGCACTCCCTGAGGTAACTGTGATATATTTTCTTCCACTGTATCTGTGCAGCCTCCTCTCACAGCAAATATAATATTTATTTTTGTGAGAATTACTACTAAATGTAACTGCCCCTGATGTAAACAAATTCTACTTCAGAACCTACAGGCCTGACTTTTTCAGTCCTTAGTTCTTTTATCACTCCTCTCATGTCTTTTACAGTCTCTGGAGATATTCCTATTCTGTGTACTTACTCACATCACAGCGAACAGCTGGGAGCCTCATCCTCTGAAGGAGTGGAAGTACAACCCAGTATCTCTTTTTAGAAGCTTTATATTGGAATAAAAAAGCATATATTTGAACTATACTTTTGAGGGTGTATTGCCCACACTCATGTGCTTTTTTTTTTAAGCTCAATTGAAAATGAAGTTTTTTAAGGTTTTAAATGGCTAAAAGGGACTGACTTCTTTTCAGCAAAGAACTCAATATGGCACTTACACCTAACTCCCCCATGGCCTTTAAAAGCTGCATTATGAATTCAAAACATGTATTCAAATTTAAGTAATGGTCTACTGGTAGATCATGCAGGTACTTTCACATATATAATTGTTTGATGAGGTGATCAAAAACTATGATTTTAAAAATAAAAGGGTTTATTCTGTTTGTTGTTTATATATGTCTCATTGTGCCATGGTGGGATAAGTTTAGATACAGATGCATAGTAAATTTACTGAATTAATTTATGTTAGCAATTTTTGGTGGGCATAAATGTTTCTTTTTTATTCCTTAGAAAGGAGATTTTATAAGGTAGCCTCTGAACGGGTTTTATCCATTCCCCAGCATAGCATATTTTCTCTGCATCAGTGGACTTGTCATGATAATCAACTTTTTTGTCCCAACCATCAATCACTCCTGATTACAGCTGGGGAGAAGTTCTGTTCTGTTGATCAGCCCATCAGTGCACATAATGTTACACCTGGAGAGAAGTGAAAATCATCCCTTGGTGGGAAAATCACTTGCTTTCAAGTCTTTTGTCTGATGTATTTTAATTTACATTTAAAGTCTTGTTGAAATTGTCAGTGCTTGCTTTGATTTTATTATTTCTTGGACAAAAATCATAAGTTCAATTGATCATTCTCTACATGATTAGAAGAAGAATGCTCTTCTATTTCAAATACGTTGTAACTTTCATTTCATTGTACAAATATTGTAATAGTTATAACTATATAAATTAAAAATCAAATTGTTATGTGGTACTTCACTAGAAGAAGCTTAATATATGCTTGCACAGAATTTTTGCAAAAGCTATTTTGTTGGCTTTTAATTGGATATTTAGCTAGGGTTATATTTATCTTCAGTATTAAATGTATATGAAGTGGCTGTGTAGCAAATTTCATAGGAATTAAATAGTTAAAATAAAAGGCATTGTTTCTTTCTTTAAGGGAAATATGTTATAAATTATGAATAACTAAAATAACTTACTGAATAATGCTTTCCTTTTAATGAAGGTGGCTTTCAGATTTCACAAGAAAGATGAAATTTTAGCTGGAGGAAGCACTTTATATTTTCTTAGTAACTTCAGTATGACTTGTAAGTAGCTATCAGACTGAACAGATGTAGTTTAATTGTACCATTCTTTTTTATCCTATGCTCACTTTTTTATTTTAGTTATCTTTTCTAAATTATCACTGACACAAGTTTATCCTTTCACATCAAAAAACCACAACATATAAGTCTACTATAAATCTCATACCTCAAGGTCTACAGGACGAAGTGTAAATGAAGAAGAAAGAATGTGAGAGTATGGGATAATAAAGATTTGATTAGTAATCATGTTTTTACATAAAAGGTTTAATTAGCAGTAGATCATTTTCCTATTCCTGCTGGTCATTTTCAGGACAGTGATATATTGCTTTTTTGCGGTGAGCCATGCCACCAAATAGAAGGTGTTATGTTTTCATTAGCTGCAGACACCTCAGCATTATTATCTCTCACATAGCAACACAAAACATGTCCAGATGTTATAATTCAGTAGGCCAGCTATATATATACAGTAATTTTAAAACTAAGGGGTATTTGCTCAGATGTTTTGTTTCTTTTGAAATTGATGATAAAAGCACTAAATTGCAAATCAAATAGTCACTGAGCCTCAGTCCTTACATTCTGTCTGCTTGAATAACTTGTTTGCCAAATACAAAATTCCATCAGTTGTGTAGAAATTGTTCTTCCAAAGTGACAATCTGTTTATTTTTATGGTTTAGTAATTAATGTGAGCATACGGCATAATTTTTATTTTACAGGTAGATCGATCTGCATTACTTTTCCAAAGACTTCCACTACTTCTTGTAATGGCATAACAGAATTTTTTTGTGTTATTAAATAGATATTTTTAATGACTCTTGCTAACACAATTCCAGTCAAATAGCCCACTGCAATTTTCCTGTCATGGCTTTAATTTGTTCTCTAACATGCTTTTCATACCAGAATTACATGTAGTGAGAAATGGTTGCGATAAAGTAAATTTCTAATATAAATACATTCTGAGAAGCAGCAATAAATGAGTAAAAGAGTCTGAAAATGTCAGAAAACATGGAATACATAAAAATAATTAACACCTTGGACATTGGAGGAGTTAAGATTTGTTTTACTGAATTCATCAGGGGTTTTTTTGCATAATTCCCAGTGATGAGGAATTTTTATTCTAAAATTATTTTACATGACTAATTTGTATCTCTTTAGTGCTTGAGAAGACCGTAAGAATGCAGCTTCCTTCAGAGAAGAGCTAAGAAAATGTACGTCATGTATATGTAAAAATGGTGCAGTACTATTTTGGTTTTTCTTCTAGAGTCTGAGCCCCGTGTCTTGATTGGTGAGACAGGCCAGACTAGCAAGGTGAGCCAACAAGACATGAGATGCAGAGAGAAGCACATGATCTTTATAGGTTTGTTAGCTTGACCTGTGCTAACTTAATGCTGTTGGAAGTGATGTTTCTACCAAAAAACTTGGCAAGAAATAAGGAGAGGACAGATATTCAGGAGAAGAAAGGAGCAGATGTAATGACATTCAGCAGCAGGGATTGTGAGGAGTGGAGACAGCAGTGAGAAAACGAAGGTTCTGGTACAGACTCCTGGCTAAAATAGATTTTGTTGTATTAACGGTCACCATTAGTAATTTGTCTCTCATAGAATTGCAGAGCTTAAGGAAGAAGTAGAGAGGCTAAGGAGTATTAGGGAAAGTGAAAGGGAAATAGATTGGTAGAGTCACACTCTTTCAACCCCAAAAGAAGTCCAGCAGGAGTCAGAGAGGCTCTGCCCCTCCTGCCATCAGGCAGATGGAACAGACCAAGTAGATGGGGGAAAATGAAAACAGGTCTCTGGTCAGATAGGTAAAAGAATCCCCTCCCAACTCCCATCACCCCTGCAGGTGCCTTTAAAGAACAGGTATGAGGCCCTGGACCCAGAGAGACAGACAGATGACACTCAAGAGAAAGATCTGTCTGGAGGGTCTCCCAGTTGCCTCAGTTTTTAACAAGACAGGTTGTCCTCAGGACAGCTAGCTTCCTGGGCTGGTAGACAGTGACAGGGAGCTGAACACCCCTCCTGTTATCCAGAAGGAAGAAGTGAGTGACCTACTGAGCCACTTGGATCCTCACAAGTCTGTGGGACCAGATGAGATCCATCCTAGGGTGATGAGAGATCTGGCAGAAGAGCTCACCAAGCTGCTCTTTATCATTTATCACCAGTCCTGGCTCACCAGGGAGGTCCCGGATGATTGGAAGCTGGATGATGTGATGCCCAGCCACAAGAAGGGCCAGAAGGAAGACCTGGGAAACTACAGGACTGTCAACCTGACCTTGGTGCCCAGCAAAGTTACGGAACAGATTATCCTAAGTGTGATCACACAGCATCGACAGGATGGACAGGGGATCAGACCCAGCTAACATGGGTTTAGGAGGGGCAGGTCCTGCCTGATCAATCTGATCTCCTTTTATGATTCTGGTGGATGAGGGGAAGGCTGTGGGTGTTTCTATCTGGACTTCAACAAAGCCTTTGACACCGTCTCCCATAATATACTCCTGGAAAAGCTGCAGCCCATGGCTTGGACAGGGGCACTCTGTG
>JAWMRA010000078.1:36362683-36405554 GCA_035584735.1 Pseudotriccus pelzelni | reverse complement strand
CTGGAGAGCAACCAGGAGGAGAGGAATCTGAGAGTTCTACTCAACAGGAAGCTGAACATGAGCCAGCAGTGTGCCCAGGTGGCCAAGAAGACCCATGGATCCTGGCTTGGATCAGGAACAGTGTGGCCAGCAGGAGCAGGGAAGTGATCCTTCCCCTGTACTTGGCATTAGTTAGGCTGCAGCTTGAGTACTGTGCCCAGTTCTGGGCCCCTCAGTTTAGGAGGGACACTGAGGTGCTGGAGAGTGTCCAAAGAAGAGCAACGAGGCTGGTGAAGGGACTCGAGCACAAGTCCTGTGAGGAGAGGCTGAGGGAGGTGGGGCTGTTGAGCCTGGAGAAGAAGAGGCTCGGAGGCGGCTCACCTTATTGCGCTCTACAACTACCTAAGAGGAGGTTGTAGCCAGGTTGGGGTTGGTCTCTTCTCCCAGGCAATCAGCAGTAGGACAAGAGGACACAGTCTTAAGCTGGGCCAGGGGAGGTTTAGGTTAGATGTTAGAAAGAAATTCTTTACAGAGAGAATGATCAGACATTGGAATGGGCTGCTCAGGGAGGTGGTGGATTCTTCATCCCTGGAGGTATTTAAGAAGAGACTGGATGTGGCATTTAGTGCCATGGTCTAGTGTACAGGGTGGTGTTGAGTCATGGGCTGGACTTGGACTCAGTGATCTCAGAGGTCTTTTCCAACCTGGTTGATTCTGTGTGATTCTGTGATTTGCCTAAGCAGAGATTCTGTAGTTAAGGGCTAGAGGCTCATTCTGTCATCCTTTCAAGAAGGATCAAACTTTTTATTATGCATGTTCTTCATTAATAGCAGGAATTGTAAAGGAAGAGGATTTCCTGTGGAGTGGGAGATGTGAATTCACACAAGGGACGTTTGGTGCAACAGTGTCTAGGCTAAAAAGATGAGAAAGATGATTTCTTGGACTCACATCATGAAAGAAAACTATGTAGAGTTTTTACAGGTGTGTTTGAACATGTCTGCTGTTTCAATGTGGAAGAGAAGTTCTGGTTTCTGGTGCTGATAAACTGAATTTTCTGTGAATTTTACAGGTTATTCACAGCCTTTGAATTGGCAGCACAAAATTCTTTGTTGAACAGGATCTTTCCTAACCTATTGAAACAAGTTCTTAATTGGTTTATTTTCTCTCCAAATCCCATAGAAAATGAGTGAAATTAATCAAGGTCAAATCAGTCTTTTCAAAAATTTAGCGCTAATAAAAAGTAGTAGTTTAATCTGATGACTCTTATTAACTTATTTTTATATCACCTGTAAATATTTTGATGATGAATTCAGTTGTGACTGTGACGTCCGTTTAGTTGCAATCAGTCCGTGCTACTTCAATGCGAACGAAGGGCAGGGTCTCAAGAGAAAATAGGCTTAGCATTTCTGTCATGTTCCTTGATGATGGCCTTTGACATGGATAAATAACCATTAATCAGAAGATACACTGGGAATCATTTCACAGGAAACATGTTATTGGTACAGTCTGAAAAATTCTGTGATAATCATCTTAAAAATTGTAGAGCTACCGTTTGATAGGTAGTATACTTAGAACCTGGAGGCTACTATGGCTCATGTAAACAACGAGTTTACAGCTAAGTATCTGTGCAGTATACTGTGCTTTACAGATGTGGAAGATGAGATTATTTCTCTAGAGAGCTTTTTTCCTAAGCAATTAGCAAGATTATAAGATAGGCAGAGCAACAGAACATCAGCAGATAAATTAATGGAAAAAATACTTTCTGAAACACATTTTTAAGTTTTCTTGAAAGAGGGAGGGTTTGACAACCTGTAGGAATATGATTCCAGTTATTAGAGTACAGTTGAAGTCCAGCCTGTGAAAAAGGTCTGAGGATAAATAAGAATAAATGTATTTTCAGAATTTGTGGTTTATAGAATAAAATATTGCAGTAGGTGTGTAGGTGTGTTGTTCCAAGGTGAGAGGGAGGTGGAAATATATAAAAGAAAAGACAAAGAAACAATATTGAATAACAGGTGTGATGGTGCAGAGTGGGAGATAAATATGTGAAAAGAAAGGAGACTAAATCTGTCATAGTTCATGTTTAATATTTGTGATATAGTTACAGAAAGAGATGATTTGAGAAATTGCAAGTTTCAAGTGACCAAGTAAACAGTAGGATAAAGACCAGAGCCATTCAGGAGCGATTAATGCTGAATAATCACAAAGATATTGATTGAAAGCAAAGGATTCATCCTAAAGAAAGTGTGTCCAAGTCCAGAGAGTAGAAAAACTTGAAGACAGAATCCTGAAATACATTAAACTGGCCAGTGCTTTCTTTTTTCTTGCTTTTTTGCTTTTTTTTTTTTTTTTTAACTAGGACAAGGTCTATCATCTAGAGCAGGGGTTACTTAGGATTCAGATCTTCTCTAAAGTCAGTCTTAATTAATATTTTTTCCTTGCTCATTACTAAAATGTATACAAAAGTTAAGGTGTCTGAAGTCTACCAATTAGTTTTTTTCTCATATTTGCAGTAAGGAATAATGACAGAACCAGTTCTACAGTCATTTAAATGAGTAACTGATTTAAATCTGGATTTTTAAAATTAACAGGGATTTCATATTTTCTTTCTCAGAAAATCTATTTGTATCCAAAAGATGCTGATTTCTGTATTCCCTGAATGGGAAAATGAGGGATGAAAATATTTACCTACTTTTCCCCCTCAGTATGTTCCCCTTCACCCTCAATGATGACCTCAAGAAGTCAGCTTGGCGATTTATTATGGCTGTTCCTGACACAAATAAGAGTAAGAGATTGATTCACAATGAGGTGGTATAGCAACTTAGAGTAATTGGACTATGATTTTTAATTCAAGTATTGAAACTGATTGTTGGAGTCACAAGAATCTCTGTAATTTGCAGGCATGACTCCTTTTTTTTTTCTATAAAAAGAGGTCCCATCAATACTAAATATGCATTTTTAATTGAGCAAACTATATAGATTTGAACTGTAGCTATGAAGCCAGAATTTTCCTTTGTTGAGCAGGTAACAGAAGCTTATTGCATTTCAGCATGTTGTTTCTAGAACAGGAATTGTATTTAGAACAAGGCAGGGACTCTTAGTGTTTCACTGCAAGTTGTTCTGGTGTGTGCAAAGGTACATTTTCAAACTGGTAAGTGATGGGTTGACCCTTGAGGCCCTTTGGCTGGGCAGAAGCATAATTCTCTTTTGTCAACACTATAAAAGATAAATCAACAGGAAGATGATTATATCATTAACATCAATTCTTGTGCTGTAAATAACCACATATTCAGGCCTACTTATTGTAGAATCATAGAATCATTAAGGTGGGAAGAGAGCTCAAAGACCATCAAGTCCAGATTGATCCATCTGCACATTTTCTGAACACTTCCAAGGATGGTGATTCCACCACTTCCCTGGGCAGTCTGTTCCAATGATTGACCGCCACTGGAGAAAATTTTTGCTAATATCCAATCTAAACCTCCTCTGAAGCAACCTGAGTCCGCTTCCTCTCCTCCTGTCACTTGTTAATTGGGGCAAGAGAAGACCCACATCTCACTACAACCTCCTCAGGTCCTTGTAGAGAGTGATAAAGTCCCTGCTGAGTCTCCTTTTCTCCTCCGGCTAAATAACCCCAGCTCCCTTAGCCTCTCCTCATCAGACTTGTGCTCCAAACTCTTCACCAGCAGCGTTACCCTTCTTTGGACACGCTTCAGCACTTTAATATTATTAAAGCTGCCAATTTTGGGTGAAAGGTCATCCTTAATTTCTGTTTGTTTAATGAACAGTAGTGGACTTCAGCACTTTTTAGAGATATCAGTGGTTTAAATGCAGAGCAGAAGAGAGGACTGTACAGTTACGTGGAGCAAAGATTCACATAGATAATAAATTTTGTTGCTGTCTCCTGTGGCAATATGCAGGGCCTAATAATGTGGCCTATCTGATCAGGTAAAGATGGTAGGGGCTCTCCCCTAAAAATATCAGGGTGTGTAAGACCTATATTCCTGAACCTGTAGAAGTCATAGATGTATTTGGCTGAGTGAAAGGCATGCTTGCAAATGACTGAATAAACGATTTGGCTGTAGACTTAATCCATTGTTAGCAGGTAACTGCTTGTCTTCTTATCATATTTGGACTAGTCAACCCTTTGCCTTAATCTGAAATCTCCCAGTTATATTCCTGGCCAGTTGTCGGCTTGAAGAATATTTATCATAATTTGGTAGATGATAGGAACCTACATATACAACTACTTGCTTTTAAAATCACAACATTTGCTGTTACCCTTCCATGGTTTGGACTCATGCCCTTAATGTTGTTTTAAGGTAGCATCCTTACTTTTTGAGTCTGTCTAAGATTTATTCATGTTGGAATAACAGTGGTTCTTGAAACTGCATATACTTTAAAGCATGGTCTTCGGGAGATAAACTGAGTTATTCTGTTTCTTTTATTACATTTTGGTTGCATTTTTATTATGAGATGGACTTGGATGTAATTTTGCTCCAGGATCAAAAATATGAAATTATCTAAAATGAAAAGTTAGTCTCACAAATTCAGTTGAGACTGAGAATTCTAAGGGTTATCTGCCTTCTTCTGATGTTATATTCCCTAGATATCATTGTGTAGGCTTCTGATATATTCTGTGTCTTTAAAACTGTCCATAAACTGCTGCAAAGATTATTTGCAACCCACTAAAAAAAACAGGACAGCAAATTATATCTCTCTGATGAAAATGTGAGAGTCTGTTCGTTTTATAGCTGAAGGTCTGCTGGAGATGGATGTATATATATATATATATCAAGTGTACTCAACACTGGAAGCCTTTCCATCTAATATATTTCTGGTGAGATGGCAGGTTGCCCATGCTGTGTTTGTAGCCATACCTTCATATATACATATACACACATACCTTTCACAAACAAGTTTGTTGTAATATAAAATAAACAGGAAAATATTCCTGTGCAGATCATTCAAATGATGTGGTTGTCTCTAGCAGAGTTAAGTAGAAACTAGTAAAAAAGAGCAGAAAAATAAACCAAGTTGTTTTAATTTGAGCTACATTGTTCTGCTGTTCTCAATTTTTACTTTGTCACTATTTTGTGAAGTGCATTTATGTATGACATACCAGTAGCTGCTGAGTATTAGTGCCAACCAAGATGATGCAGTTACTCAAACAAATGCCATAGTGAGGGTTGGCTCATAGCATATTCCAAGTTGCTTATGATACATTTTCGTGGTGATAACACGACTTTTTTTTACTCAGCTGATGTGCTTCTGTGATGCTGCACATTTTGTTTTGTTGACTTAGTCAAAGGCTGTCCATCCATCTTTAAATTCTTTCCACTGGGTGCAGGTGGAGCACGGCACTTTCTTTCAGTTGCCACTCCAGGGTGAAATAAATGTCAACATTTCTGCTGACTTAAGTGGTGCCAGGATTTCACCCACACAGTCTAAACTTAACATGCTTGCTACCTGTTTTGGTCTTTTTCTCTCTCTCTCTCAGCAAGCCCTTGCAATTTTCAAAGGGCTATGAAAACATCATGGTTCATTGTTTCTAGATTTTGGTGTATAATGACTTCATAGGAATGAATGTTGAAACAGTTGTAAAACTCATGCCCAAGTGTTGTTCTGTTACAGGAAAAATAATGAACTATATTAGCTACACTAAAAAATAACTTTTGGATCAATATGGTGGATAACGTGCATGTTAGGAAGGTTACAGAACACAGTCGGGATTTGAATAAATGAGCTAAAGTTCTTCTTTTGCAACAGGGCTTCTAGAGTGATTTGCTAACTTCCTATCATGGGTGATTTCAACATAAATTTCAAAGGAGCTTGGACTATTGAAGCAAATAGCTCATTCTTGAAGATCTTTTGTTGTTTTTAACACATTGAATTAGCTCATTACTGCTGAATACGTACTGGAAAATAGCATCTGTTTACACTGCAGTAATATAAAAATTACTTACCAGTAACAGAATAAGGAGCAATTTGCAAAAGCTAATCATATTTGTGCACTTATCTGCAAAAAGTAAATTGTTAATACATACCCAAGGGAAAAAGAACTTACTGGTTTATGCAATTTTAGAATAATATTAAGAATAACATATTAAATATATTTTTTTAAGATTCTATTTTAAAGGTCATAAAAATATGAACATAAAAAGCATAGCTCTCCGATGTTGCTGCTTCACCTATCCTTACTGATGTTGGAACTCCAGAAAGCATCCTTAATGCAAATTTGCATCCATGGTACGCCACTAACCATTTATATATTTCTGTTCTATTTACATTGATTAATTGCATTTTAAAAATTGCCTTTTTTTTAAGGTAGGAAACAGCATTTATTAATTTTACTTTTTTTTTCCTCTTTTTTATGTAATATATATTTTCTCCCAATGAGAAAAGTCATGTGGATAAACCTGTAGTGGGACTTTTTAAGCAAAGTGCTGGCATAAGACTACTTTAGAGATACAAAATCTGTCTAAATAAGCAAAGAAGTAATGGGCTGAGAGTTCTTTTGTTCCAAAAAAACATATTGCCTCTCCATGGATGTTTCTGCACCTGGAGGGCTTGGATTCCTCTTGAAATATGAAGAGAATGAAAGAAAAACTCATCCAGAGAAGTGGTTACAGCAGAAAGCCTGTCTGAGTTCAGGAATTGTTTGGACAATGCTCTCAGGCACATGGTGTGATTCTTGGGATGTCCTGTGCAGGGCCAGGAGCTGGACTTGATGATCCCGGCAGGTCCCTTCCAACTCAGCCTATTCTGTGATTAGTCCTAGCTTTGAACTATCAGTCTTTGCACAGCTGTGCAAACTTCTCACAGGAAAATTTCACGTAATATTGTACAAATACTTACAGCCTTCTACAAGAAGGCTGGACATTTAACCTGTGAAGCAGCTAATTGCAACCAAGTCTACATGAAATAGAGCTGTAATCAGGAAATTTGAGCTTTTATATTTCTTATTGCGGGTTTTGAATTTCTGCTTGTGGGTAGGAGTTGATCTAAAGGACACTGGAAAAATTTACATTAAAATAACTATGAAATATAAATTGAAAATTCAAAATGAAACATTTATGTAACTGTGTATTTGAGTGAAAGAATCAGAAAGTCGAATCAACATTTTTCAGACAAACCTGAAATTTGAAAACCTTATAATAATTGTAGTATTAAAACCAGTAATTCCAATGGAAGTATTAACACTGTGATAAAAGCAGTGAAAATATCTCTGTGAATTCTCTTTTGTAGTTTTGTATATACAAGTTATATTAACTTGTTTGTAATTTCAAATATAAAGTTCAAATCATAGTGAGTTAATAATTAAATATGCACTTTTTGAGCTTTTCTTGTTTTCTGTGAAATTTCTTGTAGTATCTTTGTGTCTCACCACTATTCTTCCATGATGCTTTGATTCAATCAAAAAACACCAGAAACTTAGAATTCAATGAGATTGCTATTATGAATGTAAACAGACAAAAACAGTTTCCTTGGCAACAGAAACCAGGTGAAAACACTCAGATGAGCTACACTAAACCCACCCACTTAACTTTCTTTAGTTCTCAAGCTGGATGCAGAAGGAACCAAGTGGTTTTTTGCTCAGACAGTGAAAGGGTTCTAAATTAAATGAGCCTCTTGACAGGTAAGTGAATGCATATATCCATGACTCCAATTAGCTGAACAGTGACAAACTGAGATTCAAACAGGCGTTGGCTACTACTGTCATTCATTTTCAGATGACCCCAGAAAAGACTGAACTTTTCAATACTCTTCAGAAAATTGTGGTTATTTTAAATTCAACAGCATCTGTTGTTTTTAAGTAAATATTGTTTGTGTACCACCTGAACATGAAATTGCATTTACATTATTAATTTCATTGTAAGGTGTTTGGGTGTGTCTACTGCTAGTGCAGGGAAGCTGGGGTATGCTTCTGCAGGATTATAAGGAGCACATGTAATTTGCTCAAGTTCTCAGTTCTGAATATGTCACTTCCAGATTCAAAACTGTATTATATTTACCAAGCTGAATTAATACATGGTCTATTTAGTCGTATGCATAGCTCATAGCAGTGTGTACAGATCAACATTCTTCTATCTCATTCTAAAATTAATCTGATATTAATCACTTGGTTAATGTAAATAAAAAAGATACCATGTGAGGTTAATACTCTCTTGAAATTCTGACTATAGTAAGATTTGCCATGGGGAAAATAAATGATATTACCAATTAATATGGTAAAAATTAAATGTTAAAGTTAATTTCATTGATGATACCAGTTTTCAGAAGAGTGTATTTCATCTCCCCCCCAAAGAGCTTCCCCAAAAACAAGTGTATTACTGTGTAAGTCAGTATATATAAAATTCCACACACCAGAACATGATGACATTGTCAAAAATAAGTTTAAAATCTGTTCTGCCTTAACAAAACAAAACAATAAAATAGATGGTAAAGCATAGTCTGTTTATCGAATTTCAGGTTATATAACGTAATTTTGTTGTGCTTCATGAAGTACTGCTGTCCTTAAAAGAAAAGTGCCAGGAATGGGAAGTGATTGATTACTTGAGTTACCTTCCCTTCAGTATATATATTTTGACGCTGTGTGTTTCACCTCAAAATGTTGTGTAAAGTGTATAATATATCTAGAAAATCTTTTGTGTCTTGATTAAATCATTTCAGGTAATGCCACACTCAGTGGCAGTTTACAGTACAAGTAGATACATGGTCATAAAGATACTGTGTTATGGGGCAAATAATGTTAAGCAGAAAATGTTGACCTTCTTCATCCGACCAAGATAAAATAGCTTTTCCTTTCCATAGTAAAAGTATGATATTCTGTTCCATAATGAAAATGAAATTGATTTTACTATTGGATGGATGATTTTACCATAAGAATGGGGTCAATGCCAATCTGTCACAGTGGGATGCAGACTCTTGCCAGGTGCAGTCTCTCATCATTATAGAAATGGCTTTGGAATGAGCCCAAGTACAGGAAGTGTGATAAAGCTGCTTTATTAATGCAAAGGAGTTAGTGAGCTCAGAAAGCACCCATTCTCTTTGATCCTTGAGTCTCAGAGTACATTCGTGAGTATATTGAATAAATGTTTGGGAGGGAGAAGAGGGAATAGAAAGCTTTTCTTACCATGGAAAGATAAAATTAATACCTGGGGATTAATGTGCTGGGACATTTATTTTATTTTGGAGAAATTTATAACTTTTTTTTTCTGCAGAAAAGAACTTTTTGGTACTTGTCTTGCTGTTGGTTTTTTTTGATTCTAGGGAAAGGGGTTATAAAACTATAATCATAGTTTAGGGGTCAAAAGCCCTCTCTCAGAACATATCTGAAAGAAGTCATATTACACATGTCCTGTTTTATACTACAGTTACCTCTGAATGCATAATCCATTTAGTTTACAGAGTGGTAGTGATGATAGGGTGCACAAAAAAGTAAAATGACACATTTCAGAAAATAAAGGTAAGCTTAGCAGAAGGAAGAAATGAAGATAGACAGTGTTTATCTGCACTGTAATTGACTGCAGACTGTATTTGTATGTGTCAGGCAGAAATTAAGATACTCCCTCAATATGAAACACGTCATTGTGTTGACGTCATCTTTAAAAATTATATTATATGTCTTCACTTAATCCTATTCTGAAAAGATTTGCACAGGTATTTAGTTGTTTCTTGTGCAGTGTCTGTGAAACTGTTGAAGTCCTTGGAGTTCCTCTCTTTTTTTGAAAGTAAGCACAGAACTTGTGAGTAGTTCTAAATTTCCTGCGTGTACTCACTGGGCAAACAAAACAGTAGGCTTTGTAAGAAATTATTTTTTAAAATTTAAAATAACCTCAAATAAAAGATTACCTACTAAATAGAGTAAATACATCTCTGTGAAAAACACTGCACTATCCTCTACTCAATTTTTTTAAATGTTGTTCACAGTTAAAGCCCTGTCCTAGGCTGAACAAAGTGTTGGGCATCTCAGGGCTGTTAGATTTTCTCCCTGTAAACTTTTCCAGTTTACTTAGTGGAGAAGTTCTGTAGAGATCAACTCAGGTTATGTAAATGGCACATAACTGAGGGAATACGGGTGTCTCGGCTGCATACTGCAACCTTCTCTGAGCAATGCTATCATCACTGACTGGCCAGGCTTTGGAGTCATTAGAAAAAAATGTCATGCTTGTTCCAAAACTAAAAAGGTCATTTGAATTTTGTCACTTTCTTGTGTCAACACAGAAATACCAGTAAAATTATATTTGAAATACTTACTGACTGCCCAACTATAGGAAAATATTCATACTCAAAGATTACAATAAGGTGTAGTATAGGCATCTCATAAACAATTTCCCTGACTTCCTCAAGGACAGAAGCCTTCTTGGCTTATACAGTTGTGTGTTATTGCTTTCCATGTGTGCTCAGCTCACTGACAGTATTACTTTGAACTGGGAATCTAAATTTTTTGGGTTTAGAGGTTTTTATTCTGAAGAATCCTGATATCAGTTGCCAACGTAGTAGCCAAAATTACTACTATCATAGAGGGAATAACAGCAGAGGGGATGGTAGCATCTAGTTGCGGATAAAACAAAGACGTGATATGATCTTCTCAAGTCTCAGACAGACAAAAAGGACTTTTCAGCACTCTCAGCCCTTGTTTGGTGCCTTCTAAGCGTGCAGACAGACTGCAGCCCTGCTACTAATTGGCCAGATGAAAGCATGGAGCAGAGCACTCTCCACGATGGACATCTTTCAAAATGCACTGTTAAATGAAAAAGTTTTAATACAAGATAGTTGGATTTAATTTTCTAGAGGAAGAATCAGTGGATCATATTCACCACATTTTTTGCAAAAAGTTCTTTTCTTTGAACTGACTTTAATTATGAAGGTGTTGCCTAGGGAGAATGATTAAGGCAGGGAAAAAATCTGTAAGAAGAGTGACAGTGTGAGTTGGACTAGGATAGAAGATGCAGTGCTGCTAAGTTGAAAACTCTGTAAGAATAAGAGGAGACCTGTTTTTTGTCTCAATGCACAAAATTAAGCAGAATGTTTTTGTTGGACCGATGCCTAAAGAACATAAGTGAGAAGACATATGATTTACTGAGCCAGGCAGGCAAACTCATTTTGAAGACTTCCATGTAGATATCTCGGCTGTAATTGTAAGAGAATACTGTCTGGATTGTTTAAAATATTTCATCTTTCTCACTGTATTTTACACATTGCAATTTGCTTGGTAATATGATGTCCTTATGGTGATTGTGGTACAATATTGCATTTCTGCAAAGAAAATACAGCTGAGTTTGTACACTATGGCTGTATTTTCTCACTGCTTACAACTGCGTATAGAGCTTTTTTTTTTTTTATGGTATGTTTATGTCTGTGTACTTACAACACACACATACACACATATATACATAAAATAAATGTTTGTATAGATAAATACTTTTTTTATATTCTAGCATCTTGTGAAGGCTACAAAAGATACGGATTAGAAAGGTGCCTAATTATTCAGCACAGATGCATGGAACTAGAGGAAGATTTTTGTTTTATAAAAGAGATGCTTAAATTGGCTTGTACTACTGAAATAGGCAAGAAGTCATTACAAATAATATTGAAAAGTGACTTGCTGTTTAGATATTTTACTATTTCGTTGTAGTAGTTGCCATAGACCAAAGTTAGTCTACACATAATTTGCAGGATCAGAGCCCTCAAAATTTAGTAAAGGATCCTTGAGTTTTCAGCTTCAGATAAAAGGTAATAATCTACTTTTTACTTTCGTGTTAGACATCTTTTTCAAGAATGGGTGTAGTTTCTTAAAGTTCACTATAATTTTGCACCAGCAATATTTGACATATTTCTCATGCTTCATCACTAACTGGGTTACACATTAGCTGACAGTGACTTTTCTTCACAGTGCTAGGCTTAATTCTGTGTATCAAATGTGGAAACTATGATAAAGGAAGAAAGTAAGCTCTTTCTTAAGGTGTTCTTCTAATGTATTCTTTTATAATCATAAAAAGAAACAGGGTTTAATATTAGAGGGTTTTTGATATAGGTGACTGGCTATGATTATGAAGTGTTCTAATAGGAAATACTTTTCCTAAACAATGAGGGAATATCTGATTTTTAGATCACTTTTTTCTCAAGGGAAACTGGCTTCCACAAAGATGAGCAATGATAAAAGTCAGTACCCCTTTACAAAATATGGAAAGAGAAACCCTCACTTGATTCCCACTGGCTTCTGTAGATGTAAGGTTTCATCTGTAACCTCTGCTCATACTTCGTTTGAGCACAGCTTCTTAAGGTAATTTAAAATCATATCTATATTATCTGCTTGGCTTTTGCAACTGTTGAAGTCTGAAGAGTTCCAGAAGGAGACTCTTCGTCAGCTTTCTGAAGGGGTACAGTCTCTTCATTCAGTTAAGCATCATATTTGGCACCAAAAACTAGGACTAACTGGTCTTTGACTCTTCTGCTGTCTCTCAGTATTTCTTAATTCTGCATGAACATTGGGAATAATTCCATTTTATGATCTATCTTATTTTTGTATTCAACCTATAAGTAAATACCATTTAAGGAATGAGGCTACAAGTAAAAGCCATTTAAGCGGGGAGGATTATCTTAGTCCTCTTACAGCTGCAAGGAATGATTCATTGAGGTGCCATATTTTGTGTTGCTGTGCTGAAAAAGATATTTATGGATATTTTCCCATTTCCTACATCTTACTCATGCAAGGAAAGATAATGACAGACTTTTTTTTTTTTTTTTTTAATTAGGGTTCCAGTTCAGTTTTAAAAGTTCAGCATAAGATAATTTGGAGCTGGGTAAATGCTTAGGAGCAATCTGTTTGCTCTCACATAGAACTGCCATTAACATGCCAGCTACAGTTATATTGAAAGAAGCTCATATGGCTTCATGTCCCCACAGAGGAAGGAGATTAAAACTTTGAAATAAAAAAGTCCTGAAGATCTTATTTAAGTAGAAGCTGGGTAAACTGAAAGCACTCTGTGGGAAGTGTGTTATGGGCAACTCTAAGTAACAGCCATCGTACTTGTAAATTGGAGCAATGTGTTTCTGCTTTAGAGCAATTTCATTAATACATTTCAGAGCACTGAAAAGGTCACCAATTTCTACATAGGCCCTCACAGTATATTCCTTGTACATTCAACATGCAACTTGAGATGAGATTTGTGGAGCTATAGCTGTGAGAATTTGGAGAGAACTATGGGTGCAGGAGTCTTAAACCTGGGGTTCTCTGCCAACAGTTCTGTGAATAAAGTTGAATTGTGTATCAAACTTATATCAACATTTATAATTTGGTATTAAGAGCCATGTTCTGACTATGTTTCTGATGTTTGACGAGTGACACTGTTAGTTAGGGAAAACAAGTTTAGTCAAAATCTGAAGCTGACGGATGATTAAATTTGACTAGAAACTGTAAAAATACTTGACATGGTAGCAACACAAGGGTGTACAGTATAATGTCATTTTTAATGTGTCATCATAACTTAACACTGGTCTCTTGGTTTGATTATAATTAACATTCCTTGACTGTTTGTATTTGGCTTACGATATGTCTCAATGTTATGTGTTGAGAGTTGTACAAGGTGCATGATTGTGCTGTTTCTGTTCAAGTTGTTTCTAATTAAAAACTTCACTGTCCAGTGTTCTTTCAATAAGGGTACCTATTAAAATATTTACATTATTTTAGATATAGAGAAACTGGCTTTTCAACCAAACTGAATGATGCATCTCAATATTCAAGAATGTGTAATGTGTGTGTGTATGTATATCTATATGTATCTATATATGCATACACATACATGTCTGTGTTTATTGGTTTAAACAAGATCTTTCACTTCTTTCCTACCCACCTCATGATTCTCAAATCTCAGGCATCTGGAAGGAATCAAGACTTTTCATGTAAGCTGAAAGTCATAAATCTCAGGAATAATATACTCTCTTACAATGATATTCATTAGAACTTCTCTCCCCAAAATTCAGCAGATCAAATAGTATTAAATAAAGGTCTAATTACTAATAGATTCCAGATAATGCAGGATTCTTCTACGTGCATGAGCAGCTTAGTGATTCTAATGACTGTGTCTTTTTATCCCTTTGATGCTTTGGGTTCATAGCCACTAAATTTCATATATGTTGGAATATTCCATTTTGATTCTTCTGATTCCACAATAGAAAACTTTTACCTTTCGTTTGTGTTCTAAGTATCTTCTATTGTTTCATGCCAAAAAGAAAATACCCCCTTTGTGGGTCCTTGACCTGACCCAGAATAGTTGCTTTTCATTTGTTCAATTTGGTAGTAATTAAATTTTTACTGTATTTCTGGAATCTTCTCTTTCAAACAATAAAGGAGCTACTTTCAGTAAAGTTTGAAGTTCAGCAACAAAAATATAGGCAATTTTTCAGTTTGTTAACATCAACTGAAAGAATATCTTCCTTATTAAACTTAAATAATTAGTGAAGAAATAAACTCTGAATATTCATATTAATTCCAGTGTTTCTTTTATAAGGTTTAATCTTATAGTTCAAATATTATTCTTATAATATACTTGCACATAAATGTAGAAATTTGGTTATAACTCATAAAATATAATAAAAAAACCTACAG
This sequence comes from Pseudotriccus pelzelni, assembly GCA_035584735.1. NCBI lineage: Eukaryota > Metazoa > Chordata > Aves > Passeriformes > Tyrannidae > Pseudotriccus > Pseudotriccus pelzelni. The sequence goes on along the minus strand of JAWMRA010000078.1, from coordinate 36,390,961 downwards.
TGTACTGCATAAATCTTAAGGCACATATAAATCTATTTTAGCTTAACAATATGAAATAGCCAAATTATATTTGGGACTGTGACAGGATTTGTGTGAGCTTTCTCCTTTGAAAGGATGCTCCTGGCTTTGAATTTCAAACACTACCTTTTGTAGCAGATGAACAAAAGTAATCCTCTTTTTTTTTTAGGAAAGCCAGCTAATTGCATGTCTGCATCGCATTCAATTAAGTCTTTAGTGATGGGCTTTGAAGGGCATGTTTTGTGTTCTCCTTTCTTTTGTTTGGGCTGGTTTTGGGTTGGGGTATTTTTGGTTTATTTTTTACTGTCAGTATTTGCTGAGAAGTTCTTGATACCACTGTTAAACTGTTCTTTGAAGAAAGCTTTGACAAAATCTCTACTTTGAAATAGAAACTGGAAAAGTACAAAGCTATGGGAGGAGAGTGCCATCCTCCCTGTTGCCTGAGAATTATTTTTTCCTATGAAAGCAACATAAATCTTAATAGGAAAACTAATGGTAGCAAGGTAGACTAAAACAACCTAATTTTGGTCTGAAAGTATTACACCGTTATACAGTAATATATACAGTATTTATTCAATTTGGGTTGCTTGAGTACTTTTCCCATTGTTTTCCAAGCATCATTCTAAATATAATTTCCTGTTTGGTCACTACTTGGATAATGTGAACGGTACCCATTATTGAAAGGTAGTCTGTATTTGTACTAATACAGAGAATGCCAGTTTAGAAATGAGCCTGATTGCATGGTTCATTTTGTTCTCCTTTGTAGAGCCAGGCTGCGGCCCACTACAAAGGCACTAAACATGCCAAGAAGCTCAAAGCACTGGAAGCCATGAAAAATAAGCAGAAATCTGTTACTACCAAGGACAGCGCAAAGACTACCTTCACTTCCATCACTACCAATACCATCAATACCAGCTCTGACAAAACAGGTTAAGCGACAATCTTTGTTGGTTTCATTTGTTTTGGTTTTGGTTTGCTTTGTGTTTTGTTTTGTTGGTTTTTTTTTCTTGTTTAATTCCATGTCTGTTTGTTTATGTGCTTGCCACATTTATTCATGCTCGATCCATCTTTCTGTGTGATATTGATTTCTTTTAGTCCTTTCAGTAGGCTGGTGAGAGTTTGATAGTCATGTAGCCAATTTCTCTTAGTGAAAAGAGGCTTGACATTCTTTTACGATGGAATGCGATACTCATGACTTGATTAACATATCAACTGATCCTAAACCTCCTGGTCTGTATGCAGTATCTCTCTATAAATAATTATATATGGCACATTAATTTAACCACAATGTAACAAATTTCACAATTTGTGTGTAAAGCCTCTTAAAAAGCATTTTCAGTAAAAACCTAATTTTCATGAATTTCAAACATTGCATTATTGTTTTAAAATGGATATTGCATGGTTTTTAATTGGAAAGAGCTGTATAATCTCTATTCCACACAATCAGGTAAGTGCTATTGATGCCAATTATTCTGTTTAAATGAGTCTTCAGACTGAAATAATAGCTTTTAAATTATTGTGTAGGTAAAAGTTGCTTCTTTGCAAATAAAATCTATGTGAGTATTTGTAAAGTCAACAGGATTCGGTTAAGATTGCATTTGAAATATGTAGCTATTGCTGGAAATATCAGTGAAAGTTTGGAAGATCATTAAGGGGTAGCCTAGTGTCTCACAAGGTATAACTGCTCTTATGTATAAAGGGATACACTTTGCATATTTAGTCATAACCAACCCCTCCTCCCCAAACAAGACAAAAATAAGCATAGTAAAGAAAAGCTAAAGGTCTGAAACATCAGAGACTTACCTACTGATGCTGAAAACTGCTCATCTGGAACCGGTCCTGATGCAGTAAGTAAAGCATTGTAAATGGATATGCACTAACCAATTAATATAACAGAAAAGTACCTTGCAGATATGTGTAGTACCTTCCTTAAGATACATCTTCACTGTATTTGTTATAGACAGATATCTTTATGTCTATCTCTCTCTCTCTATATATATATATCTTTGTTATACCCTTTATTATAGGCAGCGTATGTTTTATTGAGATTTATAACCTAATTATAATGGGATGACTCTAAAAAGCATTTGCTACATTATTTTTGTGTTTGTTAAAAAAAAAAAGAACACATTCTGAGAACTTTTGTATCATGAAAGAAACAAAGCGTGGGAGAGTAGGAACAATGTCAAACATTATTTGTGAAAAATATATGTTTCTAAACATACAAATACCTTTAAAAGTTTTTCCTGCTGTTATTTGTTGGCATATTCAGAATAGGAAGAAGGATGTTTTGTGAAAAAAATGATTTTTTTTTTGGCCAAATATTATCCAGTGGCTGGAGAAAATAACTGAAGAAAAGAGAGATCCTTTAAAGGTTTAAAATGTATTATTCAAAAGCTTTTATCTTATGCTGTGTAAGTTTGAAGGATTTTCCAAGGTGCCTTAAAACCAGTCTGTCTTTCCATCAAGCTTTGAATTAGATCCCTGACAAGATATATGAACTGTCTTGTATCCAAGGTCAATAGTACAAATCAGTTTTTATATTGGCATAAGTAGGAAAATATCAGAAATCTAGTTGCACACACAAGCAATGGCCTACATGGGAGTTTTCTCAGCTTTACACATGGTTTTTAACTTGCTGGATTAATTTCTTAGAATGTGTGTATACATACATGGATGTTCATGTATAAATATATGTATTCTATTTAAGAAATACTGACCTTTATGGCATTTTAAAAGACTCATGTTGAGATTAGTTAACAAACAACTCTAAATCATAGACAATTTCTTAAAATATTGAGGCCCACATTCAACTATTGGCAAAAGCCCTATACAATCAGTGGTATTCAAAGGAAGGTAGCAAGTTCTACCCAGATGCAGTTATTACAGATCAGCATTGATATGACTGGCAACAGAATAACATCCTTGGTGTAAATTATCCTTTGTCAAGCGCATGTATTTATACGTGTAAGGAAAAAAAAAGTTGGGTAACCAAAAGGATGAAATTTTTCTGTCTACTATGACAAGTTAAAAATTTCATAAATTGAATTTTCTTTTCTTTCCAAGTTTAAAAATTTCATAAATTGAATTTCCAGTTGTCTTTCCAGTTGTTTTTATATCTTATATTTGCTTCATAAAAATTTTAAGAACGAAATTATTTCAGAAAGCCAGAATAACCTCAATATACTGTACTGTGAGTTTGCACATATTTAAATGATTACTATAAAAGTCAAATAGTCTGATAGTACCATGCAGTTCTTAGGGAGTAGTTGTACTAATGAATATAATTCGTTAATTAATCCTTCATAACTAGAAATAAGTTTTGTTACTAAGGCCATGTACATGTGATCATTTGGAACAAAAGATTTTTCTACAGTGTTTTTAAGCTGTCTGCTGAAGATTAATAGTTGATCCCAAATACACTGAGGATAGGGTCATGTTGTTGTCACCTCTTATATATCATCTACAGCAGTGGTTAAATGGTGAATTGCATGTCAGTCACAGCACATTGGTCAGCACAGGGTACAGTGGTTCCATGTACCCTTAGCAGCTCCAGTAAACAAAATGTCATCAGGAAATCTGCAGTGCTGTGCTATGAGGATTATGAAAAAGATCACACAGTATACAAACTGATTCAAGAGCTAAAGCAGCAATTTGTTATGTTGCTTATTCTGGAACTGTTTTGTTAGATGTGGCGCCAGCATGTGTTATTGGCACTGTGTAGCGCACAATGTAAGCAAATTCCTTAAAATCTCTCATACATGATTCCTGGTGTTTAAATTATATGAGAAAACATAAAATATGGGGTCATTTTGATCATTCTGTGAGAGTTGCTAATTTATTGTTTTTCCCTTTAAACAAACTTTTAGAATTATGAGAAGGCTTGAACTTGAGAAATCTTTGGAAGAATAAAATGTTGTAAACAGTTATGTTGATAGCCATAGTGGCCAAGCATAACAGGCAATGCCATTCTCAAGATGTGGGAACTTTGTTATCAGTTCTGTTATTTAACATCCTTCTTTTATCTCTATTTACCATTTGTTATGTTATACCTGTAGTTACTTAGGACAGAAAACGTGATCATTCCAAGGCAAAACCTACTTTATGGTGTCATACAAACCAGATTTCAGTATTTCATAATTCTCCAATTCAGAGGTGAAAATAAAAATTCATATTTTTGCTATATACAAACAGACATGCATACATGCCTTTATTGTGGCTTTTGAGTGTTATACACTGTCTTAAATCCTTTGTACTTAAATGCAATGAACAGCTCTTAAAAACAGAGAAAAATGTTATGAGCAGAAATAGTGTGTATCTGGGCCAAGGTGCAGACAAGATCATCTATCACTAGTACAGTCTTAAAAGCTCTGAGGTCCCTGTGCTGTCAGAGAACAAAATACTGGCACCCATCCCGAAAAGCTTACAGTTCTACAGAAGATGAAAGACAACTTAGGGACCCAGACCTTGTAAATTGTAACAGGCAGGTGTTTTAAAGGAGTGGTGACATAACCATGTTCCAATAATAAAGGCGTCACAAGAAATGAAAACACTGGGGTATGGATGAGAAGAAATAGGAAGAGGTTTTTTTTTTTCTCAGATACTGAACGTATGTGTGGGTAGCAGCATGGGGGAAAGCATAAGTTCTCCTGCATTTTCTTCACTAAGACATGAAAATTCTTCTGTGGAAAAAAAATTTAGTTTCACTACCCCTTTACCTTACCTTTTAAGTCTTGGGCATAAAAGTGAAGGCAGGAGAGAGAAAGAAATCAGAAATGCCATGGTAAGACAGGATAAACTCTGAAGGTGGAGGAGAGGAAGATGGCATGAAGCAAAAATGTTGAGAAAGATATGCAGGAGTTTGGCAGCCACAATACTACAGGATCACAGAATTTTTGAGGTTCTGTGAAACTGGCATCTGAAGATTGACAAGACCACCCCTACAGGGCAGAGTGGAGTTAGCCTGAGCAGAATGCTGAGTATCTTTTTCAGCTGGGTTTTGAGTATCTTCACAACCTTTTGTTGGCAACCCATTCACAGTTTGACCAGCCTTTTAATAAAGAAGAGTAAAGAAGGTTTTTTTATATTTCAGTCCAACCTCCTGTATTTCAGTTTCTGCCTGTTTTGTCTTGTCCTGTCACTGGACACCACTGAGAAGAATCTCTTTTTTGTTCTCTGATCTCCTAGATATTTATATACATTGCTGGCTTATGTTTCAAGTAGTACCCACCAGGATTCCAGGTCCTTCTTCACAAAGATGCTGTCCAGATGCTTAACCCCCAGCCCAGACTCGTGTGTAGGGTTATTGCTTCCCAGCTGTGGGAGTTTTCATGCTTCCCTTTACTGAACTTCAGGGGATTCCTGTTGTCCAACTTCTTCAGTCAATCCACGTCCCTCTGAAGGGTAGCCCATCCATCTGGTATATCAGGTGCTCCTCCCAGTTTTTTAATCATCAGCAAGCTTGTTGAAGGTGCGCTCTGTCCCGTTATCATTAATGAAGACTTCTAAAAATATTGGACAATCTGTTCTAGTGCGCAGTAACCTGTACAGTAAAGTAGCATTTTCTGCCTGTTGCCTCTTGTCCTATTGCTTGGCACCACCGAAAAGAGCCTGGTTCCATCTTCTTGACACCCTCCTTTCATATACTTACAGTCATTGATAAGGGCCCCTCTTCTTGAGGATGAACAGGCCCAAACTCTCTCAGCCTTTCCTGCTAAGAGAGATATTCCAGTCCCCCAGTCATCTTTGTAGCTCTCCTCTGGACCTGGTCCAGGAGCTCCATGTATCTCTTACTGGGGAGCCCAGAACTGGACACAGTATTCCAGACGCAGCCTGGAACCAGGGCTGAGTAGAGAGGCCCGATCACATCCCTCACCCTGCTGGCAGTGCTCTTCCTTAATGCACCCCAGGATACCATTGGCCTTCTTGGCTACAAGGGCACAGTGCTGGCTCATGGATAACTTATTATCTACCAGGACCACCAGATCCTTGCTCTGCAGAGCTGCTTTTCAGCAGATTGGCCTCCAGTTGGTACTGGTGCATGGGTTATTTTTCCCCACATGCAGGACCCTGCTCTTACCTTTGTTGAATTAAAAAAATTTTTCGCTCTGCCCAGCCCTCCAGTTTATTGAGGTTCTGCAGAAGGGCTGCACAACCCTCTGGGGTATTGGCCACTCCTCACAGCTTTTTGTCATCAGCAAGCTTGCTGAGGAGACATCTACCCCTTCATCCAGGTCATTGATGAGTAAGTTAAATAATACTGGGCCCTGTATTGAACCTTGGGGGGCACCACTAGTGACAGGCCTCCAGCTAGACCATGTACCACTGGTTAAAACTCTCTGGGATCCTCCATTCACCTCACTAGCCACTCATCCAGTTCATACTACCTGAGTTTGCCTATGAGGATATTGTGAGAGACAGTGTCAAAAACCTTGCTGAAGTCCAGATAGACAATATCTGCTGCTCTCCCCTCATCAATCCAGGTGCTTGTTTGTAAAAAGCAATGAGGTTGGTCAAACGTAATTTACCTGTAGTAAATCCATGCTGACTACTTCTGATCACCTTTTTGTCATCCATGTAGACAGAGATGCCCTCGAGAATGAGCCACTCTGTCACCTTTCCAGGGATTGAGGTGGGGCTTACTGGCCAGTAGTTCCCTGGGTCCTCCTTCCCATTTTTGAAGAGTGGGGTCACATTTTCTTTCTTTCAGTCTTCAGACACCTCATCTTTCAAAGATGATCATGAGCATCCTAGCTAAGGTGTCTGCCAGCTCTCTCAGCACTCGTGGATCCATCCCATCAGGCCCATGGACTTGTGGATGTCAGGTTTGCCTAGGTGATCTCTAACCCGGTCCTCCTGTTAGAACATTGTGTCTCTCTGGTTTCTAGTAAGAAATCAAGGGACTCTGCTATTAGTCAGCATGTACTGCTTTAGTCAAGGTTCAAAACTTCTGTTCAAAATTGTAGGGAAAACTTCAAACATAGTGCTCAAATGAATACTTATTTGTGTGAATATTTATAAATGAACAACATACAACTGAGTAGTACTACACCAGTTTCACTAAGAAATATAAAGAAATATTCTTTGATTGTATTTATATTAATATGTTATTGGATGTTTAATTGCAATATATGCCCTTCTTTGTTCAAGACCAGTACTTTACTGTTGTTTCCTCCAATATCACAAATTAGCACACTTTCCTTTATCACTTAGGTGGTCAAAGCCATGTGTTACATCAGTCTTGTACACAGTTGTATTTGCGCAGTTCCTGGTTCAGGTCCAGAATCTGTAATGAAAGGAAAGTCCCATTTTTAAATGAAAATCAGTTTCCTGATATCTCTGCTTTCCTTTTATTTACATTTTTAGTTTATCTCTCTCACAGTCAGCTGTTTATAATAAACGTACATTTTGGCAATGGCTAGACTTAAATGTTTATGAGGCCTTCCATAAATTAAAAATTACTGGATTGTGTCTGGTATTGCTTGGTGGAGGTACCCTATTTTATCACTTATTCTTCACGTTACTTGTTTAATCCTTTGTATTTCATGACAAACTACCCTAACTTTTCCTTTCCTAAGGAAAGCTGAAGAAGACACACTGCTGTATTTGTGATACTAACATATAGATAATGTTAATATGTTAGACATATATATGATATACGTTATATAAATACACATATTTTTATACATATATATTACATATATGAGACATATACTAATTTATATTGAATTAAAAGTGCCACTTTCTGTTTATTAGAATTTTTATAGGCAGCAGATTTACTTGTAAACTTTTCCAACTAAAAGAAATTCTATTTCCAATAATAATACTAAAGTCAACTGTATTTAAAATTCAAAATATTATTTAATAATATTTAAAATCACCTGGTGTATGCAGAAACAACTTACTGTATGATCCCAGTGTGAAATTTGCTGGCACAACTTAGGCTGTGGATACCCTTTTATATGTAATTATTATATTATATTTTTATATTAAGGATGTTTAATCTAGGAATACAATTCAGTGCAGTCTGTTTGTTTAACTTACCTGTTTTATTTCCATATGCTTTATTATATCATAAAGTGTACTTTTATTTCGGCAAGTGATTTCTTGAGATCGTTTCAGCACTGCTTAGGACACAACAAAATTAACAGGCTAGCTCTGGGTTCAGCTTGTGAGATGCTGGATGTAAATTGATTTCCCTTAGAAGTCACTGTTTTACTACACATTAAAAAGTTGAAAATATGAAATAGTAAATGAGGAGTAATTGCATGGTTATTAGCAAAACACAGATGAATTTCAGAGCAAGCTATGTCTTCATGGACCACTTCCCAGTCACCCAATTCCTAAAGCAGAATTTTTTCTTTTTTAGTTTTATTTGAATGAAAAATCTTTAAAAGCAACTATAGTCTGAAAGAGATGCTCTTGTTTTCCGATTTTCTTGTCATTTGCTTGGAAATTAGAAATTACTGTGTCACGGCTATCGGTTCTCTTAATCACATGCTTGGAAAAGTCAGCCCAAACCAGTGAAATTAAACCCTGCAACACCATCTTTCACTTTAAATCATCTACGCTTTGACTTTACCATACTTCAGACAATCTCTAGCTAACTGCAGCACTTAATGTTATCAGCATTCCACAGACTGTTGTACCAATTTTGTATTAGAGCTTGATGGCAATTTGGAAGACAATAGCTTCCCTTTTGATCTCTTTGTAGAACTAGGGCTTTTTCTTTCTTTCTTTCAGAGTGTAGCTAAATGGCGATATAAAAATTACAGTAATTTATGTGTGCCTCAATTGATCATGAATGTGAAATAAAATCCTTCTTTGCTTGCATCTACATATGCTGAGAGCTCCATCATATGAATACCATGTGTTTTTTGCGGGCCTGACTGCCTTGACAACAATTTTATGCTTGAATAATCCTGCAAATAGAAACCACTGTCAGTCACAACATCTGTATCAGCCTATTGAACCAGTATGAAAAGTCCAATACTAACAACAGTGTTGTTTGTAGGTTTGAAAAGACTTTTCTGTTGAAATATTAAGTAGAGTCTTTCATAGTACCTCAGGGAAATGTCAACTTGGCTGCTGTATGCCCATAGTAGTAACTAGAAATCTTGGGAGTAATCTTCTTTTTATTAGGTGTCTGTTTATGTGTTATTCATCAGTATTGCTCTAAATCAAGCACCATAGCATACATCTGCTTGATGACTACTCATTCCTCATGGTGCATTTTGTTGTTGTGTAGGGAATGGCATTGACACCAGCTAGTAGGACGAGTCTGAAGGCACTGCAGTTGTAGCCATTCGGATATCAAAAAAATCATAGCATTGCAGTCCTAGATCTTCTTTCAAGTTTTTATTGATTCAGAAGCCTGTTACTGTTGAGTAATTGTTTATGGACTAATTTATAATGGAATAGACCCAATGCTCTCAGACAGGTGGTCAGGTTTTGCAAGTATGGAATTTTTCAAATGAGAGGTGTCTGTTTTGAGGGCAACAAAAGAGTAGATAGGTCCTCATTTAAGTGATCCATCTTTTTTCAAGCTGACATCATATTGAAATAGGAAGTAGTCTGTTAGCTTTTGAGGACTAGTCTTCTTTAGTGAGGGACATTTCTAAGTCAAAACCAACTTCATCTCTCCAAAGATTCTTTAGAGCTTGCTTAGCTTGTTTTCTTCTGTGTTCTGTGTCTTATCCTTGCCATGCCTAAATCAAGAAAGGCGAGGAGTGTGGTTGAGAATATGAGTAAATGCGCAGTGCTAAATGTTGGAGCCATTGCTGTGTGATGCCTGTAGAGCACCATTCAGAGGGATCTAAGGACAGCCATAGCTGAAATAGTTGTATTAATAAACATGCGGGAATCTGCTTTACCCAGTCATTGGCCATTTCATTTGACATTCATGTTACAAAAACTCAGGACTGCAGAAATCATTCTTCCTAGAGACAGACTATTCTATGTGCATATAGTAAGTGTTTTCAGAAGTAGACCAAAACTGAGTAAAAACTACTGTAACAATGTGAAGAACAATTTTATTTTGCAACAATTATGTTTATTCAGTCTTCCATTTGGTATTCCACAACTTTCAGTAATGTCTTTGCAGATCCGTGATTTCTTTCCTTAGCTAGAGAAGTCTTATAGGTGAAATCCTTCCCTAATGTGTCATTTTTTTGCTAAACTATACCTTCCACTTACTGTATTAATGGAGTTAGACTTCACAAATACTCATTTTATATTTGGTCCCTGTCAAAGATATAACAAACTGAAATATCAGACAGGACCAAAGACTTTCTCAGTTCCTGCCATTGTTCCCCTTCCTCACCCCTAAAGAAAAAAAAGAAGTATTGTGTTTTGAATATATGGCAAAATACAAAAATCCATCTAACATCTAGGTGTTTTAAGGTTTGCTAGCATTGCAGCTGAAGTTCATCTAAATAAGTCTAAGCTAAGTTTAAGCTAAGCTTCGGTTTTGTAAGGTATATTCAGCACCAGCAAACATCAAGTTATCTTGACACAAAGCAATATCTGTTTGAGGAGGAAAGTAAACATGGTATTTGTCTTCATGCACCTGAATTCTATGCTTCTTAGACTTAATGCAGTTTCCCATATGGTAAATCGCTTGCTTGAAGGTAGTTCAGGCAGGCCACACCTATAATTTCAGAATAGGTATGTTCAGAGTCTCTTATTCTCAAGATTCATATAGTGTTTCAAACATTTTGAAGAATTATTGTGTATCTCTCATTTTATTTTTTGTGTATTCTGTACTCCTCTGTGATATATCAAACAGTGGTCTCTCAGTACTAAAGCTCGTGTTTTATGGCATGTCCACAGCAGAATTAGTATCAAAGGAGCTAGAACAATTTATGCAAATTAGAAATTAAGAACTACAGAATAGTATTATAAGAAACAAATGGATACAAAAATAAACATAGGCTCATCAAGGGAAATAAAAAGGTGCTTTTATGAGTAATGGGAACCAAGGAACTGTGTCTTAATAGATTTAATTTGAGAAGGGAAGAAACCAGTTTACTCATGTAAACTTGATGATAATGTTGATGTTGAAATGTTTTCCATGCTAATGGCAAGATTAAGTGCATTTAACTACAAGTGCTAAATTAGACAACAGATCAGGAAAACTTGCATAAGAGAGTTTTAAAAGAAGCAGATAAAGAGTGTTCTGGATAACTGTTATGTTTTTCTGTTCATTGTTGACACTGTAGAGAATCCAGAGGACTAGAAGAAAGTTAATGTTGTGTCAATATTCACAAAAGGTAAACAGGATGAGTCAAGTACTTATAGGTCTATTAACCTGACACTAATCTTGTGAAAAATAAAGCAGCAGCTGGCAGAGAACTAGAGTACTGAAGTAAATGAGATCAATTATATAATGGTCATGAATATGAACTGATAGAAAGTTAGACTTCCCTGCCTAAAATTGTTTTTATGAGATTAAATATTTGATTGAAACAGGGTAAGCATCCTGATGCTTTGTGTTTGCATGGCTCTAGAATGTGCAGAGGTTAAAAATTATCTAAGATACAGGAATGCTACAGAATGAATATGGAACACATTAAGCAGCTTTAAGCCTGCTAATTATAGGCCTTGGAATGCAATCTTGAGGTACAAATTGGTGTAGAAATATTCCAATGAAATCCTTTTGCAATAAGGTTTTAATTCTAATATAATCTTACATCATCTGTTACCTGCAAGCAACTATAAAGTCTTTGCAAATGGCATAAAAATTAGAGTTTTCGGCAGGTAATAAAAATGAGCTGTAGATTCAGTGCATCGAATGTTTTTAGTATAGAAAAGATCCATTTGGAATTTATTGAAAAGTCGGGGGATTTGATGTAAAGATAAGGTCCGCTTGGGAGTACAGGGCTAAATATCTGCAACACAGGAACCACTGGTATATAGTGATGCTTCCAGAAAGCCTTGTGAAAAAGCCTTTTCTTTGAGAATGATGGAGGAACGTAAAGTTTTTGGTTTATCTTATTACTGTAAATGAAATATATTGTTTTTATTTTTTTATTCAAAGAATGTCATCAAATGAAAACTTAAGGAATATCTAATACAATTACTGAAGAACGAAATAAGACCTGATAGTAAAAGACCTAATGCGATAGATGCATTCAACTTGAGTATTTACTTTATCAAAAAGAATGTAAGCAGCATTGTGATTACAGTCTATAAAAATTTGCATGAAAACAACAATCTAATAGGAAAAGAACTAGTATTTGGAAGATGTGGCAGTACCAAAGACCAAAAGGGGAAAATATCTTTATTCCACAGTCAAGACAAAAGTTCTTAACACTGAAAAAGATTATAAGATATACAAAATCTCATGTGGAATTCTGGTACTCATTTGACCAAAGCTATTAGGTTTGACTCAGGAATTAATAATGGAAGTAATCTGGAAAATGTTCTGTATTATGTCAGACTAAACTGTGGAGATATGTATTTTTTTCCAGCTTCGAATGAATAACTTGTCTTCCTGACTCCTCCCAGAAAAAAAGGTTTTATTGCTTGAAGAATGCAGATCTTGTGTATTATACATTTGAGATATTCTGTAATGAAGTCTTCCAAGAGGCAAATATTATAAAACTTAAATTGGAATATGAGACCAGTTTATTTGACTTCAGTCAAACGACATGCATTTTGAAAGTTCAATAACTGATTCTTGAAGTATATCCTGCCTAGGTCGTAAGACTTTATCTTTCTTTTTTTTTTTTTACAGAACTGGACAAATAAATAGAGTTTGATTACATAAAACCGTAGATAATTATAGTTGCTGGTGTAGGTTTGTCTGGATAGACAAAGGCTTTATGGTGAAAACTGACTGTATCCTGTCTCAGTGTCCTTAATTATGTCAAAAAATTGAGAATTGAAAATATTTTATTTCTCTGGAAAGCTAATTTCTTTCTATCATTACACCTGCTTTAGTATTTTCTTTTTCTGTCATTACTAGAATTTAGATGAAATGAGAGTTAAAATGCCTGTTTTAATTCCCAAGCTATATACTGTCAAGCGTTCTTACTTCTTTCAGTCAGAAGTTAGTACTATTCCCCCTTCCTTGTTCCACTTCCTTATTCTACCTCTGATTAGTTTTAAGACTTACAATAATAATTTCAGAAGATTCAGAAGGATTTACTTATTTAATCCAGTAGATCTGCACTGATCAAAGCATGGTAGGTACATTAACCCATGTTTCCAGATAAGTATTAGGGAGAATGCAAATTAAAGAAATCAGACTTTTTTATCATACTTTTCAAATGATCTCACATCTGCTGGCAAATAACCATTTTCTTACATTAGAGCACAGAAATGAACTCTTTAGTTCATTCACCTTATCAGAGGAGTCCTGAGACAGATGCCATGAAGTTTTAATCCCTTCCTTTGCTATATTTTACTCTTTACTATTTCTGGTTCATTTTCTGCTCTGCTGATTTAACAGCTGCAAGTTTCTAGCATCGTCTTAGCAGATCCTTCTGAAAATTGCCTCAACAGATTACCCACTACAGCTATCTAGTCAAATTTTCTTGCAGTAGTTGCCCTTAATAAACCAATATTTCCCAGTAGGGAAAGATGCCTCACTTTTTTCCTCCTTTCAGGTATTGGAAAATATCAGCAGCTATTGATGGCAATACATAGGGAGCTTGAAATATGTGACAGATCTTGCCAAACAACTTGTTATGCTTTTCCTGCACGTGCTTCATATCTGCTAGATCCTTGTTATGCCGCCAGACACAGGGCAAGGGCAGGGGTTTGGAGAAGGATTAGTGTCTTATCTCCCTCACAGAGTATGACTAGTGTAAGTGAACTTCAGCAGAGATTTGATAGCTCAGTAGTGGGGACACTTTTAGTGTGTGTGGGTGTGGGAGAGACAATGCTCCCAGCCCTGGGGAGGATGCTACTTGGGGAAAGCTTCTGAACAAAATCAGTAGCATGGCTTGCAGGATCTCAAAATGTGAATCAGCTCTTTTATTTCAAACTGCTAAGATCTGAGAACTCTTAACTCAATAACAATTGCCTTTGTGGCTGTAAACTTATGACTGATACTCACCTCATGAAAATTCATACACAGTAATCCATGTACAAAATGGATCTATCGCAAGTCAGGTATATGTTTTCATTTAAATGTAGATAAAGTCCTGCATGATATCTGAGTGGTCAGATACTGATCTACCAAGATGAAGAGAGGAAAGAAAAGGGCTTTCATTCCTGCTGATTTTTTTCTACTGTAGTTTGCCAGGCTGAGGTACACGTTGTGTCATGGGTCCTGCAGCTCCTGCTTCAGTGAGAGTGGTAATCCCACTACTGAGTGGACAAAGTGAATTATGCCCCTGATGAACAGAAGAACACTATGGAAACTACTGGAGTAGATGTAAAGTTCATACTGACAAAACCACTACCTCATCAGATCTGGAGCACCAACCTCCACTTGCGTAGGGGCTCCATCTCTTTTTCAAGTTTTTAGCAGATATCTGAATACTTTCTGGATTCAAAGTCAGGGCACCCATTTAAGGCTAGCTGAATTATTCAAAAGGCAAACAACCATCTATCTGAATATACAATTACTTATATATAATTACTTAACTAGTGTATTTGGGTAAATTTAAAGGAAAATTGCCCACTCTGCTACTGCAAATTTAAGGCTTAATTATCACTCTTTTGTTGTTGATAATTTTTAATTTTTAGCATTTGTTTCACTGTGCAAAAGTTTGAGATTCTCATTCTGTTTTGCCTATGCCAGGGGGTTCTTCATGCTGTCCACTGTAATGGCTGTTCACAAATGCCAGGTTGTTACTGGATTGCCTTTTAATTATCCATTTGTTTGTCTAGCCCCGAGTCAAGCTCCCTGGTTGTCTTCTATCACAAGTGTGAAGCTTGCTTCATGACTGTCATCTACTGTCATTTTGGTTTAAGCTTTTCACAGTTCCTAGCTCAGTGTAAACAAAGAAAGAAAATTAATGGGATTTTGAATTAACTCACTCCTACTAATTAGCACTAACAGTGTGGTTGTCCACTGCTACATTTTTGTTGATCAGTAAAAGTCTTGAAGAGCCATCCATAATGGGGAATGTATCTCATTGTTTCCTTCAGGTAATATTCTTCCTAGTACTTTAAAGAGATTTTTAAAGATGCAAAACTTTACTTTTCAGAACACTTCAAAGTAGATCTTTGAAATAGGAATATTCAGGGGAAACACAATGATGCAGAGGGAAAAAATAATCTAAGTGTTGTGGATACTAATCTGATTCATCCATTTTGCATTATCCTGAGCCTCTGCCTGTACTGTTTTTATTCAGTTAGTTACTGACTGCTGTTTATGCAAAACCAAACAAATGAAAATCCAGCCAACAAAGAATCCCCCAAAAACCAATCCCAAAAAACAAATTCAAACAAACCCAAAACCGAAACCAGAGAATCAGAAAGAACAGTTTCTCTCTTTTCTGCCCTTGCATGCAGCTGTGCTACTTACAACTTAGCCTTCTTCTCTTCCTCGCCTGCTGCGGACAGGACACTGTATCGAGTCAAGGTACCTGTCATTATGGAGCTCACGAGATATATTGCTGGCATTTCCAGCCTTACGTATTTGGGAGTTCATTTATCTTCCTTTAGCAGTGTGTCACCGTAGTCTGAGCGGCAGCTACTGTGTGTACACTTGCTTTGCGGTTGGCAGGGAGTGCTTTCCAGTGGCCGAGCCCACCTTTCTACCTCCTGAGTCCTTCAGTACCACTTTGAAGAACATGCTCATCTTTTTCAAGGTCATTACTATGTACTTGGGCAGTGTCTGAAGGAAGGGAGAGGATTTGATATCTTACCAAGGGAAGGAAGCTCTGTACATTTGATGAGTTTTGGGGTTTTGTTATTTTGGGTTTGGTTTAGTTTGTTTTTTTTTTAATATATCTCTGATTATGTGAACTGAGCAAAGACATTTATTTTTATTATTCATAGTTAACCAAATATATTACTAACTGCTTCAACACCTGGTCTGAAGAATTCATTATTATTTATTTTATTTAAATGGATTTTTGAGCATCTGACCTGAATATCTGACGTACTGAAAGTATTTGAAGTATTGGCAATGAAGTTAATAAATTGACCAGAAGAAGCCTTAGGAGACTGAAGTAGTCATTTCACAGACAGTTTAAGACATTTTCTAATTTAATTTAACCTCAGTGTGATCATCACCCAAGAGGCTTACAGAACTTGAATTTGGTTTGAAGTTTGTACAGTGTAGATGGGGAAAAAAGATGCATCTGTGTTGTACTGAATGATTGACTGATGTCAGAATAATTAAACTGATACCCCAAATTCTTTCTTCAGATATGAACAGTAGTGCTTTCCTGAAAAAGCTGTGCTTTGCCAACCTATTGGGGTTTTTTTTACTCAGAAAGAAATTTTTGTATGAGAAATAATAACCCATAGAGGTGGGGTTGGAACTAGATGATCTTTAAGACCCCTTCCAGCCAAACCATTCTATGATTCTATAATTTAAATAGCAGTTATGATTTGGAACACTTCTTTTCCCTGGCTTAGCTACAGGCTAGTGAAGCAACAGTGTGATCTACAGAAGATTCTTCTTTTGGGTCTCTAAGGAAATGAATGATTCTGATAGAGAAACACAGGATATTCTTAGCAATGCAGTTGTGTACAGCTTCTTTTATTGTTTTCCCACTTCAATTATACCAAAAACTTGCCTGCTTTACAGATCAGACATACTTATGATGTCAAACACATAGTTTCCAGCTTTAAAAGAAGTGCTGAAGCTCATCATAGTAGCATTATTTATAGACTATTTGTGAAGTTTTGTAAATGTACAGAGCAAGTACCCTGGAAAAGAATTCTTAAACAGCCACTACTGAAATTTATTTCATCCAAAGCCTCTGAATTGAATGTGTATTTTAAGTGCATCTAGAAGTTTTGACTATCATTGACAGATTTTTGCAAAGAGCCAGGAGAGGTTTAAAGAGAATTTCCCCAGTGTCTGTTGCAGAAATTTATATTTACCATTCATCACTGGTTGATATAGTGTTATGAGTTGAATAATAATAATAATAATAATAAATAAACAATAAATAATAAATAAAATAAAAAATTCCTAAGCTAATGGAATGGGTTATCTGATTTCAATTCAAATGAGTTATGTCACAATTATATTGATTGGCACTAGGATTAACCACAGTAGAAGAAGAAAAAACAAACAAACAACAACAACAAAAACCACAAAAATCCAAACCAAACAAAAAACAAACAAATCAAAACAAAACAAAAAAAAAATCCCACAACAGAAAGCTGGGACAATTTTACATATGGAAATATGTGAATAAAACCCAGTGGAATTGAGGGAGGAATTCCACAAGCTCCAGCTATGAATTAGGTCATACGAGTTGCAAGATTACCTATTTGGTAGCTATGTTGTTCAGAGCCCCAGAAACCACCAAACAAAACCTAGGAAGAGCTTCAGCATTTAGCTAGAGTACATTAACTGCCTATCTGTCTCATATTTATATTTCTCTTTTTTGTATAATCCTCAACAGATTGTAGTCCAAAATGGATTTGGGGCACTTGGTTTGTGCCACATCCTCTGCCAAGCCATGGGCATTTCTGTCTCCATAGAGATCCCAACAGTGGCAACTTCTATACAAGGAACATATCTGACGTGGCACAGGGTAGTAAAGTGAATTATCAGCTTTTAAATAATGATACAAAACCTCTATGTTTTCCTCTATTCAGTCTGTATGTGTAAATTTTCATGAGGTTCTCAACAAGCTTTGCTGTGCACCATGAACATATTACTCCTACAACAGGTGTACCTTCTGTACTATAAGTAAACAGACTTATTGCTTGAATTAATTACCTATTTGGCATTGATATCAGAAAGAGAAACGTTTTCCCTGAATATTTCTTGTGAAGATGACTTGGCATTTGGTTTTGTAGAAAGTAGAGTCTTAGACTATACCTCTTTTTATATATCAGCATGACAAATATTTATCTGGACAACTCTGGCATCTCAGACTATAAAAAAATATCATATTGATGTCTTAAAAAACACAAATTGAGAGTTGATTCTACTGTGCTTGGTGTAAATTTTGGCAATTCTGCCTAAGGACAAGGTAGACTCATAGCTGTTATAGAGAAAAACACTGGTAGAACTATTCTACAGCAACTTATTTTCCAGCGTTTTGTTCTGAGTGAATTAATTAACATATTTATGAAGCTGAACTATGATTATGATATAATTTCTGATAAATGCTGAGTCATGGATTCTTCCCTGTGTGCATCAGGGAGCTGTAAATATTTTTTTAGAATGGATATTTTTGCACTGTGACCTTACAGGATAATTTTATTATCTGTTTATGCTGCAATATTTGAATGAAATTTGTGGCAGTACATTACTTATGTAGCCTCTGAAACTTCAGGCCTTATTTCTGCAGGCAAGAACTCTGTAGAGCAGTAGTAAACCTGGCAGCCAGGTTTATTCTACTTTATGCTTGTAAACAGATTGTTATCTTAGATTAAATATGGATAAGGAACTTCCATGAAAAAGTCATCTCCTAAGGAGGAAGAATTTGTTTACTGTTAGGTAAAATAGCTAAGGAAAAAGATTTCCTTCTACTTAAAACATCCCTCCCCAAACCCTAACATCATAACAATTTTTGTACCTTAAAATTTTTAAAAGGACTGTTTTGATTCAGTTTTTCATGTAGTCTTGCACTCCAGGATGAGCTTAGGAATGGTTCTGACTGATGTATACTTATCAAAACTTGTGTTAGCAACAGGTCAGAAGAAGAAAGGAAAGGTAAATTCAAATCAAAAAGAAAATCTTTGTATTTAAGGAACAGCAATTATCAGAAATTCTGCTTGGATTAATATTGTCTGAGCACATTATAAAGCATTTGTCATAGCTAATGCTTTCCTGTCAAATCAAGTAATATTCGAAAAGGACTTTTACAATGAATATTAATATAAGAAACAGCCATAAGTGGAGTAAATTATAGAGGCATGTAAATTTAGTATTAAGTGCTACAGCAAATAGTCTTGCACTGTAAATTTCTTCTTCTATTGTTATTACAAAATTAGGCCACTTGGTAGTCATCTGAAAGTTGCTGAGCATTGATACAAGTTTTCAAGTACTTTGCTCATGTGTCTAACTCTAAATTAAAAGTCATATTCAGGAAAATGAGTTTACAGTCTGTGCACCCGTCTTATCAATTGTGCTATAGTTTCTGCACAGTTCTCAAATTCTGTTCACACAGCAGAACACCTGTCTGCTGTTCAGCCATCTATGACAATTTAGGCAAGTAAAGGAATAACTACAAGAATTATCCCTCTACATCAGAAATAAGATGCATGAACTTAAATTTTGGCTGTCCATTTTGATGCAGGTTTTTAAAATGCCAGATTGTTGATTGTTTACTTGCTTTTTTAATTCAAGATTCTTTGCTTTTGACTGTCGTTGTAAAATTATGCACCTGGATTTGTGTTAGAATTTTTACATTTATCTCGATTTTGCTGTGTGCCGTTTTGGATTAGGACGTGAAAGAAAGACACTGGCACATTAAGGTTTATGCATAAAGTTAGGCTTCTTAGTTTTACCAATATATTGGTTTTGGTCTTGAGGTGGATTTTTTTGGTAGTTGGTGAGTTTGGGTTTTTTGGGGGGGAGTTAGCATTAATTAGCTACTAACATCCAAATTATACCTTTCCAGGAAACTTCTTTTAAAGAGAAATTGTGACTGTTGTGTGTGTAGATATCATTTAGAGCCTCTTTCCTTAATACCAAAACTCATTCAGAATCTTAATAAGTATATGATGACTACAAAGACTGCTTCCAGTAAGGTATACCAAAGCTGAAATCTTATTTGCAATAGTTTAAGTTGAAAAACAAATGTATTATTCTTATTTGCTTTTGATAGGTGATCACATTCACACTTCTGAAGTTTTGAAAGCAGTTGCCATGTGTTTTTTTTGTCGCTCTTACTGTTGTCGTAGTGCTTTGAAGACTAATGATTCATCTTCTACAATAAAAACAAAAATTTGCAAATCTTTATTTAAGGTAAATGTTATCAACTAGCTTGAAATGGCAGTATTATTTTGATTCCATTCAGGGATATGCCTGAGAAGTATTTAATAGAAATAAATCCATAAACTCTTTTTCAAATGAGCAAGTGTGGAGCAAAGACACCATGGAATTTGGCAATATAATGAATTTCTGTCTAGTTAAAGGTCTTAGACATTTGAAGTGTGGAATTTAAGGACCTAAGTCTGAACTTAACCATTTTTAAAGCCTTCGCTAATATTTTATCTATATTTCAGAGACACCATAGTTTTTACCATATGAGTTCCTCATGCTGACATTCAAAGAATCACCCTTTCACTTTATTATGTTTCACAGAATTAAGCAATTAAGGATTCATCAGACCTCTTGTAATTAGCATGGATATATTCTTTTATATTGCATCTGATATTTAGCTTAAGTGGGGATCAGCATGTAACAGTCAAATAGCCTGCTTGGAAATAAGTAAACTACCATTTATGACCGTGCAACTGTCTCGATTTACCTACAATTACAATCCCAATCATAATTTTCAAGTCACTTCCTTTTCAAGATTACCTAAGTCCATAAACCATTACCTTTCGGGTGTGAAACATACTTGAAAACTGAACAAAGCTTTAAAATATGAAGTTTTTACAGTAAGCTGCTTGCATCTTTCAATCCTTCATGCACAGGTCTTCAACATAATCAGGGACACAAAAAAGTTTCTTTTACAAGTGAGTTGAAGAAACTATAAGCGTAGTTTACATTTTACATGAAGTTATGCTCATTACGCGAACAGCTGTGTCTGAAGAGAATTATTAATCACAATAATATATTAATCTCATAATACCTACTTTAAGTAAGCTGAAACCCTCCAGAAAAAAAAATCCTATTCTGTAGAAATTCTTATTGATTTCAGTTAAGTCAGCTTTTCATGGGTTTTAATGTGTTTTACTCAGATTTTTAGATTTTCCAGTTTTAAAGGGAAGTTAATAGAAGGAAAATTCAGCCTTCAAGGTACGTTGTTATGGTTGTTGGAAATGTTACTTTTGAATAATTTTCAATGGTTTTTATAGAATATAAATCAAAAGAGGAAGAATAGGTATGTCAAGATTTTAACAGTTTTTCTTACTTTAATTGTTTTCCTTACTGCTCTGAGGAGTGTGAAGCAAAAAACTTTGAAATAGTAGTTCAGAATTTTCTAGATAATACTCTCTCTCTCCTTTTAATTATCTAACATTATTTAAGAGCTAAAACTCTTGTTAATAGCAAATCCGTGAGCTTCACTAGCAACATAGGGAAATATTGTCAGATTTTTTGGATGTTTTTGAAATACGGTATATAGCATGGACTGTATTTGTTCTGTGAAGCAAATAATTTCTGTTAAATTACTCTTTGCCCAGCATGTCATCAAACACTCGGTGAATTTGGAGTGAAAGTGATTTTACTACTCATTTAAATCACAAAAGTTGATAATGCTATTTTTGTCTGAATTAAGTTTATACTTTGAGAGAGAGATGTGCTTGTATTTATGAGCTTCCTCAATAGTAACTATATAAATGTAATTTTATGCTTGGAGGAGGGAAGAGGAGTGAAGGGGAAATAATTGTCAAGTGACAATAGTTGATGTCCTGATGAGCTAAGGTTCTTCCAAGTTGAAACTTGCACATTTAATGCTCCCTCCAATTGATGTAGCAATTCAATTTCCTACTTTTCCAAAACAAATGAAGGAAAAAAAATAATGAACACAAAAAAAGTTAAATACTTGGACTTGAAGTCAGCTCACCTAGCATGAGACAGTTTGAGCTTCCTTTATGGAAACATATCATAGAATCACAGAATATGTTGAGTTGGAAGGGACCTATGTTTTTGTAGTGGATGGAACGAAATCATCTCTTCTAGTGAGCATTTGATCTCACTGTATAGTTCCCAAAAATAGGTCACGTCAGATCCTAAAAGAGAGTATTCAGATGTAGACATCTGGGGATGGGCAAGCTCAACATATCCAGTTGTGGCTTTTGTTGTTTTTGTTGTTGTTTATTTGTTTGAGGGGTTTGTTTTTTTCTTTTAACTTCAGTGACCATTAGTGACATTGAAAGACTTTCATCTGTTAGTTTAACTACTTAGTGTAAATTTTACACTATTACTGTAGCTTTAATAAATGTGTTACTTTAGGTTGTGATATGAATGAGAACCAAATTTGAGCTTTTGTCTTTATGATTCCTGTCTCTTTCTTATTCCTGAAATACGTAATTCATTTCTGGTGTCTACACCTGTCGATAGCTTTTGTGATGAAAGCATGGTGCTTTTGGAGCGTCAGCCAAGACACCAGGTTCAGGATGTGCCATCCCTCTGGTGCTGTAGGCTATTTGCAGCTTATTATGCACTATATTTTACTGTAAGGTTTTTCCTAAACATGTTTTATTAACCTTGGGTATGCTAATGTTCACCCCAATGGAATCACCAAACAAGTTAGTTCTTAACTGACATCTGTTTTGTTCAGATGAGAGATAGTAAAAGTAATATAATGGCCATGTTTTAATAGTGTATTTCCCATCTGCACTCAGTGCTTCATAGAGACAAATTTAAAGCATCTGTTTCCTTCCCAAGCTCCTCATATTTGTATGCAACATTTTCATCTATTACCTTTAGCTTAACATGAGAAGTGCAGGGAGCCCCCAGCTAAGCCAAAAGCAATAGTTTTTCTTGTAAACTCTGTAGAAGAGTAATCTTTGAATAGCTGCAGGAACTTTCAGATTCTTAATTTTATTCATACTCTTCCTGTTTACCATTTGGTGGCTTAAAATGTTAAAAGTGGAAATCTATAATTTAGTATTTGCTAAGAATTTTAACTGCTCAGGGCCAAGAAGTTGTTTATGATTTTTACTATACATCTTCTGCAGGAAAAAATACCACAGAAGAGTGAGAGAAAAACATGTAGGTAGAATGTTTGGTTTTAAGTCTCTGTATCTAGTGTGTATCTTTAAGTGTGGACATATACAAATTAAGGTGGCAGTTCCCTGAGAAGTCATTAACTTAGTTGTCTTAATGAAAACTTTGTGCATTAACTAGACTTACTCCCATGTTATGGAAATGTTTATGGATGCTGTCACTCTCCACTGCATTTTCTTTTTGCTGCAGGAGAAAAAGAGGTTACTTTAATATATTTTTCAACAATAGAAAGTAATTTTTTACTGTGAGGTATATAAATAATGACTCCCGAACTAACCTCTTTCCCCTCCCCCTATTTTTTTCTCCTGGAGTGGTTCCATGGGAATTATGATAGTTCTAACACTTCTATATTAGAGATACTTACAGATATTCCCTTCAGATCTTGGTAATTTTTATATACACGTATTTCCTAGTAATTATTGATACTGATTTTCTTTTTCTTGATTAGTAGTACTTTTAACTTATTTTAATGAGTTCTATGTTCTTATATTCCTTGACTGCTTTTGATTTCATATTTCAAGATAAAAATAGCATGAAAACTATCCAGACAAAAGGTGTTTAAGGTTCTTTTGATTGTTTTGTTGTGTTGGGGTTTTTTTCTGTCAGCAAATGATTAATTTACTTCAGTGAAAGTGGAACTGTTCTCAACAAAATGCTCTCAAGGGAATGGGAGTGAATTTCATTCAGATAAGTGTTGCTTCCTTACAAACAGCAACAAAATGAGAATCTCTAAATATATTCACTTCTGTTTTCCTGTCACTGAAAAGTAAGTTAGCCCACTGACGTCCAGTATTTGGGACTTTTACTGTTACAAATGTATTCATCGGTGCTGTTCTAATTACTACTTACAGGCTTGATATTAACTGAATCAGTTTACTGTTGTTTCTGACTATTATCAGCGTATTCTTAATGAACATGTTTATTTTTCCCTGTATATGTTTTCCAGACCATAAGCTGTTCTATGTTTCAACAAAGTCATTAAGAGGCTGGTGAAGGGACTCGAGCACAAGTCCTGTGAGGAGAGGCTGAGGGAGCTGGGGTTGTTTAGTCTGGAGAAGAGAAGGCTCAGGGGAACCTCATCACTTTCTACAACTCCCTGAGAGGAGGTTGTAGCCAGGTGGGGGTTGGTCTCTTCTCCCAGGCGATTGTCAGTACAGGGAATGGTCTTAAGCTCTGCCAGGGGAGGTTTAGGTTAGATATTAGGAAGAAATTCTTTACAAAGAAGGTAATCAGGCATTGGCAGGGGCTGCCCAAGGAAGCGGTGGATTCTCCATCCCTGGAGGTTTTTAAGATGAGACTGAATGTGACTCTGAGTGCCATAGTCTAGTAAGCATGGTGGATCAAAGGTTGGACTTGATGATCTCAGAGGTCCTTTCTAACCTGTTTGATTCTATGATTCTATGAATATGGAATCACAGCTACAGTTTCACAGTTTGAGAGAAAAAGAATCCAAATGACGTGTCTAAACTATGACAATTTACAAGAAAGAACACATACAAAGCCATGTGATGTGTGCTTTGGACAAAGTGCATTGGTTCATCAGCAGGCAAACAGTGTGACCCCCCATGCCAATAAACCCTAACGGACTGGAATAATGGCAACACAATAGTAAACTCTACCTTGCATCATAGAATTATCTCTTGCTACTCTTATTGAAATAGTAGGAAACTTTCTGGCCTCCCCAAGAATTTGTGCTAGTATATAATAGACTGCTCTCACTTAAGCCCAGCTCTTCCTTCATTCTCAATCTCATGCCACATAGCTCACACCAAAGCATTCACATCATGCTACTGCTATGAGAAGTGGGGCTCTTCTGTGCATGAAATGAAGTTCCTAACACTTTCTCATCTGTCTATAACTCTGTTTTGTACATATCTATATGTTGAGACTAAAATCACTTGGGGATGGATGGTGTCTATGATTGACTTTCCTGTTTAGGACATAAATCCAAATAACTATATAGATATGTGTGTATATATATGCTTTATATCATTTCAGAATAAATATACAGCAAGTCCGTTTCATAAATCTGAGCTTCTGTGCAGTCCAGATAGGGTCATAATACAGAGAAACACAGCAGTTTCCTTTTCCAGGATTAAAGTCAGATTCTGAGCACAGTCAATGCTCACATCATTTTTAGACACAGAATAACTGTCTCTGAATTTTTATAGTCACAAAACCTCACAGAAAACAGCACAGTCTTAACAACTGAGCTGCTCTTGGCCAGAAGGTTTATTTCCCATGACTGCCATCTTTTGCATTATAACTTAACTTACATGACCATACTTGTTCACCAAATCCTGTATGATAAGAAATTAACAGTACCAGTGACAAACAACAATCAGAAAAGGATTAATTACTGTAGAAGAATTAGCATCTCCTGTTGGCAAAACTCTCACATTATTACAGTGAAAGCTACCAAGGATATGACTGATATGAAGTTAACACTTTCAAACTGATTTTCAAAACAATGAAAAATAACTACCCTGGTAAACACTTTTCCTTGTTTTATTTCCTAAACATTTTTGCAAGGATATCAATGGAGAAGTCAGTCCAAAAAGACTGCAGAAGATGGGACAGCATTCTTTTATTTTAAAAACGTCTTCCTGAACACAAACAAAAGGAAAGGGACACCTTGCCGTTAGATATGCTGTCAATAAAAGTGTAGCCAGTAAGAATTGTAACTAGGTGACAGACTGAGATAATACAAGATCTTTACTTTGTACGGTTCAGTGGATCCGCCATGAAATGACACAAACTCTAGTTCAAAATACTACTTTAGATAGCTAAGACTAGAACGATTCTGCCCTTAAAACTGGTCTCGATTTCTCTGTATTGACGTGCTACTCCAAAAGCGTTCTCTACCAGTACTCAACAAGAGTGGCAATGCTGTCACCACAGCAGGAAAGTTTTACAAACAAATTTGAATAGCAAATTTACTCTTTTTCATACTGGATCATGAGTTTATCTGAATGGACATAAAAGAACTATGATGTCTTAAAAGAAGGAAAAAACCCTGGAAAAAGCGTATTTAGAGAACTGGACTCCTTTAAATATTAAGTTATATCATAGACTCATAGAACATTTTGGGTTGGAAGGGATCTTAAAGATCACTTTGTTCCAACCACTCTGCCATGGGCAAGAACACCACATTGCTCAATTTGGTGCATCATTTCTTATTGACAGTTTTTGTTACATTGTGCATCATCAAGTTTCATTAGAATTCCCTCTTATTCTTCTCAACTGACCTGTAATCAAAATACAAAGAAATACCCCCAAGATCACATCTGAACAGCTATTTATAAGCGCTTACTGGAGACTTTCTCTAGTTTCTATTTTTAATTGTAAAACTCAACCCATTAAGTGGCCTTTTCTAGAAAACATGAAAAACGTATTAACCGCACTTCTCACAAGAAATAAAAGATTATTTTATTGTTTTCTTTCTATTGAATTTTTATAGGATTCTAATATATTTTACACACTATTTTACATACATAACTATTACAGCTAAAAAAATTCTGGTCCACTCATACTGATAGAGTTTCCACTATCTACTTCAACCAAATCAGAAATTAATTAAGCAATCATAAAATCTAGACTGTACCTAAAATACAAAGGAAGCCTGCTGTTTAATATGTATTGTGATTTCTGATACTGCAATAAACCTACTTAGCCCACAGTCCATCTCCATGCAACCACTGTCTTTGCTGCATATGAACTTTCCTAGAGTACTGCAAATGGACAGTTTTAATTTTGAGTATCTAAAAGCAACTAATCAAAAACTGCTTGAAAAATCTACAAAGGTATTTTTGCATTTCATAACTATTTTTTCTGATATTGTGGGACACTGGACTATCATATTAATTATTGGCTCGAACCAACTCAAGTATTGGCAGGACTGGGTATGGGAAGAAGGGACAGGTTGAATCTCACAAAGGTGAGGTAATGCCCTATCCCATATCCCAGCCTCTGCAAATCCCATTGGGCAACCCCAGAGAAGCTGTCAGTCAAGAACAGCGTGGGAGCATTGCCCATACCACACCAAAAGTCTTGCCCGGGGGGGTGGGGGGTGTGGTCACAGGGAGGCCAAAGCAAATAAAACAGCAACATGCACTGTCCATGCTTGTGCAAACCATGCCACCTGGACACACAGAAGCTGGACTTGCACAGGACTCCAATGGTACCTCTTTTTCTCTCTCTTTCTTTATTCCTTATTCTTCTTCTAACGTCCTTTCTTAATATTTTAGGTAGCTTGAGACCAGATGGGTTGGATTTTGCTAAATTGTATGGGTTAGCATGTTCTAAGTCCATGCTTTGTGAAATGTTTTATTTTGGTTGAATGTTACCCTTTAAACTTTTGCCAAATACTCTATTTTTTTAAAGTTTATCAGTAAAAGTACCCATAGAGAAAATGTGTGCAGTTTTTCTCCTCTGTGCTCACTCTTAAGGTGTTAAAAGAACCAAAGGCTCTTCTAATACATCCAGAGGGCAAATATTGTTGGAGCCGTATGTAATTTTTGAAGTAAAACCCCTTTGGTGAGCTTGTAGCTTGGGTGCTGGGGTCTTACAGATATCCATTCAGTCATATCAATAAATATTTCTGCATAGGCTCCATAATTTCCATAAATAAATCTCAATTTGGGGAATTAATATTGTTGGGGGGTTTTAATTACAATTTTCACTAAATTAAATAGCCTTCAACTTTCACTGTAAAATGCCCAGGATTAACTGCTACGCTATATTCTCAAATTAGTTAATATTCCCACAATTTACTTCTAGTCCATCTTCCTAGGGGAATAAACCTAAAGGCTTACGAAAGGGCATTAAACCATACTCTTAGAAGGCTACCATGCAATTTCCTCAAGTGTTTTCTTTTTCTTGTGATGGAAATATGAGGAGAGGAAACAAGAGCCACAGTGTGTTAACAGAAATCCAACAGTCCATCAGATGCTTATAGAAATACAAGGGTGAACAAGAGATCAATCATTAAGACTCAAATGATGGTCTGACGTTTTTTCCAGCTTCCCGGGCAAAGGGGAGAGGCTGTTCCCTCTTAAGTTTGCAAGGGGACAATAGAGTCCCTAACAGTAACGGCTTCCTAAAGTGCATAATAATTCCTGGCAATGATAGAAACAGAAAGCCAGATCAGAAGAAAAATGCTGCATGTAGACCAAGTAGGAGCCTTTTGCTGGATGGAGTGAGGGACCTGGCAGTGAGAGCAGGTCAAGCAGACAGCGGAAAGAATCAAATCAACAGATAGCCCA
>JAWMRA010000078.1:36237413-36362583 GCA_035584735.1 Pseudotriccus pelzelni | reverse complement strand
CTGGAGAAGAGAAGGCTCAGGGGAGACCTCATCACTCTCCACAACTGCCTGAGAGGAGGTTGTAGCCAGGTGGGGGTCAGTCTCCTCTCCCAGGCAGCTATCGGTAAGACAAGAGGGCACTGGCTTAAGCTGTGCCAGGGGAGGTTTAAGCTGGATATTAGGAAGAAATTTTTTACAGAGACAGTAATCAGACATTGGAACAGGCTGCCCAGGGAGGGGGTGGATCCACCATCCCTGGAGGTTTTTAAGATGAAACTGGATGTGGCACTTAGTGCCGTGCATGGTTACCAGTCTGGTAACCATGGCAGTGTCGGATCAAGCGTTGGACTTGGTGATCTCAGAAGTCTTTTTCAACCTGGTTGATTCTATGATTCTGTTATTCCGGAAATAAGGGTACTCCATTGAAGTATTCTTCTGTAATCTAATAAAGCAAACAAAACTATTTTAGAAAATATCAAGAGAAACCAAATAATAAATAGAAAATTACGAAAGGTCCTTAAAAATGAAAACTCTGATGCAATGTTTAATTTTCACTTATTGACATAAAAAGGTTTTCTGTAAGATAGTAACTGAGATGTCATATTTGCATTTTATCCTAAGAACAGAACAAGACTGCAGTATCTCACAGTCCTGCCTGCCATCAAATATAGAGTTTTCTATAGGTTATTACTGGAAATGGTCAAAGTTTTATTTAAGAGGTTCTAGATGCTTAAATTTTGTGGACAAACAACAACAACAAACTATTGCTTGTTAACATATATATGAAATTAATGCTGCTTTCTGCCACATTTCTATCTCATTTCTATACACAGTCAGTGTTAAGGAATGAAGAAAATTTAAAGAAAAAAAAGATAGAAATAGGAATTTATCCATTTAGCATCTCACCTGTCTAAAGACATACAGAAATAGGAATGATGACATTTGAAAAAATGCACTTCTTAGTCCAATATTCTTGTTCTGTAGTCCTCTAAATGAAAGTATCTACCATTGACCTGTAGCTTTTTTTGGTTTGTTTTTCTCCTCAAGATGCATTAACTTGATGTCATTTTCATTCCATTTGAAAT
The DNA here is from genome assembly GCA_035584735.1 of Pseudotriccus pelzelni. NCBI lineage: Eukaryota > Metazoa > Chordata > Aves > Passeriformes > Tyrannidae > Pseudotriccus > Pseudotriccus pelzelni. The sequence continues at coordinate 36,361,519 of JAWMRA010000078.1, read as the reverse complement.
TTATTTTATAGAACCGCGTATATTGGCTTTAACATTCTAACCTATTAGTGCTCATTCAGAGGACAGTGTAATTCAAAATGTCATCAGTAATGGGTAGTTATAACATTCATAATGATTTTTTCCTAAAATGGCCAAAAATGGCTTGATGAATTGAATACATTCTCTCTGTGCATTTGCATTTAGTAAATACAATATTTAGAATATGGTTAAATAATGATTCAGCTTTGATCTCCTAGTCAAAGGAGAAAGAGCATTCCTAGCAAGTGCTAATTGATTATTCTTCTCTCTCTATAACTTTCATGCTGAAAGTTTCCTGGCAGACTATGTAAATATTGGTAAGGATAAGCTATTTCACTAATTCTACCAGGACTAAGGAGTCTGAGGGGAAAATTAGCCATGTAGATTTTAGGCCATGGGAGGAAAATTCTTTTAATGTTAATTAAATCTCTTGATGTTTAAACTGGTATGGTGAAAAAAGAACAAACAAAACTAACAGGAGTTCTTGGGAGGTCTCTAGTCATTTAGAAGATTATGCATTAAAGATCAATAGAGAGTATGAAAATACACTTTTTTTGTTTAGAGATTATCCAGGAAAGTTCTAATGACCCACCATCTGGAAAGGAAAAAAAAACCAAAACAAAACCTACAAACAAAGCCAAAGCAGCTGTACTAGGAGTACAGTGTAGTCTTTTACAAAAGGGTTATTATTGGGAGCATGGTAAAAGATATTTAACTTCAAACTGAAGTTTGCGGTTTCACATATTTAAGCATCTTACTTTATACTCTCTATCTAAGGTAAGACTGAGATTCCTTTAAAAAAAAATCCATATTCTTTTTCCTTTTAATTAAATATTCATATAGGGGTCTGTAATACCTGCTTGTCTCCTAAGAACCACAGGCAAATAAATCACTGCATTCTGAAGGTAAATCTGGGGGAAAACAAAAACAAAACTAAACAAGTTTTCAACAAAGCACCTAGTAAAACTGAATTCTAGACTGTGTCTCCTATGCTGAAGTAAAGGTTTGTCTCTAGAGGTCAGAATTCTGGACAATATTTTACACTGCATTTGTTAATACTGTGTTCACTATTATCTCATAAGGCAGCCAGTTTAAAAGTGAGTATTTATTTCACCGGTACACCAGGGACACCAGTCCTTGTTAGGTCTTTTTTAGTGCAAGCTGCAGATTTAGAAGTTATTGACAGTGTGTTGTCTCTTAAAGGGAAGGCCCTGGAGGGCAAAGGTCCTAGAGAGTAAAAATCTGATGTCCTTTTCCATTCCCCACCAAGTAATTTGAACAGAAGGAATTAAGTCATCTTAATGTGACTACATAGCACATGTTGTAGAGGCCAAAGGGAAAGTCAACAGTCTTAGTAGTTAGTTTTTAAAGAGACAAATTCTTGAAAAGGAGTAGTATAATTTATCAGCAGCTGAAGGAAGTGATGCAGCAAAAAAAGGGAAACGTTCGTTAAGGATCATATTTCAGTCCCTTGTCTGTGCAGCAGTGGGTTTGGGGTACAAAGAGAACTCAAAGGATGCTCAGATCTTCCTGCTCTTCCGCTTTCTCTTTTCCCTTTTTTTTGGACACAGGATATTGCTTATGGTCTCATATGCATCATGGTAACCTTATTAGCTGTCACTAGACAATTGAAAATCCTTTTTGGAGAAAGATATTAATGTTGACAACTAACAGTGGATCCATTTGTGTTACTTATCACACTTTTTAAAAAGGGGCTGTGAACACTGCTTCTCTCCTCCTTTTAAAGGTGATTTTGGTCAGAGGTGCCAAAGAAAGGCTACAGGAAACGTTTCTGTCAGAGCTTTTGTTCGCTGTGCTCTCATGCACTTTTGCTACATCCTATCCCCCTTTTGCATTCTCTGCTGCAGCTCTGCTACTGTCATGCCCTATTCTTGTCCTCAATCTGTCAGTCAGAGACAGATCTCTTCAGACTGCAACACAGTATTAACTTGGTATTGTTAAAAATTACATTTTAGAAAGCTAAGTACAGAAAATATGAAAAATTATTTCTAAGACATAAATTAAAATCCTGTACTGTCTTCTACAAACCTCTAGAAACCTGTATCCAGATAGAAAATTAGAATTATATCTTTTCATTTACTGTCTTTTATCGTGTGTATGGTGTGTTACTAGTTTTGACAACTCCTGGTTTCATATTTATGTTTCAAAGGAAATAAAAATAAGAATGAAATTTATAGTTATGAAGAAGAAAGTAATTGTACCAATGCAAGAGGAACGGATTACTGAATATTATACTTGGTTTTTGAAAAATAACTTCTATGGTTCTGTGATTTACTCTGTGCTTTCATAAAAAAACAGGTACATCATTCAGTCTGATTTAAGGCAATAGTTGTCATTCATGATTTTTCAACTCTTATTAACCTAAACAGATGATTAAAATGAAACTTTGTATCATGAAACGCATTTATTCTAATAAGCATTGCTACAGTCTTGCACAATGTCCTTTTTAAGTATCAGAATTTTAATTCCTCAAATGAGATAGGCCTATTTATGTTCCAAATGCCATCATCACAAAAATTAAATCATGTACCAGCTTTGAAGACTAACCTGCAGTCATTTCTATGTCCCTCCTCTGCCTTTGAAAGTGCAAAATTACATAATTAGTTATATTTTGGGGAAAAAAAAAAACCACCTTCATTGAATTGAATGATTGAGCTCATTGCATCTATGTTTGCCCAAAAGTTTGGTCACTTATGTAGCCTAAAATATTTTTTAACAGCATGAGAGAACCTGCTCTAGGAAGACAGTTGTTAGATTAGTTGTGCGCCAAAATAATAACTTTTTTATTAAAAAACAAGTAGTCATGGCCAACCCTATAACATTAAAGAGACTTCCTTTTGTTTAAAAAGAATTTATGTCAGGCCGTAATATAGAAGAATTGAACTAAATTTAATTTTGAATGATCATTTGATCATGAACTGTAGTGGGCAAATGTAATCTGTGCCTACAAGCAGGTCATTGTGAAACAGCGGAGCAGTAGGTTTAAGACAGTGAGAACATACACAACAGGCACATCCTGTCAAACACAAATGAGTAGTAGTATCTGCATGTGACAGTAAACAATCAAGGAATCAAACTCAGTATTGCACGTAAGTGAAGACAAAAAAGCAAACAGAACAGTGTTAGTGTTAAAGAGGAGGATAGAGTGCAGTGCAGGAAAAATTATTTTAATGCTCCAAGGGGCTTTTAAGATTGTGTTTGGACAGCTGTATGCAATTTTAAGCACATGTATAATCAGAGGCCTTAAAAAGACAGAGAGATTTAAAAGGTTCACAAAAAGCCAAACTAGAATGAGTCATGTTCAGAGGGCTCACATATGCAGAAATCATGGTGAAACTGAGACTAAACTATGAAAGCTGTTTAGACAAAGTTATTTTTCATGTTTCTAAGGTGCTGTAGATGGTGAGAATGAGTGCACACCAAATCTTGTGATAGGGTTGTGGTAAAAGGGCTAGAGACCAGATGCTGAGTGTTAAAATGTAATGTCTGGTCATCTTATACCATCAGAATATTATAAATAGTGGTAAATATGGCTAGATTTGGGTTCCAAGTTATTTCGTACAGAATATTTCAGCTACAAAGCTATGTGAATTATTTCCTTTTTGCTTTGAGTGAGAAAATGTTTTGAAATTGTAAAAAAACTTTTGTATGCATGTGTGCAGATGAATATTTTATTTATATTTTCCATAAAAAGCTAAAGGCTGGTCAAGGTGATCATTATTATTGAGTGGGTTATACAAAGGCTGCTCACAAACTCAGACAGAGTCACCACTGTGAAAAGCTTATAGAAAGTGCCAGTCTGTGTTGCTAATTTATGCAGGTGCAGCAGTATATTTAGTAGATGCATTTGTGAGGCAAAGTTGAGTTGATGTAGCTGATTTCCTTCAGGAAACATGTATCAGGTATAGGGACCTATGCTGCTACCCTCAAAGGGACTTTGAGATGAACGTCTCTTATACTAGTTGGGGAGCTGAAAGGAAGTGACCTTTTTTGGCTGAGCTGTTGGGATGTGTGTGTAAGGCTTGCTTTGAGCATCTGCCTCTGAACAGACTCTCAGACTGAATATTTTGGAATGGAAATGTCCAATTTGAAAATTCCAAAGGACTATAAGAGGAGAAACGGATTCACCACAGTAGTAGGCAAACCCAATTTGGCATGTGCAATACCAGAACTTCCTTCACCTAAATAGTTTCAACAATAATATTAAAGTGTGTCAGAAAAAGTTATTATTTTTGTCATGGGCTTGCTTTCATACCCAAATTGCAGCTGAACTATCATTTCAGAAGTCAGACCCAATTGATGTGCCATTTTATATTCAGTGTTCTCACCATTTCATTGGGACCACCCTTAGTGTAAAATCAGGGGATGCACACACATCCAGGAACTCGAGGAACTCATCTGTTCTGGGATCAGAAGATATGGACATCCAGTATCACTCTGTTAATGTTCAGTCTTTACAACCCAATAAAATTTTTACTGACTTGATGGAAAACGTCCTTACATTAGGATACAATGGAACATAATAGCAATAGCTGAAAGAAGATGTAAGAGGATAAGCAGTAAATGTAGGGAAGAATTCTTTCATTTTTGTGTAGTTTTTGGTTGGTATTTTGACTTACAAAGAGATTTTCTGTTCCAGACAAAGTCATTTTTGTTTCTACTAGCTTACAATACACATCCTTCCTTGCATCTTGCAAGTCTTCCATCTCTCCCTATGCATCCTGACATTATAAAATTCTGCCAGTGCCTCATTTCTCATTGGTATTAGACAAATTTAAAAACTACACTGCTTCTGGAGTCTGTCCTGTTTAATAGCCTTTTTTTGTCTTGCTGATGGTATCACACAGGATTACTTGGTCTATTTTCTGTCTGTGAAATGAAAACACTGTGTTAAAGACTAAAACAATTTTTTCCTGTTCTGACTAGTTTAAAGCTTCAGTCTTGAGCTTGGCTTGTTGGTTTGTTTGTTTTTTTTTTTAATTATTTGAACAATGTTTTAAAATATTTATGCAGCCAAATCCTTATACAACTGGCCATACCTCAGGGGACTGGGGATAAAAATTATATGGCTAGATGTAAGACTTCTTTGAAAGACCTTTAAAAAGTACAATTTTGATGTCTTAAAAACTGTTTGTCTAATGATTTAACTAGCTTCAAAGCAAAACTGTGTCTCCTTTTGTACAGCTTTGAACATAAACCAGCCTCTAGGCACAATCATGATCTTTCCTAGGGATACTCCATTCCAAAGTGGTGGTAGTTTGAGATTGTTTTGTTTTGATTTGATCTTTTATTTTCTTTTCAAGCTGATAGGGTCATCTACTATTCGAGACAGAACCATGACCTAGGTGGACCATTGGTTCCTCTCAAATGATATGAAATCTCTGTTTATACCACAGCAGTTGATGCAAGGATGTTGAATGCATTATTGCATTCTGCATTTTAGACTAGGTATTTCTGTGGATAAATTTCATTATTTCATATTTGGGAGAATGGAATTAGATATCTCTGGCTGTGGTTCTTTGGGGATTATTTTGGCACACTGTTGCTCTTTTGAGATCTGACGAGGTTTGAGTGGTGTACACAGATCTGGGTAAGAAAGGTAAGGAGACAGAGGAAGGGATGAAACAATCAAAAGTGCATGATGGATGCCTGGTTTTGAAATTAATTACATGGGTCCCATTCATGTAATAGTTTTTATCTGGAAAACCAGCAAAATGCTTAAATTACAGGACTATCCTTCATCTGCAAACTTTATTTATTAGCTTACAAGTTTTCTCACCACCCATTTCCTGTTTATTTCAGAGTGACTGTATTTTTTGCTTAGCATGAGGTTCATATGAGCTGTGGAGTTTTTAATTTGAATGTGTAGAACAGCCCAGTTCTCAGTTCTTAGTTCCTGAATTCCAGGAAAAGTATTTGGAAACTCAGTCATACACTGCAGTCCAAGTATTAAAAAGTCTATTTTTATTTCTCTTCCCTATTGCACGACTTTTTCATCAACTTCATACTCTTGCACATTTACATGCGTCAATCCACATTTTTAATATCTATTGGGAAAATCTAATTTACTGTTCCTCTTATTTGTAGACATTTTTCTGAGTGTTTTCTGGACATTTCAAGTAAATGTCTACGTTTAAGTGAAATCATTACTTATCCATGATGAAGATGATGCTGTTCTGTGTAAAGTTTTGCTAAGCACATAATTTTATTCAGATTTTAATCAGAAGCTAAAAATCTGTGAAATAACCAGACTCAAGGGAAGGCAAAGTTATCCATCAAAGAGTGACTTCACTGTAGCTGTTCAGTGCTTTCAAAACAACTAAATTATACTAAGACTGGGGGGGGGGAGTAAATATATTTCAACTATACAGTAATTTTTAACCACAGTGCACCAATAAGCTCATCAATAAGAAGTAACCAGTAATGAAGTAATTGTGTTAGTCTCCAAAAACTCAGTGATTTAACAGTCAAAAATGTTTAAAACACCATTCTTATAGAACAGTCATGATTAGAAAATAATAATAATGAAGATCATAATTAGAAAATAAGGGAAGGCTTTGAAGAATTATAAATATCAAGTTACGGGCGTCAAAGGCAAAAAGAAATTGAAAATTTAATGAGTAATTAAGAGATGTTCTTTAGGCCTCTCTCCTGTCAAAGTGGAGGCAGTTAGGGAGTGCTGTTCCTCTCATCTGAAAACATATATGGATAAATTCTCATTTGTGCACCTGAGTGAAGTAGTGAAGCTTGACTATGTGACATTAGCAGAAGGCTGGTGCTGAGCAGTGCTGGTGGCTCTGCGGTGCAGTGGTTGCCCTGCACATGGTCTCTTCCTCCCAGAGGGCTCCACCGTCCAATCCTTAATATCTTTAGGGAGCTCTTCTTCATTTGACAAAAATGCACTGTGAAATTACTGCTGCCTGCCAGACCTGCTACCTGCTGTAAACATTTGTATGTCGCTTATGGATGACATCCAAGAAAGGATTAACTTTTACATTCATGACCAAGTTGTTTAAGCTGCCATAGCAAGCTTAACTGCTAAGTAGTTCAGCCCAGCAGACACCACACAAAAGGAAATTCTGGAAGAGTTTGCCAAGAAAAGGTTTATGTGCTGACCACTTTCCCCCCTTATTCTTTGTACTCCATCAATATTGACATTATCTTTCATTTGCACAGTTTGGAGAGAGAGTAAATGTCACATACATAAAGTAAATCTTCAGCAATGTGTAAAATGAAGGAACAGCATATATCTCCATTGTTTTGATTTTGTAAGCAATAGGGCTGATTGCTAGCATAACTGTGGGCTGTGTGTCCAGCAAATCAGAATGCATAAAAATATGCCTTCTCCAGAGATATTTGAAGGCTGTCTCAACTCAGAGCAGGTTTTTCAAATGTGGGAAAGAAAGAATATAATAGATGTGATTTTTGACAAAATGATAGCTAGCTGCACAGTGAAAAGTTCATGGGAATTAATGCCCAAGTCTTCCATAAAATCATCTAAGAGAAATGAGGTAAAACATTCTATTCAGTGTGCTGCTTCTGTTATTTCAGAACTCTAAAAGTGCTGACACAGGATTTAATTATCCATATATGCAAGTGAAGAGAATAATTTTTATTTTATTTCAAAATTGGTTTAATTTTAATTTTAATTTAATTATGTCTTGGTAATATAGTCAGCGTGATCCTTCCTTGCAACAAAATAAAATAAATATTTGAATAATTTTATTTACATTAAAAATGTATACTCTTTAATCTTCTTTTTAGCTATTTGTATTAGTATTTTTCATCTCAGGCCCCAAACATTTAATGATGTCATGGAACCTAAATTCCAGGCTGATCCTCCACCTGTGATACACCTCCCACTGGGAATATGAGATAATCAATATCAGAAATGTGTAAAACTCTCAGGAAACAGGTTACCACAGAAAGTTTAACATATAGTTTGGATTTTACATGCTTATTGAGGCAGTCTCATTTTAGTCTAGGAAAGATATTATAGTCTCTTTACGCTGAAGAGGTGGTGCTTTGTTTTAAAATGACAGGAACAGTTCTGCAATGCTATTTGTATTATTATAGGAACAGGTATAGAATGGACAAGTAATAAAAGCAAATACTTCAGAGGCTTCTGTAGGTAACTGCCAGATTTTTCAGAAGTGTATTTTTAATAAGAAATTATTTTGATTCATTGACATCTTTATTTTTACATCAGTTTATATTGGTTTATATCACTTGTATTAGCATATAAGAAGTATATATAAACTATCTTACCTTCTGAGTTTCAGCTTCCTTGGCCATGATTGTCCAAACTTACGAAGAAAGCAAGTTCTGGACAGTTCTGCCTTCATGACTGCTGGAAAGCACAACGTTCAATCAAACACTTCCAGGCTAAGAACATGGCTACATTACGTATGCCAGATTTACATTTTGATTCCTATATCCACCATTAAAAGCCTGCATCCTGCAAACCAGATTGAAACACATATGTAGGAGTTAAATGCATTTTTTATTTTAAGCTGAGCCAATTTGATTTTTAAAACCCACTGACAGTTTGACAGTTCTTGCAGTTCAGTGTAAAATCTGACCATGCTCTTTGCCAAAAGTGCACAGAGTTAATTAATGACTTTACCTCTCTGTGAGTGGTAAATACCCATGTGTGAATAATGCAGGCTAAGTAACATCACGCATAGTGCTGAGACTAGATGAGAGCAGGGTTTTAACATTAGAGCTAGCTTGGTCATTTCAGGCAATCAGTAATGCAGGTGTGTTGAAACTGTATTGAAATGTTGTTACCTGCTTATGAAGTTAAAATCGTCTTGCCAGAAGATGAAAGTAACTGGTAAATCCTTCTGGTATGAAAGAAGAGGTGCTACCCTTTTCAACCTCTGCTGTCTCCAATGAAAGCATGCTCTTCAAGTATGTATAAGGCATGCTCTTTATTAGTAGTACAATCTAAATCTCTTTAATGTTGATTAGTTTATGTTCTCTTGTCCAGATGTTTGTAAGACCATAATGAACCTCAAGGATGATTTATATAAACGTATTGGATTGGAAAGACTTACTGTTCATAGGACTTTACAATATATTCAGTAAAAAGCGAGTCAACATGTGCAAGTCATTATTTGTAGCATTCTCGAATGATCCATGAAATCCCTTCACTGGATCTGTAGGAGAAGCATGGTCACTATCTTAAGATTTGCAGCCTATAGAGAAGAGTTTGACATCTGTTATCCATTAAAGCTGAAGTAGAGAGGGCAGCTGGAACTACATGTATAAGGGGTAAAGATTTCAGTCGGACAACACTCTTACCAAAAGATACTGAAATATTTGCTACCAGATGTCTGGAGTTTGGAGTGGATATAATTAGTGCTGTATTATTTGTATTTTAAAAAAAAATCCACAAAATTTTTTCGCCATCCATGTGAAAAATGAACCAAGTTATTAGTTTCCCTGTTTTGTGAGACTAATCTTTGGACAGAATAAAGCGGAGAAAACAGAAAAACTAGTGAACAAACCAAACTCTGAAACCAAAGCTGTCTTTACATTAATAACAAGACTTCTTTGAAAACTTTTTTCTTTCTACTTTCTTTTTAAAAGTTTATTGACAAATTGATAATCCTTGCTTAGGTGAATTCCCCATACTTCTTGTACTTAAGTAGATTTGGGTGTCACCTAATTTCAGTATGAAATCTCTTAAATAAAAGAATAGGTCATTTCTCTGGATTGCCAAATTCTGTCTGTACGACTAAATTAACAACATTTGTCAGCAATTTTCACTTCTTAAAATATCTATGAATTGTAATTATATGTGTGATTTTATCTTTGAAGTTTTTTGTAATTAAGATATTATTTAAATATTTTGGATCTCATTCCAAAGTGGTGTTTGTTTGTTTTTTCCTTGTCAGGAAGTAAAATTCTCTATTTCAGTGCCTTAAATGTGTGTCAACAAGTCCACTAAGTTGCTTCTTAGGAAACAAAGGAGTAATTTTTTCCATTTCCTAAAGAAAAGGAAAATCAGTGTTTGAGAGAAAAGCTGGTGAATAAGCCAGATTTTCTGCTAGATGGAATAATTGATTTATTCAGTGATGAAGAAGTGTGATCTCAAGTAAAATTGTTTCAGACAGTTGCTGCAATAAAAAAACTTCAGTTTTTTTAATGATCCATTAATGACTGCTTTTTATTCTAGCTTCAGACACCTGGGAAATATATTTATGGACCACTAAACTAGTTGTGGCTTTTTTTTTCTTTTTGGTACTGACACAGGACAGAAGTTTTTTAAACTGTGATGGACTAATTCCAAATTCCCTTTACAACATTTGTTACCTCTCAGAAAATGTTTTGCTTAGTTATTGTTTGAAACGCCTGTTATTTTGTTTTTTAAAATAATTTAAATTATCAACTGAGTGCTTAATTTAAAGAAAAATGGTGGCATATTCCTGTGTGGGCTTTCAAGGAAACATAATCTTCGTGAAAGCAAATTATTCTGTTGTACCTGATATTCAATATCAAATACTTCTAATTTCTTTATGTTATCCATGAAAGTTCTTTATAGAAAAATGTCTGCATATTCACAGGTGAAGGTTGTTAATAATACTGATATCTTCTTGGTCAGACAAATAATTCCGGCACTGCATGAAATACGTATTAATATAGAATCTTCAAAGAATATACTCAGTATTTTGTCTGAGAAATACTCAAAAAGGAAGTGGAAATGTGACTTTAGTGTTTGGAACTCAGGAACATACAGAAAAGGTTTGGGAGAGGGTTTTTTATTTTTTTAGATTAATGGCAATGTTAATGTTTTCTCAAAATGGAGTCCCTGTATTTTACATTTGTCGGTGAACACAATAGTGAGCAGCATTTTTGACTCTGCCACTCTGCGATATTCCTTCCCTGAACAGTGAAGATAAACATGTGATGCAAATATCTTCTGTCATACAAATGTATGCATTTTTTAAGTCTGTGATCAAAAGCTTCCATCAAAAATAGAAAATTGTTCTTTAGTCTTTGTTTTCCTGCCTACTGAATGCTTGCAGCCCTAGGCTTCTGTGCAGATTGCTTTCTAGGAGATTTCTTTGTCTCATTCCATGCCCTTTTGGTGTCTGGTTTTTTATTTAACTTTTATTCTTGAAACAGCTGTCTCTTCACATGTACTAGATAACCCTCATAATCTTTGCTTCTGAAAATCTCTCCATAAAGCCACCTTCTCTTAAATAGCCTTCCAGATTTTTTTCTGCTATACACTCACAGCACACCTACTTCCACATTTTCTTAATATTCTCAGGTGGCAGCTTAAGTCCTACAAAGAATTGTAAACAAGCTTGGTAGTATAAACTAAGTTGTGTGACTTAAGGTCACACAAGGACCTGTTAGAACAATGGTTTCTTTTTTTTTACTGTGATGCTGCAGACACAGACATATGTGAAGTATTAGTATTTTAATAATATTTATTGTATCATGTATACATGCAAGGAAAGTCTTTGAGTAAAAAGGCTGTCTCTGCTGAGCCTTTGAAGTGTTTATTCAGACTTCATACAATTTGAGAGTAGGTACAGTTGCAGACTTTGTGCTTCAGTGACTGAGATTAGCTCAGTGGGTTAGAGCATGGTGCTAATAATGCCAAGGTCATGGGTTGGATCCCTGTGCGAGCCATTCACTTAAGAGCTGGACTCAATGATCCTTGTGGGTCCCTACAGACTCAGAATATTCTGTGATTCTGTGATCCATGAGAAACCTGTCTATTGCCTACCATCTCTCAACACACAAACAAGAAAAGAAAACCTTACAGGAAGTAAGTTTGACACATTTCTTCTCAGAGTCCAGTGAGTATGTGCCTTAAAATAAGCAAGGATATCCCTCTCTCCTCAAGAGCTAAAGTGGCACACCACCTCTGGAGCACTGGGAAGAAAAACCAAATTTGTTCAACACCCAGTGTAGAAAGAGGCAGATGTTGCAAACTGCACCGTACCTGTGTGCTAGTTTTGTTGTCAGAATGGTTTGCAGTATCATAGTCTATATTTCAGTCTAAAAATTCCAGAAATAAATGCTGTGGGTATTATTACTACTGCTATTATGGCAATTTGAAACTTTGTCCTAGATTTGGTTAAAAGGTCAGGGATATTCAAATACAGAAAGGTTAATTCTTGCTGTCATGTGAGTGGATAGGAGTGCTCAAAGTAAAAGAGGGAGTTAGAGAAGAACTGGCAAGCTGATCCATTAACGTAAAACCAGACAAAAATATAATTAATCAAAACAATGAATGGTATTTTCATCATGCAGGTAAACAATTTAATATTTCACAGAGTAAAAAGTGAGGTGTGACCTTGACAGACAGATTCGCAAATGGAGCTGCTGTATACTATTTGCTGTTACATTTTATGACAGAGGTTTTAGCAATATACAGTACACATTCAAAATGTTAAAGGAGGAGGTGAAAATCACTGTCTACTATTAAAAGCTGTCTTCCTTGCACAACAAACTGCACTAGGGAGGCAGTAGAGATTCTTTTGTAATACTGAAACATCATAGGTTGTGTGCATGCACATGTGTATATGTTTAACTGTGTATGAAATAATGCAGCATCCTAGATTGTGCAGCTGGAGTGGGCATTCTTGAAACAAATGATTTGATGCTAAGAACCTCTTTGCCATAGGGATTTACTAAAGTGAAATCAGAGCTAATCAATTTTTCTGTGAATGTCTCTGTGGGATTTATATTCAGAACTCAGAGTAGTAATTGCAAACCAAACCTGGGTTTTTTCACCTTAAATTTCATAGAATTGATTTGGTCTGGCACATCTGGAATTCAATCCAGTAATGTTTGAAGGGAGAGGGAGAATGAACAGAGGAAATGATGAAGGGTTTCCAGTTTTCAGTCCCCTCTTAGTGCCATGGCACCCAAGAACATTCTTGATTATGTGATTTAAGGGTGATTATGCAACTCTTCTTAACATGTGGTGAAAAAATCTCTGCCCCAAGGCATCCCAGTAGTCCTATAACTCTATTATTGTGGAGGTCTGTTCCAAAAATGTAAGAGAACGCTTGTATAGCTGCCATAACTGATGAAAATAGTTTTCAGTAGATCTCATTGACTCTCTAGACATTTTGATCTGGAGTCTATGTTGCATTACAAACCATCATTTTTGTCTGAAATTCTGTAGTCAAAATTTGCAAGATTTGATTATCATTATCTGATCTATTCTAATGAAAGATTTTTTGCAGAAATTGGCATATTGCTCATGGAAGCCAGTTTATGTTCCACATGTGCAAAGTGATAAAACTATTTCCAAAACAGACAAGTATATTGCACAGTAATTAATGAATTTGTAAGATATCTGCACAATAGGTTAAACTCTTGGCTTTCCAACACAATATTCCAGATATATATGTGGTTCATACCATCCAGTACATAAGACATCACCCTACATTTGAATTTTGCTCTGTTTTCTTTTTCCTGGTGGAGAGGCAGTTGGTATCAAAGTTGGTATCTGTGCGTGAAGCTCAAGCTAGTCAGACATTGGCTCTGGCAGAACCCCTGGGTAAACAACATGAACAGAAACATGAATAAAAAAAGTGCAATTCTGGAATGCAGGGTAAATTGAGTGAGAATTTTGCAAATTTGACAGGTGATTTAACAGCAGCTGCTGATACTGGTGATACAAGCCAGTGCAGTGCAAGACTGGTCATAAAGCAGCAGCCTTGAATTATTGAGCTGTTAGGCTGGGGAAAAAGAAGAGAATTTGAAAGGAAAAAGCATTAAAGGCCTTAAAGTTCAAAGGGAAAAAAGGCAGCGTATATATAGACAAGATTAATGGAATGTTTTTAAAGGTTGAGTAGATAAACTTTTGAGCTAGATATGTTTATAGTTAATAAGAACATTCCTGAGGTATTTTTCATAATTTCCAATCTCATTTGATTTACTGTACTGGTGCAAACATTATGTCTTGGAAGCTTGAAAGGGCAAAAAAATTTTTACCATTTGTTCCCCTCCATCATGCATGCAGATTGGTTTTTTTATTGTATGGATGCTGGCATTATTTATTTTCTTTTTTTAGAAAAAAACATCGTTGAAGTATTTGTTTTGGAAAAAAACACATGTAAAGAACTGCATGGACTTTGCTAACAGGTATGAGAAATTATATTTAAGAAAAGTTTGGTCACAGTTTAGGCCTAAGGATATTGTCATCCTCCCTTAAATTCAACTGGTTAGTTCCAGTAATTATAATCTGAAATACAAGGATATATCAAAATATAAAAATACACTATTTTTTATGGAAGGGATCTATTACAAAATCCCATTTAGAGACTTTTTCATAGATATGACATTGCAAGAACAATTTATCATCTTCCATTTTTGGTGCTACTTATTGACACATTCCCTTTTTTGATCTTAACCTGCATTTGAAAAAACAAGCAGAGCTACCAGGACTCTGGTATTGCAAATGCAGCCTATAGCGACTGGGGAGTGCAATCATTCTGAGTGATTGCTTTGGAGAGAAGTTGATTATGTCATGTCTTAGATGAGTATTACCAGAGGCAAACTTAGCAGAATCACTGCAGTAACCTATCATACTATACCAGCAAAAGTGAGATCATGCAAAATACTTGTCTACTTTTAGTGATTACTGTTAAGAATTAAGGAATGGTTTAGGTCGTGAAATGGATTCAGAGGATAACTTGGCAGTCAGAGATATGATGTGATCAACTCACAAGAGACTTGCACCTCTGCAATGGAATGAGTAGCCTGGTATTTTTATTTATAAACTATGTGTCTGGGGAAAATATTCTAGTTGTGTGTGTGCTATATAACCTAGCAAGATTAAGTTCAGAGATATTTTTTAGAAACACTGATTATCCCAATATTTTGCTAAAACTTACTCTTTCTGGGATTTGAATTGTTATATGACATTTTCTCAGTATCCCCATAGAGCAAAGAGGAGAGCTTTGTTAGACTCATTTGGCACTGTGGCAATTGCATATTTGGACTGATTAAGAGTACTAATAAATTTAGATGAAAGAATTGATAAACAGCTATCCATCTGCAGATTTCTTGGCAGTAGGCACAGATAGGTTATATCTGCAATTCCCTTGTCCACATTGTCTATCCTTATTAATTCTGTCCTATCTGTTGACATTTGAAACAGCTGCTACAGCCTGAAGTCACAAAAAGAAAGATGTTACCAAGCATGGATGCTTTCCAGTCCAATCATACTTATTTTTGTGGAATTAGTGAAAATCTTAAGTCTGCAGAGAGATCATTGATCAGTTGACTAAGTTGAGATTAACGTGTTAGAAAAACCTGCTTGCTAGCCCTCAAGTTCATGCACTGAATGATTTAAAGCTCTGACTGTTTCCTCAGAGGGAAAAGTTCCATTCACAAGCTTACAGCGAAGCTAGAAATGTAAACTGTACTTTTTAAAAGAAGTAATTGGAAGGTTGAATTCAGTATTCAAAATTTTCCCAAAGCTGGGTGAGTTCTCTGAGATTCCACCTAGGGCAACTTGTTAGAAGAAATTTCATGTATAGTGACAACCTAACCTAATATGGGGCTGGGATGTCAGTTATTATGGTCTGTGTCTTTAGATCATGAAAGAGTAAAGTCTAGAAAGCATTTCAGTTCAGATCATCTTTTCTGGTATCACCAAGTCCTGTGTCAATTAAGTAAAAGAGGTTACAGTCTGATGAAGACAAAGAAGATTACATGTTGAAATGGACGGTAAATTAATTTTAAGTGGTTGGTTGCTTACTTATTATATGAGGATTTTTTAGTGGCTTTTTCCATTAGTAGAAAAGTAGACAAACAAGACATAAAAGAACACACAAAAAGATACAACAAATGTTGGGGGGAAAGACCCAAGAGCCAGAATTTTTTTCCCTTAAGAAAAAAAATAAATTAAAATTATAGTTAAAAGTAAATACGTAGCCATGCTAGTTGTTTACTGTAAGAGTTCCATTTTGACTTTTCTACCTTTACTTTGTTTCAAGCTGTTTTTGCAAATGCAATGGAAGGTTAGCAACTCAAAACAATATTTAAAATACTTCCCTAAAAGGTGAAGGGCTTAAGAGGCAGTTATATCTTGGAGTTCTGCTTAGATTAAAAAGGACTTTATGCTTTGCTTTCATAGCTAGTAGCAGCTATGGGGTTGGGGTTTGTTTTCATGTGAACTGAGTCACTGCTTATCTGCTGAAACTTCACCTTAATTTCTTAGAAAAAATTCCTGAAAGTTATATGAACAAGTTCATAAAAACATGGTTTTAGAGCACTGCTTGTCACCTCTGAGTTGTGATGGTTATGACTGACTTATGGACTCTATTCCTGCAGTGTTTTACTGATGATAAAAAACACTTTTTCCACGTTGAATGAGTTGTCATGTCTACCCTGATCTGCAGCTATTTTGTCAGCATAATTCATTTTAGGAGCAGTGAATATTCAAGTGTTTATGCAGAGAGATTTCCTGCTATAGAAGTGTCTTCTGTTCTATATGTGTGTGAACAATGCACAGCCATTAAAAACCTTACACTATTACCTGGACATGTCAGATATCAGATATCTGTGTGCTGTATGGTAAAAACACTTGGGAAGCGCAGTGTGCAGGAGCTTTCAGGCAGAACTGATGGAAGGCTTATTTTGAAGTGCAGCTGGTTTTCTCGGAAAATTTTGAAACACTTAATTGCAATTTTTTTATTATATTCTACATATTAAGCAGAAGTAAGCAAGAGGAGGTAAAATAAACTCTACATTTAAAAAAAAAACCCAAAACAACAACAACAAAACACTTAAAAAACAGTCGTCCAGCAATCCTCCAGACCTCACATAGAATTATTCTGAATTACTGTTTTTAATTGTATTATTCCGTTGCTACTATTTTTCCTTGTTCTCTGTGTGTTCTGCTCCTCAGTAGAGTTTTGAAGTAGAAGGCTTGAGATAAGATCTGATGGCATTGTAGAAAAGCTAAAAATATTATTTTTTTTATGAAGGAAAAGTGGATTTTAAAGAAAAGTCACGATGCTGAGTGAAGGTGTGACTGTGGATCACATGATCTGATTGGTGCAGTTGTGTGATACTTCCAACTTACATGCTCATTAACAATTAATATATGCCTAAAGGCTGCTGAGGCAGTCAAATTGCGCCTATTCACCTGGACACTGTGTAAACGTGAATATGAAAAATACATTCAGTTATTCATAAAAGAGCTACAAATGAGGGCAGTTTTCAAATATCTGGATTTGTATTCGTGCTTTCGTGGACTCATTCGTGCATTTTTCTCTGTTAGAGTGTACATGGGAGAGAGAGATGACAGAATGAAAAATAAGGAACCAGCACAATAGTACATTACTCTTCTAAAGAGAACTTTTATTTTCTCTCATTCTCTTTTCTAAGAGCTAATGCCAGGTCTGAATGATGTCAGATCTAGTGATGTCTGAATAACTGTCATGTACAAGAAAGGAAAAAGTTTAACAGACAGAGATGGGCTATGATCTTGTAAGCTGTGTAGTATTCCCAGCCACATTTAGGAGCAAATGTGAAACCACCTTTGTTGCTCCTGTGTTATGTTGTTAGGGAAAGAACTGCGTACAAAGGAAAATGTGGCACTTGTAGGGAATGATGACTTGGGTGTACCATAGAAATTAGTGAAAACCCTTAATAATTCTCATTAATACCCTCACTTACTGAAAAAAAAAAGATGTGAAAAGACTGACTATTACAGAACTAGCACATTATTTGCCATTATTATCAGCCTTACTTCTGTTGCATAGGACCATTTCTTCAAATATCCCTCCATGACATTTCTTCTGAAGAGATTGTAGCTTTATGACTAATTGCCTAAGAATCATACCATTTACAACGTAGTTACCTTAACTCAGCATGACAGTACTTTTGTCTTTGCAAGTACTGGACAAAGCCATCCAACAAATTAACTATGTCACTGTGAGTGTTAATGTATGTTGCTTTTAGTTTTCCAGATAATATAGGCCTTTGATATTAGCCTTACAAGAGGATTTATAAGAAAAAGCCAAGGCATAGCAAGTATTAAATACTACATTTAGATCCTGCAAATGTTTACTATAGCTAGTCTTGTACTGCTGCTTTGATGCTAATTTTCATTAATATGCAGATACTCTCTTCTACTGTCACTGCAAACTAAGAGCAGTCATTTCCTTATTAAGGTCTATTTTCCTAGCTTTGTGTCCTAAAATGCAAACCCATCACTGCTTTGTTTGTAAATTCGTTAAATCAAATAATCTATTTTATTGTAAAACTTTTTAAACTAGGAGTGATGTCTATGAATGGTGTCACTATGAAATACTTTTTCGATTTTCACTGTTCTCTTGTGTGCAAAAGACTTTACATAATTCACGAGAAAAGCTTTGGGCTAGACAAACATCACTTCTTCCATTTTGCTTTTGTGGAGAGCTTGCCTGACAAAATTATTGGTAGATAAATATCTCAAACAGCAAAGCACTGATAACTCTCTGCTGGGTATGTGTGGATTGAACCAGGGAGAACTATTGGAACAGACAAAAAGAGATGTTTCAGACACTTTTGACAAAGAGAAAATTTGATGAGAGGGAACTCATTAAATTGCCCAAGTAGACAAGTTTCCGTTGGTCTTTGCCTAATTCCAGGACCATTTATCCAGTCTCACAGTGGTTTACTAAATATTTTGCTTCTGCCAGCTAATGTAATTAGACTAATGGTTCCGTTGGTAGCAGTCTGCCTGAAGGCAGAGGAAAGATTGACACATGATAGCCAACAGAGATGGCTAGTATTTCACAGAGTAATTGTTTTATTAAAGAGGGAAGAAAAAGCAAAACAAAACCTGTAAATCAGGCCAAGATCTATAAGGACAACAAGTTACTTGGAAATTGTTGGTCTGTATTGTCTGTGAAACTCTGTGTAAACATCATTCAATGTCTTGAACTGCAATGATGACATGGGGAGTTTCATAAGCCCTTTGTTTCAGTCCTAGGCCCTGAAGCGACCTGTGGTGGGTTGGAGAGGCAAAGAAGTAGAGAGAATGCAGGCAATAGTACGATCATTTATTTTAGATTATGGAACCTGCTGCAGATGTAAGAACGAGTTGAATAGATGGTCATGGTAACTGGAGCTGTGAGTAATAAAAGATCCTTTCACAGATACTCTTGAAATTGCAAAGGTTTGCTTTCCCTGGTGCTCAGTTGGGTTCTAGTCTTGAGATGGGCCTGTCAATTTATGAAATGTTACCAAACGTATATGATCAGTCAAAGGAAAAATTCCTTGTAAAAGTATTGGATTGAAGAAAGCTAATAAAAATCTAACTGGGATACCGGAAAAATCATAACAATTATTTACTCCAAAGGTTAAGGATAATAACACTACCAGCTCCTGTTCTGTTCTTTCACAAGTTCCTTGTGAAATTTGTTCCTCCAAATGTAGACATTTGGTGTGTCATCTGCTTACAGAAGAGCAGGTGGTTGTAAGAAAGCCATCACTGATCAGTCCATGGAACACATCCGCTGCAGCCTCTACTTACGATGCACTCCCAGACAGATGTCTAAAAGAATGTCTTCTCACTGCTTTCCCTGCCCTCTCTCCACTGAGAAAAGTTATACAGTTTCAACAGATGCTGGTATAGCATGTGACAATTTCTATATTAGACACAACATTAGTTTACTGCCAAAACCAGATTTACTAGTTCAGTGCTCTCCAGTAAAGGAAGTAAGCTGCTGTAAAGGCAATAGCTTTAATTATTCCTGGAGTCAAGGCAGGAGAATGCCATGAGGTATTACACTTACAAGGCAGTAGAAGTCAGACTTCTCAGAAGTTCTGAGTTAGAGTCCAGTTATTTTAATTTACTTCTAGGTTCTCTGACGGTTCTCTGACTATAAATCTGTTCTGAAACTTAGTGTTTAGATGAAGCTTTTAAAAAGAACATTTGACTTGCTTAAAATGCAAAAAAGATCAACTGCCTGCTTAAAATGAAGAGCAATCCTATGCAATCTGAAGTATAGTTCACTCATTCTTTCCTTGTTCCATTTGATTAATGAAAGCAATGTATTTTCTCTCCATCTGCCAGTGATTAATACTTCTCAATGGTTCTTTGTTTTTGGAGGCAGATTTCTGGGGAGAGATTCCATGGTAAATTGTTTTTGATATCAAGTTTTAAATAGGCTTTGCCAGCCTGCTTATTTTGTGAGAAATACTTCTCAGTCTCCAGCAGGATATAGCTTGGACTGTGTCTGCTCTGTGTCTCTGTGAAAGAGAAGGCAACTTTAGGAAAGACCCTTTCAAAGCTTGCTTCCATCCCTATAGCTCACAGTGCGAGGTGAAAGAGAACAGCATGGCTGCTGCTTCCTTCCCCATGTCTGCAGAGTAGGTATGTGGGGCAGAAGGAGTAACAGTCAGAGACTGAATTGTAGTTATATACTGGTCTTGGTCAGAGCACTTTGTTCTCCCAGGTACATGGCTTGAGTTAAAGCTCTGATGGGTGTTTGGGTGGGGAAGTAATACTTTGAAGCCATTGTTGTTAGTGACACAGACAAAATTGCTCCCTGAATTCACCTTGGGGAAGTACTACTGCCAGTACTGACTAGGTGTAATTCCTACTACCTAGACCTTGGTGGTGATTCAGGCCTTATTTTTAAAGGGTATTTTGGACCACTGTCTATGCTAATGATTCACACAGTGCCAAGGATGTTCTTGGACACAAGAATGCAATCATCAATTTCCACTGCTATAGGTGTCTCTGGATGACTTCTGGACAAAGCTGAATCTCCCAGATATCCCTGGGCAGTCTGGAGTTCAGTACCAGCCAAGGAGCAACAGGCAGTTCACGTGCAGCTGACCTGCTCTGGAGGAATAGAAACTTTAATAATACAGATGGAGTCTGCTGTGCACATGTTGGCCTCCATTTTGTGTTTGAGGCAAATTCATTTTCCCGTGGGATATCTTACAAAACCTTTGCCAAATTGGGCTTTTAGCTTTTTCAGTTTTTTCAGTTCCTTGGTTTTTACTGGTCATAAACTCATCTAATGCTCAATTTCTGCTCATGCACTAAGATGAGCTACAGATATATTTTTGATGATGTTTGCTTTTACTTAAAAGTTGGAAAATGCATACTGAAGCATGTGCAGATGTAAAACTGGTGGCAGTTTGCCAATGTCTCCTTTGATGTTGTCAAGCATGAGAGACCTACGTATAGGATAATACAGCTTTTCTTCTATATATGTGATCAAACCACTACTTGCATGCTTTATCCGTTATCTTAAAATCAGCCTCCAAAATAAAAATGTACTGTCAAAATTAAGTCCAACACTGTTTCTTATGTATAACCTTCAAGTTGGAGTAAAAATAGGAAGTGTGTTATTTCACAGGGGCCATAATCTGCAAAAATGCTCTTTGCACTTGACTGTAAGCTCCACCCTTTAAAAAAATGCTTTATCCTGGTTTCAAATCGAATATTCACTACACACTTCCCATTAATTAAATGGCAATAGTAGTTTTAGTCAGCAGCCTCTTGTGTGGGGTCATTTTCACTTGTAGCTGATGAAAGGCATTTTTCTTCTGCCTGGCTGACGAAAAACCTATACAATGAAAAGGACAGCCCAGTGTTCCAACCCAGTCACCAGCAAGAGTCACTTAAAACAACTAAAAATAAATGGTTTCTCCTCACCATCTCCTTACCTTCTAGTCATATTTTTCTTAGCTACATTTACCTAAGAACCCAAAACTCAGAGATGGTGTGATATTTTCCTACCTTCCCCCTTTCCTTTCCATAGACCTTTTACCTCCAGCTGTTGCTATTGCTGCCAACTCCGTTCAATTAACCTCAACAGGAATGCAGTCATCCCTCTGTGGCTCATCCTGTTCAGGATTAATGAACTGTGCTTTAAACCAAGGGAACTGCTAGTAAAAATTAGATCTAATTTCATTAGAAAATTGTGTACTGCTGATTAATGAAGGAGGTCATCTGAGGACTTGACAGAATTGAGTTTAACTGGAGGAAAAAAATCCACAGAGCAAATATGTGACTTTTGCTACTTTCTTTTCATTGTTGCTTGCTTTGTGGACAGCTTTTGTCACCAAACTTCCTGTTTTCTGTTTTCCTCCCATCAGAGCACCTCCAAGGCATGTTGGTGGGAAGCATGGAGTCAGCAGTAAAAGGAAGCCACTTCTTGTGCAGCCAGTTGTTTCTTTCATCTTTTGTTTCTGAGCGATGAACACTGTGTACAGTGTGATTTATCAAAGTGTTAAAAAACAGAGGCTGGTCAAAATACTGCCTCTCTAGTTATAATCCAAGAAAATTCCTGGTATTTGCCTTTCATACTGGTCCTGGAAAAGTTTGCAGTCCTTCAGTTTTTCAGCAATGCTTGTTTGGTACCTTTGTGAAAAGGCTTGGGAGATACCGTACACATGTGGAGCCGATTACTTTGTGGATATTAAAAGCAATTGTGATGGACACCTAGAAAAGGGAAATTAACAAGGAACTTGAGCATGACAGTGAGTGACAAGCCAAGACACTGACAGGGGAAGTGAGACAAAAAGAGGAATAGCTGTTTAAAAAGCAAGTTTAAAAAAACAAGTTCAAAAACAACCAGATCATCAAAAATTTTCACATACCTGTTTGGTCATACATAGCTTTGTTTAACACTTCAGAGCTCTTGGCACTTCCATTTTGACATACTTACTGTCCATCCTGTAGAAGATCAGGTAAATACCATGATTTCCAGTATTTCACATCACTTAATTGAAGGAGATCTTATCATAAAGTAATGAATTACACAACTGAAAATCAGATATTTTGATCTTTTATGCCAAAATCCCCCTGTGATGTATGGTACTTACGTTTCTAAACCATGCTGCTGAAATCAGTTTTTTCTTAGGAAAAATTTACATGGGTTCTTGTAAGTGCTAAAAGTATACTTCTGACTCTCCAAGTAAAAGATATCCAGTATGCGAAAGCTATATCTATAAAAATTAGATTGAATCAGGGTCTTGAATGTAAAACTGAGTCTAATGACTGGATTTTTCATAATACGATACCAAAAGAATTTTCTATACAATATATTGTAACAGGCCAAATATTCACCAACCACAAAATATGTAAGTTTCTATTCTGCACTTATAAAGGAGGAAAAGTTAATACGCTGAGTCAAAGTTTCTCAAAGCGTTTTGTTTGAGTGCCAGAGCCAGTCAATGTGCTGGCACATGTGCTTATGTTTCAGCATATGAGTACAGAAAGTCAGCCAAGCACAAAAAAACCCAACAATGTCAGCTGCAGTTATTTTGGGGATGATACTTTGGTTTTGGTATACTCCACTGTTACATTTATAGATTCTAAAGAAATTAAGTCTTATTTTCAAATGCAATTACCACAGAAGTCATGGAAAATGGGATTTTCAAAGCAGCTCAAGGAAATTGAGGACCCCAGCTCTAAGTAGGCAGGAAAATAATATGTCAAATCTCTTTTGAGCATGCCAGTGTGAAGAATGTGTATGTGAGCGTTCTGTTACTTGACACAGGTTTGTTATAAGCTAACCAGCTGATGATATTTTTGCAATACTCAGTGATCTTACAAAGAGAAATATTTCAAATCAAGTTCTGTTTGTCATGAAAAAGAATGTGTTTCCTAGTTTCTGCAGGGGAGAGGTTGTTTGGTTTTGTTTGGTTGTTCGGTTTTGTTTGGTTGTTCGGTTTTTGACTTTTTTTTTTCCTAGACACTATTATGGGCCAAATGCTCAATCCTTTTATGTCAAAGGTAAAGTTTGGTGTAAATGAGACCAGAATACATGGGTATCTGAGTTAAATCAGATATTTTTAAATGCATGCCACTTGAGATTATGGAAGAAAAAACACACTCATAAATATTTGTGATTTGTTTGAAGTCAGAGCACAATTCTCTCTGTGGGTCTATTTATAGTTTCAGGATAAGAAATTCCTATGCTAAGGAGAAGGAACTGATGAGTGAGACTTTCACATACTTAGAAGAAAAACATGAGTTGCAACTTTCTGTTCCTTCAGATTAAGGAAAATTCATGAGTCTTGTAGCTGGGATATAAAACTAATCCTGCTTTCTTAGAAGAACGTTAATCACACATGCAGTTTTCCACTTGAACTGTGGTATCTGTAGTACTCAAAGGAGTCGATTCTCACAGAATATTTTTCATCCGGCTTTGTCTTCTTGTTAAAATAAATCTATCATATTGCCAGTGACCAAGATTAGATTTTATTGTAATATTTTGGTATTTTTAATTTTTATTCTGTTGCTATATTAAGACCAGAAATACAAATGGATTAGTGTGAGTCCTGAACTGTTACTTTTTTTTTTGCTTCTGGAGTCCAGTTCCATACAATATTAGCAATCAACTTCTATACCAAAGCCAAGCAGTGACAGTTGCAATAATGAATATTTGCTGCAGGCCACTGGTATGAAAATAGCACAGTGCTGCAAGCCTGCGTCACCAGAAACAAATCTTCCATTTGACTGTGACTGAATTTCCAGCTCAATTTTAGGTCATTTATTATTGAAATAGTTCTTAAAGCACTGTCATAATATAATGTTAAGAGATGCTGATTCAGTCTACAAGACACCAGTTCAAATGCCTTCCTACTCCTTTTTTGGTGTTTTGTTTGTTTGTTTTTTGAATCCCTTATACCTTTAATGCCGCACCCTGTATTTAGGGCACTGAACTGTGGACAGCAGCAACACTGTAATATATTCAGAGGGACACATGCTGATTAGTTTAGAAGTTCTGGTGAGAATTGGATTTGAAATCCCTCCTTGTAAGCTTACTTGACAGCTTTTAGACTATTTTATCCTTAATTCCTGCTGAAAATTCTAAACTTTATATGTAGAGGAGCAGCTTTGAGTCTTTAAATGTGTCATGGCTTTTACTTGGTGAACTTGAATGGCTTTCTATTTATGTTTTGATGTCATTAACGTATTTGTATTAGTGGACTGTAAAATGTGTTGATATAAGACACCTTTTGAAAGTGCAGAATATATGCCCTTAGCTTTGATTATCTTTTTTAGATGAAGAGTATGTGGATGATATTTACTGGTTTTAGTTTAATTTTTATATGTTATGCTGCTTTCACACATGCACCTCAAAATAGCCTAAAAATACCCAAAATAACGAGCGTAATTGATTGCATTTTCTTTTCACTTTAAAATAATTACGCAGTAACATATTAGATCGTCACAGATATAGAAGTTCAGATACTTGAAGCAGAATAAAATCCACTGTTATTTAAGATGCTCTTTGTTTCTTTTTTGTTTGTTGCCTCAGGTTTTCCTGCAGAAAGTAAAGAAATTATGATCTGTATTTTGCTTAGGGCTAAATACTGACCCATGCACTGCAAAGCTGGTAATGGTGATTGAAGTACACATCTAATTTCCTGAAAGATTAGAATGAGCACCAACTTTGCCATCAATTCTGAGAGAATGTTAATTCTTCTTTTTCTTTTCTTTCCCTCTCCCTGGGGGCATCTGCCCTTTGCCTTCCATTTCACCAAGACAGTACATTGGCCAAACTACTACTGTACAGTAGGTTTGAAGGATGAAGAAACTAATGTTTTAAAAACAGTGTCATGTGCTGCTGGGATTGGACTTTTGAGGAAACTAATTTCACTGCAGCAATTTTCAGCTGAAGGAAAGAAAACATTTAATGGATTCTGTGGAATGAGAAAGAGGTGACTAGTTGATTCTGCTGTTTTATGGACAGAACTTCAAAGGCTTCCAACAAAAGGCTTAATATTTCAAATTTTTTTTTTAATTATTGTAGGTCTTTTAAAAATCATTAAAAAAAGAGAATATTCAATGAGGTAACATCATTCATTCTGCATCAGTATTTGATATCCTCAGTACATTCAGGATACAACCATCTTCAGGCTCACGTTCAGGGAAAAAGAACAAACTGTGATTTGACCTTGCATGGGAACATATGTTTTGCTATATGCTTTAATGCCTGGCAATACATAGAAAATTCACATGACAAACTCTGCTTTCTTTGGTTTGTGAATAATAATTTTTAAAAACCCTCTGGAAGAATGTGTAGAAACATTATAAAATACACAATGTATAGAAATTATTATAGCTTAAAGGGCCTTATTCCCACTGCCTGAAAGGGGATCAAATTTGTGTACATATTTGTTCAGCCAGTTTCAAGTCCTCCAGTAGGAAATATTTCTGGATCTGTGTAGGTAGGGTATTCCCAGGTTTCATAAACTTTAATATTAGAAAGAATTTCCTGATTTCTAATCTCAGTCTCTCATGACGTAATCCAGTAGTTCTTGTTCTACTAGGAGGGATCAGGGAGAAGAGTATATTTTCTCATTTTTAGCTACCTTCTAAAGATATGAAAAATGTTGTCAGTGTTTACCCTTCGTCTTCCATATTCACAGTCCATGTTTTCTAAACCTCTAATTTGTTTTGGCTTCCTCTCTCACAACCCCTCTCTTGTTTTGCATTTGTACTGCTGCTGGATTAACAACAAAGCAAGTAATTGTTATTTTTTTTGACACTGATGTCCCCAGGCTGGACACAGTGCCTCCAGAGCTGATTAGAGGATGAAAAAATACCTCATAAGGCTTTTGCTTCACACTTTCAATATGGTGGGGACTAGTATCGTAACATAATGATATAAGAGATCTGTGTTCACCTCGTCTGCTACTGAAAGATTTTTCTGAAAAACAAGCTAATAAACAAAGAAAGCAATCAGGATGAAACAAACAATAAAACCTCCCCAAAAAGTGCTACTAGGGCTGTTGTCATCATCTTGTTTTAATAGATCAGATTAATCTTACTGAGTGTGGATTCCTGCAATTGTCTTTACTGAAAACCATCCAATTTTCTAGACTGTTTCTTCAATGCATTAAAATTGTTTTGAATCATGTCTCTCACTGTGGTTTTGCTTGCTTCCAGTTTGATATTGTCTGCTAAGTTATTCAGTATGTTCCTCATTAACAAAGTTGTTGAACAGTATTAGTCTGCAAGACACCTCTATGGCATCAGTTAGTTGTGTCCCTTCTACATCAGAGCACATACTTAGATCAATAAGTAAAAGAATTGTTATTTTGTCTGTTCTAATAGTTAGTGATAAATAAAGCATCACTAACACCAGTGGAACTAAATGAGCTGGAAAGTCCCCAAATTGAGGCATATCTCAATAAAGTAACAAAGATTTCTTATGGGGAAAGGAAAGCTATTACTCAGTAGGCTTAATATGAAATATTAAATTTTAATATGTAAAACACAATGCTGCAAAGGCAGAACAGCTTCTGTCCTTTGTCTCCTTCTTGTCCCTTACCTGCCATCTTCTTCACTGCCTCAGTGCTGGATCTTACTGTCCTCTACCCTTCTAAGTACTTAACTACCACGTGATACTGCTGTATCCAAATATCATGTATATATTATTCAAAATACAGTACCATTGTGTATTTTCTCTCTCTTCAATTTGAGAATAACAGAAAAAGAACAAGTTCTTAGGTGAAAGAACTAGGTTTCCAAACAGATTTAAGTATATACCATGCTCATAGTTTTTCCAAAAACACCACTGATATGCAGAATGAAAATCTTAATAGTGTTTGTGTAGGTCTCGGATACCTCATGTTATATATTTGGTTACTGTATGGATCATTGTTATGCAATAATGGATAAAAATGTATACTGTGTATAAATAATTACCTTCATCCTTTTAATGTTAGTTTTGGGTACAATCAAGTGAAATATCAATTTAATTATTTTTCTTTTTTTTTACCAGATAAAAAGAAAGAAAATTATTTTCATTTTACTCTTATTAGTACAAGATGTTAAAACCTTAGCTTGGCTACTCAATCAGTATAAGTACTATGTGGTACTATGGCAGTTATGTATCTGAAGTGCTGCATATGAATTTTGACTGCCTATTGTACTGGTCATTCACGCAGCCTCTTTTAGTGGTTTATTCTTCGGTTCTTCAGTACAGTCCTAAAGGTGTTTCTTTTCATTTTTTCCATTCTGTGTTAGCAGAATGCAGGAGACAACACGTGGCATTTCAATACATCGTAGAACTGTGTCTTGAAACCACAGGAAATACACAGAATAAGGCCAGATTAGGTCATTACCGTTAGTCAAACCATCACCAGCACAATCTCTCTGTGTGATTGCAGCATTGGGATGCAAACAACCAAGCGCCAAAGGTCACAAGATTTTTTGGTTTTATTTTTTTTCCTTCCATCTTCTCTCTTTGCCCACAGATGCTACCACAGGGACACCAGCAATATCAACAACGACAACCGTGGAAATCCGGAAGAGCAGTGTTATGACAACTGAGATCACCTCTAAAGTGGAGAAAATCCCCACGACAGCCACTAGCAGCACCACTTGCCCTTCCGTTGAAACTGAGGAAGAAAAAGCAAAAAGACTGCTGTACTGTTCACTATGCAAAGTCGCTGTCAACTCTGCCTCGCAGCTGGAGGCGCACAACAGTGGTGAGATGGAGCACTCCTTGCTTTCTTCCTTTTCTTCTTCTTTCTGTCTCAAGAGCGCTGCAATTATCTTCCCCTGAATAGATTAGATCTCTTGCAGCAGGGGACAAAGAGGTGGCAGAAAACTGGCAATTACATGGAATTCATTAACTATTAAAGGATAAAAATGACAGTCAAAGAGGCTTTCATAAAGGGAGAAGAAAGGAATTTTATTGCATGCAAGTTGCATATTTTCTTACATTTTAGCTTTTGCAGCTTTGAAACCTTAGAGAGCTAAATGACAGCTCTGCTTCATTACCTTTGGTGTTCAGAGTTTGCATAGTTTAGCTTGTGCCAGCCAGCAAACTGAGTATGAATGCCATTAGCTTTGTCTGAAATCTAACAAATTAAGGCTCAAAGAGGGAGTGCCAGTCAGTCAGAGTTCAATGATAGGAGTTAGAGTTCTTAGCTCCATATTGTCTGCTAATAAATAACTTGTTAAAATTATGTATATTTCCCTTTGTTTTCATCAGCTGATAGCAGCTTCTGCATGAGAGCTGAAAGCGTAATTGCCTACCTCCATCTTTCTTAATTTTTAAACCTTTTCTTGTTGTTAGGGCTGGTAGCATTAATAAGTTCCAGTAGAAGAGAGTCACTATTTTAAGGACCTTATTGATTGACTCTGTGGTGAGCAGGGTTAAAAGATGTAGGGATTCAATATGGTGGCATCAAGAGTAAATAGAGTTAAGAAACAGACATAACCTTAGGTTTGAAATGCAGGGACAGAGAGGGTATACCTGGAGCAAAATGATCAGTGGTTTTGTGATGTAATGAAAAAAAAGAAATAACTTTGGCATGTCTACGAAACTCACTTAAATTAAAAAGGAAATTATAATTTGTTGGTATTCATGAGAATCAAAGCCTAATCAGTTTTGAATGCTGTTTGCTGTGTGCCAGATCTTCAAATGGTGAAAGTTCAACTTCATAAATCTGTACCTTTTTAAACTATTTAGTTTCATATGAGGGTCAGACTGTAAACATTATTCCGATCAGGCTGTGAGCCAAAATGTTATTCTGAATGTTTAAACACAACCCTCCAAGTTTTTGCTGCCTCTGCTATAGATAGTGTTCATGCTCACACACATGCATGTTCGTGAAAGTGGCTGTGTGGATGCATATAGCAATTAGCAGTGGAATGGCTGTTCTGTTCACAGTGGCAGGCCACTATCATCACAGACTACCTGCACGGAAGTAAATAGTGTAAGCAATCGTTCGGTCTGAATAAAGGTAGAGCAACAGAACACTGTTGTTTTCTACCCAACCTTTATTTAAAAAAGAAGAAACAGAAAAACAACCAGGAAAAGAAAAGAGCAAGTGCATTCTTCTCACATGCGTGCTTCTCACATGTTTTGGTTTCTGTCCAGGCCATTAAGGATCCATAGGTTGCTGCCAGGAACCTCTGCCCCTTTCTGGTTTGGAGACTAATTAGTTGATTACAGATTTAATTGTAAACTACCTAAGACATACTGTTTATCAATCTGTTCAGGAGAACTACAAATCAAAGCCAACTACATCTTTAATAGATAAATGACTCTTCTTTTGCAACTACAGTTCAGGTCTTATTAGCAGCAGGAGTTAATGAGAAAAGTCACACCCATTTAACTTCACATCAGGATACCTGATAGTGCTACTACTTTCTAGTGGGGCTGCTTTGTTCTAGTGCATTACCTATAGGTATGTAATTTAGTAAGTATCAGATGTGAAATACTGTGACGTTAGTATGAATCTGATACAGACCAACACAGCTGTATTCCAAGGGTAGAATGTGGCACCAAGCTGAGGTTCATATGATTGTATTTTAAAATGGAAATAAAACAATGAATGCAACCCAATTGCCAAAGTTGTTTCTGTTTCCCGTTTCTCATGTCTCCAGGGACTAAGCACAAAACTATGCTGGAAGCTCGGAATGGAAGTGGAACCATAAAAGCCTTTCCCAGGGCAGGCGTAAAAGGCAAAGGACCTGTGAATAAAGGAAACACAGGCCTTCAGAACAAAACATTTCACTGTGAAATATGTGACGTGCACGTAAACTCCGAGACACAACTGAAACAGGTACTCAGCTTGCAGACTGAGAATCCTTGGCAGTTTTTTGTTCTCATGGTGGTAAAGTACCAACGCAGTCAGCATGTGCCAATATGACAGTTTGTGTCCAAACGGAGCTTACAGATTTTGTTCTTTGTACTTGTCTGTCATGCTGTACGTTTTGTTTCAGATATGATCCCCCTTGCATGGTAGATGTTTTCTCAAAAGCTCTCGATTATACAGATTTCTTAGAGAGTTGTAGAAGGTCTAAGCTGAAACATGTTACAAATGTCTTTAGAGTACTAGAATTGTCGTGAGCTAATAAACCCTGCCATTTAGTGTACTGCATGATATTTGCCTTGACAAAAAAGTGGAGATGGGTAAGTGAAAGCCAGTACTTTCACAGAGCACTAAATAACCTGCTTAGAAATGTAGATAGAAAGAATTTCTAATATTTTTTATCTGTGTTTCTCTCTGACTGAGAACCATGCCCTCTAAATTGCAATTACACTAAGTTATGTTCAGTCATTCTTCAGACGATCAAAGCCTTCTGAAAAATACTTAGTCTAATTCCATATGCCTTTTGGAATTAAATGCTTGTTAAAGAACTTTTCAAGAATGAAGATAAATTCGGTAATGGACAATACCCTTTTTCTGGTTTCAGAAAAAAAAATCCAGTTCTTTGTTTGTTTGTTTGTTTGTTTGTTTGTTTTTTGGTTGGTTTGTTTGGTTTTTTTACATCTCTCTTGAGAATGAAAATCAAAGTGAAAATAACTTTTTGTTTGGAAAAGGTCCTTCAGAAAAAGGTCTCTTCAAATACTGCAATAAAGTCTGTGTAGAAAGACACCTACAAAGTTTCACAGATCTTAGCAAGAAGATAGTGGATTTTGTAGGGGTTTTTTTCACTGTCATTTAGTTTGATTTGTAACCATCTTAAAAGGATCTCCAGGCTTCTCAGGGATTTAAACAATTTTGTGACCTTATTTTTTCCCTGAATAGGGGATGCTCTACTATCTAACATTCTTTAAAAACTTTCTATCAGCAGTGGATTGAATTTGATGGGTGGTTTATAGAGATAGGGAGGGGTTTTTCAAAGGCTTCTGTCTTTAACTTGATTCAGGTGCTGTTGAAGTTAGAAAAGATGAGAAAAGCATTGACTGCAGTGGAAGCAGAGTTGAACTGAGTGCTGTTGAAAATCATGGTCCTAATATGTGATGCACAAAGGATCATTCAAATTCCAACAGACCCTATTCTTTATTCCTTTCATTACTGAATTAGTCAAAGTAATGCTGTTGTGGAGAGCAGAATTCTTTAGTATTGGAGCAGTAACCTGGTATAAAGCAGAACCTGAAAAGATCTGTTAAGGAACTATCACTCTTTGTTTTCTTTTTTATTTCCACCCCAAATATATTTTAACAGCACATAAGCAGTAGAAGGCACAAAGACAGAGCTGCTGGGAAGCCACCTAAACCTAAATATAGCCCTTACAACAAACTCCAAAAGGGAACACATCCTCTAGGGGTAAGTTAACCACTTTTTATTTCACTTTCATTTTAACCCTGATGAGCATGACTTTCAGAAAATGTAAGTGGGAAAATGTGTTAAATGATAGGAATAGTGTAAGCCATGGGAGTATACAAGTACATGAATGACCCAATGGAAGTTCACAAATGACTTTTTTATATACTTTGATGGGTGTTCACTACAGGCCCTTGTTTTCGTAGCTACCCTGAATTAACTCAGAAAAGAAGCTTTCTGCAAAGGTCATTAGAGAGCAAGAGACAAAAAAACCTCCAGATGTCAAACAGGATTTTTCCAGTTTTCCTCAAGGACAATAGTGATGAAAAACTCTATAAAACATAAAACCTTCATTCTGTCCTTATTTAGAAAATTATTCAGATAACGAGTGAAACAATTAAAAAAATCTGTGTCTTCCTTCATTCCACTCAGTTTCAGGATGGTTCTGGTCACATTTTCGACTGCCAGGATAAACTGTCTGAAACACAATTCTTACTAAGTTCAAAAGCTGAGAAAAAGGTTTGCTTTTTAATAAAAAAACCTCTAGGATTCTGCCATTAGTGAAGAATCAGCTTATAGTGTGTGTGGGATAGTGAAACATCTGACATTTATCTCCTCCATCAGATAAACTGCATGAATGTTTTATCTGCTTTTTTGTAAGGGTTTATACATGGTTTTGGCAGAGGGAGGATGTTGATTCATTGTCCTCATAGAGATTAGCACCTTATGTCTTGACCATCTTCTCTAATGCAGGCAGAATATGGAGCTTTTTTTTTTCTGTGAAAACCCGTTTCTCTTTAAGTTGAGTGAAAGCTCTTTTCTCGGAACTATGTTTTGTTGGGGCAACCCTTATGAGTGGTATATTAATGCACGATTCAGTTGTAGAATAATGTAGTGCACCATACTGTTAGATTCACTTGTAGGGAAATCGCCCCATAGAGTTTTTCAGTAATCCACCAGAAAGATCAAGGTCTCCAGTACACATAAACTATAGCGAAAGGAAGAGAAAATATGAGGTAAGAGGAATATGGAAAATCATTAAAGCCTTTCCAACAAGATTATTATTCCTTTAGGAAATTCATTGTTTCCCAGGGGATGAAAACAACTATTACATTACTATTGTTGTTGTACACAGTTCCCTAATTACCAATTTATGTAATGGTGATTTCTGAGAGCTCCAGCCAAGGTTCAAGGCCATTTAGTTGTTGCATAGGCAAATAAAGGCAACTTGTTATTCTCTTGCTCCCTCCCAGTTTTAAGGGATTTAAAAGGAGAGAACGAGTTATCAATAAATGAACAGATATGTGTAGTAAAATGGAGGCTGCGCTAAGAAAGGAGGGACCAGTTCTCCATTTAGTCTTTTTGGTTTTGAATATAAAAGCTACCAAAATTGCTGCGACTTGAAGTGCAGAATGGCAGAGCAACATGCCAAAGGTATGATAATTTCACTTGTAATGTAAATGGTTTTGAAGAGCTTTTTCTTTACTTTTTCTTTACACCCTGTCCCTAACTGAAGCCAAGACACTCCCCATTATTTTTTCAAGTAATTTGTTGTCACTTAGTTCACTTCATTGGAAATGAAACAAATAATGACTACTTTACTCTGAATGCTGACCTATGTGTTAATTGGAGGTTTGAAATGAAGGTGTAAGGTACTGTATATTTTAAATATTGCTAGTTTTGCAGCTAACTTGAAATCAAAAACTGGGAAAAACTTTTGGATTTGGGTTTTTTTCCTTTTTTAGAAACACTAAGTGAGGGGTTTTCTTGATTGCATTTGGTAGTGCAGAAGACTCGTGATTTAAATGTGGGGTGTTTTCAGAAGAAGCCTCAGTGACAGAAACAAAATGATCGTGGTTAGGCAGTGTACAAACTGATATAGGCAAGAGTGTTTTTGTGACAACCCTTTAAAATATCTGCCATGTTTTTACAGTCCTTTGTAAGAATGAACATTACATTAGTGAAAAACAGTTGAAGACACAGCAAGATTACGTAGGGTAGCACCCATTTAAACAGATGAAACATGAGAGATTTACATAACCCGTGCAGGATAAGATTGCTCATTATTGGAAGCAGGAGCTAATGAAGAGGAGCTATCTGGAGATCTCAGTTTTAAGTAGAGCTTGCATCCTAATGATTGAAACAAAAGTATCTTCTTAGTCAGATCAGGGAATAGGATATATTTTCATTCTGCTCTGGTCTCTATCATAAAGCTGTCCAGATGCAGGTCTTTTAATTGATATCTAATTCTTCCTTATTTAATTCTTGCCGAGTACACGCAGCTTTACTTTGGTGCAGCTTGCCCAACCCCTTTTTAGATTTGCTTTGATTTCTAAGCTAATATTAGATTATAAGTGTCAGTGATAAAGAGTGAACATTGAAACTCTTTGTCCAGTGGGTAAGCTTGTATGTCCTGTCACACGCCTGCAGCTCGTAGAGTCAGTAGCCACCACAAGGCCTCTCTTGCCTGGTTTTGCGTGTATAATCTTAAGTCAACCTCCGTGTCGTGTAGCTAATATGAACAAATTATGTCTCTCTGTTTGTTTGTTTTCTCTCTTCCCCACAGGTAAAATTAGTATTTTCAAAGGAACCTTCAAAGCCGATGGCTCCACGAATCTTACCAAATCCGCTGGCAGCTGCAGCAGCAGCTGCTGCTGTGGCTGTGAATTCCCCCTTCAGTCTTCGCACAGCCCCAGCAGCCACCCTTTTTCAGACTTCAGCACTTCCTCCAGCACTCCTACGACCAGCTCCTGGGCCTATACGGACCACCCATACTCCTGTGCTGTTTGCTCCTTACTGAACTCCAAACAGGAAATAATTGTACTGCAATAATTTTTCAAAACAAAACAAACAAACAAAAAAATGAAAATCAAGAACATTGAACTATGCAGTGTTTATTTATAGTTTAAAGTATATATGAAGAGCCAGAACTTTTGATAGAGAACTGAACAAATTCTGAAAGGGGGAATGGGCAGTATTTTCTCCAGATGAGAACATTCCTCTTAAGCATTGATCGTTTTAGAACTGATCTCCAGCATTGACTTGTAGTGACATATAAAACTTATAAAGCCTTTTGACTGTGCATTTTGCCACATATTTCCCTGCAATGTCTTTCCTGCTTTATGAAACAACTTACAGATTTGTCTAAAGGGCATTAACTGGTTCCAATGTATATAAAATACTTTATTCTGTAGATTAAAGGAGAAGGAAGAAAAAGAAACACTGTGAATAGTAGTACCCTTACCAATCCTCCTGCCAAGTCAGCAGTTACTGGGTATTTATCTGAACAAAAGTAGATACAATAGATGTCTTGTAAAACAGTAGTATTGTGTCTCTATCTATGCCACTAGGTTTCTAACTGAGTTGCAAAAGATAAAATGAACAAATTATGTCACTTTGATAAGTAGTCAAAATCGATGACAATGATGTGGAGCTGTTCCTGGTGAGCAAAAATTGTTTTCCTTGCCCATAGAAGAATGGGCAAGAAGATAATCTAGGTTAGGTAAAAGAAAGTGATAAAGAAGATCTAGTGGGGGGAAAAATAATTAAGGTACTGTACACAGAATGGATCAAACATTTATTTAACTGAAAACGTATGTGTGCAGTGTATGTTTATTCAGAAACTGTAATACATCCAGGATAGATCAATCTTCAAGACATGCCAGTGGACAGCAAAAAATACACTCTTGTCATGAAACAGGCCTGACACTTCAGTGTTGAGCAGAGGGAAGACACAAATGGGTTACGCGTAGTCATAACTAGCAAATGAAAAACAGGAGAAAAATCCTGGCCTCATTTAAGTTGGTATAAAGTTCTTTCTGACTGCAATGTAGCCAGAATTTCATCACAAGAATGGCACATATTCTTTTTATATCACACCAGTGGGGAGTGTCTGTAGATACAGGTAATATTTTTATGCAATAGGCTTAGTCTTAGAAACAGATTTATTCTCTTGTATTATTTCCTACTGATGTGATATAAAATGTTTAATAACCTATAAAGTGTAAACAGTGACACATGAGATACATATTACGAGATAACTGCACATCATGGGTTTGGAACAAATACAACCTTTAGGATCTGAAGGGACCCTTGAATTCTGTAGCTGACCATTATGTATGGACAGCTTAAAGCCTTATATATTTACTGTGAGGCTTAAAGGGGTTGACTGTGTCCCTTTAAAGTAAGATTTATCAGGGGTATATATAGATATATTGTATATATGTTAGAGTAAGAAAAAATAACTTATAAACAGAAAATCTACTATATAAAATAATTATATAACCATTGAGTTTCACATGTGGGTCATTAAGTGGTAAGTAACAAACAGCAGAGAAAAAAATAGACTTCTTGAATCTGATTCTTGCTGCCTGCTTTTTCCCATAGGGAGCTGAAAAGTATCTATTAATATTATGGAGTGCGCTGCTGAGTCACGTGCGACCACTCTGATGTGTAGCTAAGTGAAAAGCCTACCATACATTTAGGCAGAATAAAATTTAAAAACATAATTTCAGTTTAGATGCAGAAATTGTTTGAAAGACTTTATTAAAAGGCAGTAATGCAAAATATTGACCGTGTGGTTGCTGTATAATGCTGCCTGTGGTTAATATGAACAGGTGGGAGATATAGAGGATGGGAATATACAGCACTTTTGACTTGCAGTTCATCAGTGAGCCTTCCATATACATTCGTATTTGCCATTTTTTAAACCTCTCCGCATTTAGATTTTATAAAAAATATATAAAGAGAGAGAAAGAAGAGGTTCCATGGATGTCTGTGTCCAAAGAATTCCAAAGAGATGCATTTATTTATCTAGAAGTATTAAAATAAGTTCTATATTATGTATTTGTATTTCATCCAGTTTATTTGCAAACGTTTGTGCCTTGAAATGAAATGGGCTTTTGTTTATATTTAATTCACAACTATGTAGCCATGAAAAAGATGTGATGGTGTTTTCAGGGCTGATTACCAGCTGGATTGCTTTGGCCCAACTTCCAAAACAACAGTATGAGTAAGTTCCTGAAGCCAAGTTTAGACATCTGAAAAACTAGGGGCTGACATTTAAAAGGGCTCTCTACTCTACAGCTCCCAGTACAGACACAGTAAACAAGCCAGCCTTTTAAACCTGCTCCTAGCACTCAATTTAGAAAATGTTTCATTTTATTTGGGTACATAATATATTAAGGTGGACTCCATTTTGCAAAATCTTGGACTAGGTCTTTTAAGCCTGCTTTCAAACTTCCATCTTTTTGCAGAAGCTGTAGTGCCAATGCCAGCTGTGTTCAGATTCCTCCTTGAATAGGGAACTGGTTTTCAAACTGCTCTCCATGAGCCACCATTTATCTCCAGAGCCTTTTGTAAGAGCTTGCTAAAGGAGCAGAGGAGGACTCACATTTTGGGAAGGGAGAAGTTCTGCTCAGGCTATCTTTTCCCCATGAGAAAGCATGCAGATGGGAAACCAGGAGATCTACAAATATCCTGTAGGCTCTTCTATGCATAGCCTTCTGGTGCATGGACAGCCGCTGTACATTCTGCCATGTTGTGATGCCATCAAAATCAACAGGCTGATCCTTGCCAAAATGTGGCCTGTGGCATGTATGGAGGCACAGTACTAGGGGCAGAGTTAATACAAATTTTGCTAGAAATAAAAGAGTGTCATTCCAACTACTTACATCAGCTAATTTGCAATGACACTTCCAGGATTCTTGGACCTCTTTTGTCACAGTGCTCTATGGAACAAGTTTTTGTTCATGCAAATCTCTTTTAAATTTCAGCTGTAAACAAACTCAATTCTTTTTATGTCTCTTACTCACTACCTAATAAAGGATAAAGCCTAAATGTTAGAATGTATAGTGGATTTTCTATGCCTTGCTGTTCCACCCCCCTCCTGGTCAGTAACAAGCCAATGTCCCCAGACATCAGCACAACAGTTTTATTATATATATCTGTCACGGAAAATACTGGCACAGCAATCTGATGGGGCAAGGAGAGCTTCTGGTCAAGGGTATGTCCACAGCAGATGACAGAGGAGGTAGCAAACAGAAGACACTTTACACCTACTTGTCAATACATCCAATATGGAGAGCATTAAAAGGAAAAAATGTCATCATATTTCATATTACAGTAACACTCCAGGGCCAAGAGGAAGAACAAGGAAACAGATCATTTCATCGAAGACACAGTCACACACTGGAATTACAGTGTGAAATCAGCCTGCGGGGAAATGCCTGGGTATGAACTCAGAAAAACAAACAGGTTCAGGGATGTTTTCTTAAATTCTATTCAAAGTGTTAAAGAATGACTATTCTGTTCTGATCCAAAGAGATGGTATTTTTGTGGGAGAGAGATATATATATATTTATATTTTTATGCTACCTGAATTTTTCCGACTATCTCTGGCTTCAAACTTCTGTTCTGAAGGATCATCATTGCTCTGAACCATGAAATTAGTTACCTTCTTGAAAGCTGCTGTAAAAGCTGATGTGAGAGGACAGTAAAAAAATGGTATAAATATGATGATCTAAAATGAAAAAAAATGAACTGGCCATGTCAAGGAATATTGTATTTGAAAAGTATACATCTTTATTTTAGAATAAATTATATAAAATTATATAAAATAAGAATAGCTAAATAAAGTTAATATAATTAGAAGAATCACATCTGTCATTTTAGTACTGAAGTATTACAATTGGCTCTGTATTTTAAAGGATGAAAAGACTTTTTAGATGCTGAATCAATGCAAGGATGCTGTTGGTAAATTTAATGTCTCACATTCTTTATCTTCCATTTATATCAGGAATACCATAACTGAACGGACCTTCCTTTAGTCACTTCTATTCTAATCCACAAAAATATGGTAGAGTATTGGCCCAACATTCCCTGAACTGAAGTCATGTTGCCTAGGGGACTCTAAGGGTTTCTGTTTTCTGCTTCAAGTAAATACATAGTTTTTAAAGTCTCTTCAAAGCATCCCGAGGAATTTCTACCTTGATATCTTTTTTTGGTTTTTTTTTTTCAAAAATAAACATGATTTTATGAGCATAAAACTGACAATGAAGACCAAGACCTGAAAATATTTCTTAATAATTACAATGTTCTTGTGGCTAAATATGAAGCACCGATACCCAAATTGTTTGATTGCTCAAATCTTTTTGAGAACATGTGAAGTCAGAAGCCTAAACAACTTTATAAGTGTCCTGGTTTTGGGATTAACCCACAACAATAAGTAATCTGTTCTTTCTTCTGTCTGAATTTTCGTCTTTAATTTACTTCAGTACAGCTCAGACTTCAGGAACCTCCCTGTTTGTCAGAATCCATGTGAAAATGTGAACCTGTGCTATGTAAAATATTACAGTTTTTTTTTGACATCACGCTCATTGTTTGTCTGTAAGTGCCATTCCTTCTGAAAGTGCCAATCAATCATACAGAAATTTCTGTGCTGAAATCCAGTATGTGAGTAAAAGAAGTAGTAATACTGTCTTAAACTAGCTGAATTCTCAAATACACAGTTAAGGGTTTAGCCAAGGACAAGAACTTTATGCCCTCTCACTCCTACAGGTTTATTAAAATTCAGGACCATTTAGGAGTAAATGTAACTATCTGGAGGATGGTTATTACATAGCCTGATCTGAAATGTCAGCAGCTGACAGAGTCTGTGCTCCAGGCTTAAATAAAGAATACTATCAAAACCATAATGTTCTTAACCCTGGGACTCCTGAAAGCAGCTGCAAAAAGTCTTTGACTTCGGTAGAGGTAATTTTTTGCTCTTAGTGGCCGAGGCCTTTTGCAGTCATGCTGTGTACTGCAATTAGGTGTCATTCAACTCTGATTTAGTATTGATAGTTTGATAAAGAAATTTGGCTAAGCCTGAAACGTAATTAGTGGCTGTCTAGTTCCTGTGAGCAGCTTCATGCCGGGACAATGCTTGGGTAGTGAAATAAGAAGAAACAAAAGGGTCAATGCAAAAAAATAGGTGGACTTATTTGATCCTTTTTCCTCGTGCAATGTTCTTACATGGCACTTGTGAGGCATTAACAAGCTGGGACATTGAAGAGTTCCCGGAAAAAATAGTAGGGACCTTGAAGCCCATAAGATCTTAACTTTAAAAATAATTTGATGAGAAAGAGGATGAGAAGAAACCCAAAAGACTTTCCTCAGCTTAGATACCGCAGTGACATTGTAGCAATGGTCTTCACACTAGTCACACTGTCAGCCACACTGACATTTTTACTGTTCCCAACAGAAATTGAGTATTTGACACCCAATAAGTATAGTTAATTATATTCATTGCATATGTATTGGACACTCAATTGCAGGACACAATAATTTTCCTTGGAAAGCTGTGTATTCTTATCTGTTCATACTAGCCAAGATATCACTGCATCTTGTCAACACCCGGGTCTCCATAGAGGATGTCCATATTTTTTCTTTGTTTTCGTTGCTATTCAATTTTTCTTCTCTGTTTTTTTGTTCAGAATCTTGTCTGTCATATGAATGAACAGAATCCATAAAACTAAATACACATTTAAAAAGTAGGTAACCAATCTAAGCCCCTGTTGGCTCATTTGATCAGAGTAAATAAATTGAATTAAAAATTTAAAGTAGCAGTACCATAGTAATAGTAAAATATTGTGATCAGAGAACCTGTGTGTACTACAGTGCTCATTACCTGATCTAGTCAGAGTTTTATGACACAGGCAGCATTTTAGTCTTTCATAGGTTCATGGTCTTCAAAGGTTTAATTATAGGTTCAACATAAACATTATTTCTTATGTTCAGTAGCAGCACCTATGTATTTCTGAATGCAAAGACAACAGAAAAAGGGATAAACCCCACATACAAATGCCTGCAGCATTTGTAGAAAACTTCAGCCCTTTCTCTGCTTGTGGCATTTACCATGGGAACAGTTCGCATTCTCCCACTCCCCCCCTCCAAAGTATAATCTGTTGTTTAGACATATTTTCAGCGTAGTCTTGCCATGACATTATTGCCAGTCACTGCTATCTGAATCTGATTTGCCTGTTGGAATAAAACTATGAATGTGAGAGAACAGGAACAAAAACTGAAAGTGTAATAAGCCTCAAGTAGAGTCCCCCTTTTTTTTTTTTCTTCCTGCAGTTACTTAAGTCCTACCAGTTTGCTGAAATCTAAGTGTTAATCAGAGAAAATGCCTGTTTCTTTCTTTTTCTACTGTTTTTATAGTATCAGAAAGGAGATAGAAACAGCTGTTCCTCTTTATCCAATGATTCACACGCTAAAGCCACCACGTAGTCAATCAGATGTCTGCACACATATTGCCTCTCTGTACACACACAACTTTTATGTCCCTTCAGTCCTCTCCTGAGTCACATTTTGTGGCTCCCCCAGCAGCATCGGACACTGCAAGGAACATATAAGATGAAAAGAGAAACCAAAACAACTACTTATGGGCTGCATTATATGGATATATAACATATATATATGCCCTTTTATTCTCTTCAGTGGCATATCTAAGTGTGTGTCTGGAGCCCTGCATTAAGCCTTTCATTACAGTATTGGCTGCTTTAAATGGTGACCACTGAAGCCAATCTTGTTGTTTTTGCTTCAATTAAGCCTTCTCCCTAACTGTGTAAGGTTCTCAGTTCTCCACTGGGGCATTTTTCATGGCAAGTGAATCCTTAAAATAAAAGCTGGAGCTTTTTTTAATCTCCTTATAGAGTAATGAAAAGCAGTAGGGAAAAAAAAAGAAACTAACATTTCAGGTTTTATTGATACCTCCATTCCATCTAACTCTTTGGAACTTCACAGAGGTGGTAAATACTTTAGAAACTCCATAAGACAGGAGGCAATGGATCACTATTCCATGCAACAGACATTTAATCTAGAACACTATGCAAACCATCT
Organism: Pseudotriccus pelzelni; assembly: GCA_035584735.1. Classification (NCBI taxonomy): domain Eukaryota; kingdom Metazoa; phylum Chordata; class Aves; order Passeriformes; family Tyrannidae; genus Pseudotriccus; species Pseudotriccus pelzelni. Next base: position 36,319,576 of record JAWMRA010000078.1, on the reverse strand, counting down.
CTACACCACTGATTCGTTAAACTCCTTAAAGCTGGATAAAAAAGCTTCAAAATCTACCAGGAACCACTGAAAGCACTGGAGGTAAAGACCACACATATGAAATGATGTGTCAAAGAACTTCAAGGAGGACATCCAGATTAGTCCAACAGCAAGGGCAGGGGAGGGCAATGGTTTTGGAAATTATTTGTAGGGAAATTCCTTCTGAACCCAAATGTGAGAACGAGTTTAACCCTGCCAAGTACACTGCAGCAACTGTGAACTGGAGAAGTTTGTTGGTATCCTTGAGCAATGCATTTCCAGATATGGATAATCTCCAACCTTGCAGTAAAAAACGTCAAACCTGAGACCAAGTTGTTCAACAGGATAATGAAATATTCTTCCTAGGGTTTATAGACAACCAGCATAAGCCCTTCATTTAGTAAAGTGAGGCACAGCTGAATTAGTGGATACTGAGAGTACTGATGGTTTCACAAACACTGGCCCATATCCATTCACATTTCAAAAACACTGTAAATTTAGATGACATTTTTATAAGTCCTATAGTAAAATTTCATGGTCTGGTAGTTTGTAACAGTAGTTTTGACTGATAACTTTTCAGTATAATGTCTCTAATTAAAAAGGGGTGGAGAGAGGTGACTGGAGTAATTATCCCTTACTATTTAAGACCTCTGATACCTGCCTGAGGGTTTTTTAAAGGCTGGAGTTATCAACCACGTGGAAAAGGCAGTAAGCTGGTAAATAACTGTGTCTTCTCAAAGGTAAGTTAGATGAGACAAAATTATCAACATTTTAGTGATTTCTTCATTAAGTAAGTGTAGATTAATTGCTCCAGAGTAGATTAGGTATTTGAGACTGTGACCCATAAAAACAATTTAATTGGTACTATGAGGATTCATATAATTTTCAAAGTAACTAACTGAAATGTGCTCTGCATGGGTTATAGTGTTAAGGTAGGGAAAGAAAGTAGAAGGTTGTTCCTAGGAGCAATTTTAAGTTGTATTTGGCTTCACTGGTGATTTTGCACACAGGAAAAAGCATGTGCTCTTAAAATTCTTTGATAACACATATTAAGAGCTATCACCAATAGAGAGAGGAACATGATATTTTCCAGAAAGACTAGAATGACCTTGAGAACTGATATTAAAGAACAGAGCTGTAACTCAATAGGTGAGAAAGGGGCTATCTTGTATTTAGAATCTAATAACAACTAACTCTAAGATCTCAGCAGCTGGAACCAGCTCAAGATGAGCACAACCCACAGGTATTATCATTTGTGGCAGTGAGTTACAAATTTGATACAGCTGTTAAAGAAAATGCTCAAAAATGCTCACTGAGGTATATTCTAAATGATACCACTCCAGAATAAAAACTTTGCATTTTGATAACTTCAGTGAGTCATAATCAAGAGCAATTAAGTCTTTTTAGAAAAGATATGAGGATGAGAAAATAGTATAGTAAAATTTATATGGTTAGAATAAGGCCATGGAAGGCCTATAACTCTGGAAATTATCATATACTTGTAAGTGTTAAAACACAGAAAAGGTGTCAAGCAAGAAAAAACTGAGGTGATCCTCAGGTGGGCTTGATTGCAAATGGAGTTCTGTGCTGCATTTGCTGTGGCAGCAACTAATAGGGCACAATGGGCTAGTCAGCATGTCTGCTCCCTTTTCTCTCTGTGTTTGTACTTTAGCATGTTGCTCCAAAATATGTCAGTGACTTTTCTCATGACATGATGAGTTGGGGAGAGAAATATAAGAACGAAGGGGGTTGGCATCTCATAGAAAGAAGACTTCTGAATCTTGCCCAGGGTCTATTTCACCAATCTATTTACATAATAATAGTAAGAAAATTGTTCCAAATCTGAGTATAAGTACATATGTTTGATGGTGGCTTCTTGGACACTGCATGTCAGCTGGAACAGTCTGTCACATTCTTGCTGAAATAGGATTCAGTATAGTTTTCCTAGACAATCTCATGTCAAAATACATCTGTCACGATCAATTGCTAAGCATAGTTCATGCTTTTAAAAACTCAGATGAGTGAAAATATTTAACAGTGCTGAAAGCAAAAATTATGTCTCTAGTTCACTGAATTCATGAAAATATGCAGAGTTCAGCAACTACTTAAGAGTTGCTTGTCTTTTATCTTGGTCAAGGAGTGACTTGGGACTTCAGGGCAGAGCTATCCACAGGGAAATAGACACCTGTGACAGAGTCCCTGCAGCTGAGTAAGAGGCTGAAGTCAAAGTGCAAGGCCTCTTAGCTCTTCCCTCATTTTAGACTCTGAGGTTGCTGAATCCTATGAGTTGTGTTCTGCAGTGTATGAGTGCCTGTGTGTTGTATGACTGTGTTAGGTGCTTAAGAAGCCATTAAGCTAAGCTGTGGAGTTCCAAAGCTCAGCACCTTATTGAAGTTACTGCACTGATCTGTGCTAATAATTAGGTGAATAAATTGCCACTTGACAGCTGCCTGTCTTCATCTTTTAAACTTGTCTCCCCACAGAAGTCACAGATTTGCTCCATTCAAGGATGGAGTGGATATAAACTTTGTGTTTTGGCACACTGCAGATGCATTTTTACTCTTCACTCAGTCCTATATTTTGCTATTAACCAAAAGGAAAAAAAAACCAAATAACCAAAACCTAACAACCAAAAAAAAAATCAAAAAACTCAAAACCTATGAGTCAAAGCTCAGCAATATGTTCAGTATGTTATTAGTTGATTTGGAATATTCTTCTAAATGAACTGTGTTCCAAAATATTTTACAGAATTAAAAGCTTTGTGTGACTACAGCACAAAAACATAATCGAAAGTGTTTTGGCTAAAAAAGGAAGCCTTCTGTTTTCCTTACAACTGAGGCCAAAACAATTTTAATTTCTGACTTCTTAATTAATGTTAAACGTAGTTTAGACTGAGTTTCTCATCAAACAAATATTGCAACAGTTGTAGACTTGCGGTTACTTAATCCATTGTTTTATCTTTAATTTGAATATCCTGAGTATAAGAACAGTTAAGTTCAAAGTCTTCATAGATTGTGCCATCTGTTAATGGAAATCTATATTCCAGAATTAGGCATAGTTGATAATTTTGTCTTTTTGCTACAGCTTGGCCATTTTTTATTTATTTTTTTTCTCTACTGGTGCCTAAAGGCTCTCTGATTTTGCTCATAAAATAAGAATTTCATTTTGTGGCAGAAGACAAGTCCTAAAAGTTGTTTTCATTACAGCATAGCATAGGCTGAGAACCTTTTGCAATTTTTCATGACAAAGAAAGAGACTGACCATCTGAGATAAATGAGGTTCAAGTTCACCTGATTACGTCTGGAGACCCAAACTTGTGTCAGGTCCTTGTTAAAGCCGTTAGGCACTAAAGCAGCTCCTCACCCTCTGCTTTATTGGTAGGTGAATTGATTCCTTCATTACTATCCCTGGTAGTGTAGATGTGTACACCTCAACATTTACCTTTGACTAAATGTAGATTTAGGGATTGATGCAGCTGTAGGGTGAGGTGGGTTGTGGCCTGGAAGTGCTTATTTTCTCCGCAACCTGCAAAGGAAACATCGGACGATAAGTGAGAGGTAGACATCTCTGTTATATGACTGATCAAAAATTTAGGCAAAGATTAGATGTTATAAGTTAATCACAACTAAGCAAATTAATCTTTACTTCAGGATGGAGGACAATCAAGATGAAACCCACAATGTGGTAGAGCACACTGATGAAACTGAGTTTCCCATATGAAAGATGAGTGTGGAAAAGAAAATCATCCTTGTTCATAATTTGGGTTTCAGTTTTAAAAGGAGAAATTTTTTTGCAGTGAAGTTTTTACTACATCAAGCACATTAATGTAAAATTTTTGAATTAGGTTTTCTTTTGGCAGAGTTTGTGTGGGAGAGCACTGGTTTTGGTTTGTTTGGATGGGGTGGGGTTTTTTTGTTTGGGGGTTTTGTTTGGTTTTTTTGTTGTTGTTTTGTTTTTGGGTTTTGTTTTAATTTTAAGCAAAAATTAACATGCTGGAAGCTCTCCAGGGAACCACTATGTTTTTCAGAGAGCAGCAAGGGTGGGTTGCTCCACAAGGTCGGGGTGCTGGGAGCCAAGGGTGGCAGCAAGGCAGCCAGCCAGGGGCTTCCCCAAAAGTGGCTGGTCCCACAGCAAGGTGAGCAGAGCATGTCTGTAACAGTGACTAGGTAAACAGAGAGCCAAGGACTGTCCAGGCCAGCCTGTAGTGACAAGGCAGGTACTAAGTCAGGATCAGCAAGGCAGGCAGGATGAGCAAGGTGCAATGCCAGGCACACCTACAGTGTAGCTTGGGCATCCTCCAAGGGATGGATCCCTGTGCGCTGAAGAATTTATTTCAGACTTCTGACTGCTCCTACAAATTCTCACTTTCTTCCTAAACCATATTTTCCTAGTCGTATGTCCATGTCTTCTTCTACCCTCTTCCAAAATCACAGAGCTAAAGAATCTGTGCTGGTGACAACACTGTTTAAATTTATTTGCTGGCATTGTTCTTGGTCTAGGGAAAGATTCAAGTCAGTAGAAGGAAAAATTTTTGTAGGACAGACCTGCCTGTAGAGACAGCCTGTCTAGAGAAAAGTGTCTAAAATTGCAGTATCTCTGCTCCCAGCAAGAAGTCATTTGGGATACATCTCCTGATTCCCAAAACAGATACTAGGCTATAGAATTTACATGTTATAACTCTTTCATTGTAGATATGTGGCTTGGAGTGGAAATCAAGTCTCTGTGCAAAACACCAGACAGCTGAATAGGCTGCTGAGCAAGAAGCCCCTTACATACATGTGAAGTGTTAGGAGGTGCTGAGCTCACCAGTGTATGGATGTGGTTTCTTCCTTCTCTGACTTTGAACCTATATGCCTTTTAATTAGCATTCTTAAATCTGGAAAAGCATTAGGCATAGATTAGCATAAGACTAGGCATCAGCATTGTCTGTTATAGGGCAAGGTGCCTTACAGGAGGGAAATGCAGGCAGTTGTATTGTCATTCGAGCATTTGCTGAGCTGGAGAGAAGGAATTTTGCAGATCAAAAATGTTTACTAAAGGTTTGCCAAAATTTTACTCAAATCTCCTGTTAAATATTTAGTTCCTTTTTTGATCCCACTATTATGGCCTAGCTGTTAAAATCTCTAGAGGCTTCAACAGTGGTACAGGTTGTGCTCTGTAAATTCTACTAGAGAGCAGAGGGGGTGACCACAGTGTAAGAGATCACAGATCTTCTTCCCAAGGGTGTTCAAAAATGAGCCTTGAGGGACTGGCATGTGTGGATATGTAATTTATCTGTGTGTGTGCACAGGGGCAGAGAAAAGATTGGAGAACTCTTGCTTTCATACTACTTGGATCACAAATCACTAAACTCTTAGCAACATAGAGACTTAAAACAAAGATAAGCAAGATACTAAATTATTTAATACAGGTTAGTAGCTGGGTAAAGTTATTCTTGTTATTTCCCCATTTATTTAAAAATATGTGCTTATGCCCAGTGTTGACCTATCTTAACCACATCAGACATTGGTTGTTGTCTTCCTGGAATTAATATATTTTCTTAGTTTCCTTTCCTCATTATTTATTTTCCATCATTCATTTTATGTTCTCTGGTTTGGCTGTGTTACCAGAAGCTTGTCTAGTTCCACTTGTTTCTGGAAACTACATTTGGTCCACCACTAAAAACATGTCAGCACTGCCTTACTCAGTGAAATCCTGGGGAAGAGAAAGATATTTTGGATATGTAGTCAGGTCTGTTTTGTTCGGATCTTCTTTGAAACGGTGATGTGCAATTTATGAGGTGTAAGGGTATTTTTGAAAATAAACATGTTCTAATTAGTCAGAGAAATTAGACCCTGCAATGGGACTCATCATCTTAGTTACAGGTGTAGCTGCTGTGACTACTGCAATGGTTTTCGCAGCAGACATAAAAGGCAGCACAAATGCTATTATCCCTTAAGGATAGCTCTCAACAGTCATAACATAGTTATGCTTTTTCCTCTGTACACGTAACCACTATAAACTGAAACCCTGCTTCAACTACCACTTAACTCTAAAGATGCCAAAGACTTATCTATGCTGCAGTTGCCAATATCCAATCAGCAAATCATAGAATGATTTTTATTAGACCACTGGTGGTCATCATCTTCAACTCAAAACAGGGCTATCTTCAGAGATTGATTAGGTTATCTGGGGCTTTGTCCAGCTGAGGTTTAAAAATCTCCAGCATTGGAACATCCCCAGCATCTCTAGGCAGCCTGGTTCAGAGCTTAAGCATTGTGAGATTTTGGATTTTTTCTTTATGCTTATTTAAAATATTTTACTGTCAGTATATATTGCCTCCTGACATTTTACTGTGCACTTCTGAAAAGAGTGTTGCCTTACCTTTCCTTTAAGCAGACAGCACTGAGTGTCCCCCATTAGGCTTTTCTCCAGGCCAAGCAAACTCACCCTGTTGTGTGTCATGTTCTCTATACCTTGCACTGAAATCCTTGTAGTGTGTCTATATTTGTCTTTAGTGGAGACCCAAACTGGATTAAGTATTCCATGTATTGTAGCACAAGTAGCAAATAAAGAAGGAAAATCACTTCCCTAGATCTACTGGCTTTCCCCCTGTCAGTGACAGGCCCCTGTTCCTGCAATGGTGCACTTCTCACTCATATTTAATTTGATGTTCACTGGGATCTCAAATAATTCCTGAACACTATTTTCTAGGCAATTTGCCCCAAACTCATACTGATGCAGGAGGTATTACATCTTCATACCTGCATGACTTTGCATTTGGTTTTGCTGAAATCGGTGAGGTGCTTGTCAGCCCATTTCTTCTGTTTCTCAAAGCCTTTTGGTGGGACAGCCTTGCCCTCCAGTTTATTAGTCATTGACTCTTTTTCCCAACCCACAAGGTTCAGGAACTTGCTTTAAGTGCAATTATCCATTTAATTCATGAAGGTGATAAACTGTATTGGTCGCAGTATTGACACCTAAGGATCAACATTCCTAGCAGGCTGTTGGTTAGATTTTTGAAATAGTGACTTAGAGCATGGCAGTCCAGCTGAGTTTCCACCTGCCTTGTACTTCACCTCTAAACTCCACTACTGAACTAGGAGATTTGCAAGGCACGAAGGAAGATGGTAGGAAGCAGTCGTAAAGTACCTCAAACTCTGACATATCATTTGTCACTTTCCCATGTCCCTTGTCGCTTTCAGCAATGGAGCAAAATTTTCCCTGTTTGTTTGGTTTTTGTTGTCTTTTTTTTTTTTTCTAGAGAAATATTTCATTTTGCACTTCACCTCTCTGTAGTTTCAGTTCCAGCTTTGGGCCTCCTGCTTTCACCCACTTATGCTCAGGCAATGCTTCAAAATTGTTTGGCTTGCCAAAAACATCTAAGATGATCAGGTCCAACTCTTAACCTAGAACTGCCAAGTCCAACATTAAAATATGTTACTATGTGCCACTTCTACACATTTTTGAACACTTCCAGGGACAGTGACAGCACTACTTCACTGGGCAGCCAGTTTCAATGCCTGACAACCTTTCAGTGAAGACATTTTTTCTAATATCCAATCTAAACCTACCATGATAAAACTTGAGGCAGTTTCCTCTTGTCCTGTCACTTTTTACCTGGGCGAAAAGACTGACTCGCACTTCACTATAACCTCCTTTCACGTAGCTGTAGAGAGTGATAAGGTCCCCTCCTGAGCCTTCTTTTCTACAGGCTAAACACCCTCAGCTTCCTCAGCCACTCCTCATAAGGCTTATGAGACCCTTCACCAGCTTCATTGCCCTTCTCTGGACTCACTTCAGCACCCCAATGTCTTTCTTGTGAGGGGCCCAGAACTGAATACAGGATTCAAGGTGTGGCCTCACTGGTGCTGGGTGTACAGGGGCAGAATCACTGCCCTGGTCCTGCTGGCCACATTATTGCTTACACGAGCCAGGATGCCATTGGCTTTCTTGGCTACCTGGGCACCTGCTGGCTCATGTTCAGACGGCTGTCCACCAGCCCTGTAAGTCCTTTTTCTGCAAGCAGTTTTCCAGTCTCTTCCTCCAGCCTGTAGCATTGCATGGGGTTGTTGAGACCCAGGTGCAGGGCCCTGAACTTCACCTTTCTTAACTTCAGACAATTGACCCACTAATCCAGACTGTCCAGATGCCTCTGCAGAACCTTCCTGCACTCCGGCAAATCAACAGTCCTGTCCAACTTGGTGTCTGCAAACTGACCAACAGCAGTGGATCCCCTCATCCAGACGTTGCATTGATAGAATTAAACAGTACTGAGTCCTGGGGGACATCACTTTCGACTGGCTGCCAACTGGATGCAACTCCAATCACCACCACTCTCTGGACTCAGCCAGACAGTTTTTAACCCAGTGAACAGCATGCCTGTCCAAGGCATGAGCAGCCAGTTTTTTAGGAGAATGCTGTGTGAAATGCTTCCATTCCTTCACTGTTCTTTTTTCTTTTTATTCTCTTTTTTTTTCTTTTCTCTGCTGAACATTAGTTACTCTACATCTTGCAGACAGCTGGTAGAAATCTGTTTTCAAATTCTTACCAGTATCACTTACCAGTAGCTCTTCCCAAACTATGAAGATACTCCTTTTGTCATCTTTATTCGTCACTTAGAAACTCTGTTGGGTTTTTGTTTGTTTTGTGGTTTTTTGTTACTCCCTTGGGAAAAAAAGAAACACAGCAGAATTATGTAGTGGTATTAATGAACTTGTTGTCAGACTTTGGGAATCCACCTGTATCTGCATAAAAATATTTTTTCTTTGTTGACATAACTTATACAAATAAAATTAATCAGAATAAGATACGTCTAATTAGTAACATCACTCTAGGAAGAGCTGACATCATTCAGTTATGAGATTTTATTAATATATAAAATTCCATCTTTCAAATGTTTAATCTGGAGTTAATTTTTGGAGTGAATGCTGGAAGGTGCTTCATGTACTCCTGCATGTCACGACCATGCTATGAAATGAAAGTATGCAACAGTGAGTAGCATAAATTTGAGACTATAGTTATTATATCACTAATGTGTCCATTAAGTTTTCATGTTAAGTTTCATTACACTGTCATTACAGCACTTTTGTTTTTGATGTATCAAACCACTGCTACAGTACATATTTGTTGACATCTCATCTCTTTTAGAAAGGCAAATGATCACAAGTTACCAAGGAAACTAATAAGCAGTATGCAAGAAATGGGTTGCGCAATTTGTTTTGTTAGATAGCAAGTCACTGCTGTTTTAATGCCAATTAAATTACACCTACTTCTCACATTGATAAAATAAAAACAAACCATGTACCATTAAAAAAAAAAATTCGCAGAGCCATATCCATTTAGTAAATGGAAATGAGCATTGTACTGTAGCTTATACAGATGGAAGATAAAGAGGGATGTAATTTGCTGAAGATTTTGTGTGCTTTATATAAAAAGTGCTTTATTTTATGACTTTGTAGAAAACCTTCTTTTCCATTAAGTCCATAAGACTACGTGACCACAAACCTTAACACCTGAAGCAATTTTTAATACTGGGATATACAAATTTGTTTGCTTACTTCTAATTGCCTGCAGAGTTTGATTAAAAAAACTTTAATTCAGAGCTGCTGTTGAGCTGTACTGTGGAAAGAGAAGCTTGGAGTAAGTCAGATCTGTGGGGCTGAAATCAGTTTAGGCTGGTAACTCAGATACAACAGTTCACCTGCTCCAACTCTTAAGCAGATTACATTTATGAGCTGCATGAATAAAAACAAAATGGTTCAATTTTTTTGAAAACAAGATCCTCAGGTGACTGTACCTTTTGAAAACATAATAGCTGTTTTTAGGTATTGTGTCTATTTACTATGGAGGGAAACATTGGGGACTGTAGGCCTAGAGAGCATTTTTGCATGGTTCTGACCCTTGGGTGGAGGACCATGAAATTTTAAAATAATGCCAGATATTTTGGCGGTTTTTTTTGTTTCTTCTTTCTTTTAATGCCTTGTTCACTAGAGCCTTACATATTCTGAATGGTTTGGTTTAATGAGCTATGCCGCATCCCCTAGCTTTTCCCATGTTTATAGCTTTCAATACCAATAAGTCCACCATAATACTTGCAAGGCAGATGGAAAATAAAGCAAATGCTGCTGCTACCTGTGCACTGCTTAAACTGACTGTCAGTAGATGTGAGGGTATGCTCAGCTGAGTTCCAGGGGAGACAGGGAACTAAGCAGGACATGCCTACTGCTGATAGAATGGAAAGTGAAAAAAGCTCAGCATTTTGAAGGTATGATATTGTGGGGCATTGCTACCACAATGAATTTGCTGGCTGGATTTGTTTTCTCACTTTTGGATTTGCTCTCGGTGATAGTAGGACTGTCTTCACTGTAACACTTGCTCATTACAGCTTATGCAAAACAGAATAATGTGTGCTATAACCAGGACCAGACCACCCCACACTGTTTTCTTTGTGCTTGCCATAGAAGGTAAGCATGAGTGCTACTTGATACTGATAGCCTTCAAAAACATGGTATTAGCTGGGTAGCAAATCTTAACAACTGTGATAGGAAGCACAGGGAAGATGGTCTGCCTGTCCTTTTGAGTTTAAAATCCCTGAAATCATGGGAAATGTGAGAAGATCAGCTGAAAGCCTTTTTAGCTTCTTTCTCTGTTTAGACAGCATTTCTTCAAAAGTCTTTTTGTCAATGGGGTTAGTGGGGATTGACCAGTTCTATAATGAAATCCAATGATTGCCTGGGGCAAAATTAGATCAACAAGCTGTCTAAGCTGCAGGTGGAAATGATGAGTTATCCACCTATTGTCCGAAGCTACAGAATTTTCAATGTAATGATTGTTGATAGAAATACACCATGGTGGTGTGTTCCCCTCATCTTTCTGGCGATATGCTGACATTGACTCCTGGTGCTCCGACTGCAAGGAGCACAGTAGGAATTGCACAAGCAAGTCCAAGTGCCTTCTGGATAGGGAGTGGAAAAAGTGGTTGCAACTGAATAGGTGGAAAGAAAAAGATGGGATTGGTATGTAGGAAACCATAATAATATAATTCTTTTTGGGTTTTCTAAACTCTAGCTCTATCTTGCAAGCCGCATGATGAAAATAATGTTTTTACTGATCCTGTTTATAATCCTTATTTCCTAAATATTTTGACTTGAATACCTGAGGTTGGTTTTGCAAAAGTCCTCATGGAAAATAGTGAAAGAAACCTTTGTGCTTACTTTTTTTCACATATTTCCCCCAAAAGATGCAAACTTGCTGAAACTTGGCTGCACAGAAAAGTTAGAAAATCCCTTTGTGAAGTGAGTATTGGATACAATATATATTTTTACTGGGTGTGTGAGAACATGAAACCTTCATTTTGTTTTGCCATAACTGAAAATACTGAAAAATTAAATATAAGATCACTTATCAAATGTTCTATAAATTTGGAACATAGATTGCAGCCACACATCAGTTTGGTGTTCTAGTTAATAATATATGCAAATGGACTAGTGATGTGGAAGTACACACTGCAAGATTTACAAAGTATTAAATTCAGAAAAGTAATTCCTGCAGAGGAAAATGTGTCATCATAAATGTGAAACTGTTGCAACAAATGCAACTGTTGGGTGTCTAAGGAATTAGAAATGAAGTTGAAGTGTATGAGACTGAACAAAAAAATCATTCTACAGCATCTTGTAAAAAGTAACCAGAATTAAAATTAACACAGTGTGTTCAGAAAACAATTATGAAAAGACAAAATGGAAATACATTCTCTAAAAGTATTAATCAAAGACAATAGCTACAGGATGATTTTATACCAGTCAATCAAACTTCAGACAAAGGAAGAAAGCAGCGTTTAGATTCAAATTAAGGAATTAAATTATATAGTAACTCAGACAACTGTTTCTAGGTTTGTATAAGTAGAAGCCAGTCCATAATTTTCCCCTGTGGAATAAAGATGAGAATTTCAAAGGATTTCTTCTGGCTAAATGCATTTTACATAAATGCATAATGCAAAAGTATAAGCTGTAGGGAGAAACATTCTGGTGATATACAAAGTTAAAATTATGTGACATTTAAAGTATAGCTCAGAATATGTATATATGGATCAAAGTGTGTTTATTTCTTGGGCTCAGATCAACAAGAAATTGCTTTCCTGGCAGCTGCTTTCACAAAAATGCCTTAAGGGTCAAGGGGGTTGGGTTGGGAAGGGGGTCTGCACTAGTGGAGCTGAATTGCTCTCTAGTTGTCAAAAATACAAGCCAGTCAATTCAAGACAAGAAGGGGAAAAAAAAAAGAAAACAAAACAAAACACCAAAACCTATTGGGCAACCAAATGGATTGTCATTGAAGGCATGAAACTCTTCAGTAGGCCATGAGAAAAGGGAATGAGAATCATTGATAACTTGCCTCAAGTGGCCAGATTTGGCAGTGCTTGAAGCAGAACTGGTGCAAGCTTTCATAGGAGTTTCTACCGCACTTTCAGAAAAGTGTTAAGGGGCATGCTGAGGAGAATAAATGAAATATTCATGTTTTCCTAATGAACATCAAGGGTTCCTCTATTTTCTGTTTGATATTATTCTGTCCAGACAGCTTGAAATTAAATCACAGGTGGGAAAGCTACAGGGAATAACACAATGATGATAAGGTGATATCAGAGACTGGCAGGAGCCTGTAGGAAACAGCAGGGAAGCTATGGACTGGCAGACTAGCTGCTAGCAGCAGACCACACTTACTCATGAATGGATGTTACTTGTCCCAGACTGTAGCACAGGATTAAAAGGGATTTTAAAATTTGAAAATTTCAGGTCTAGGGGGAAGGCCTCAGGGGATTTTAGAAATTATTGAGATGGTGCTGGGAGATAACACAATTAGAGATGTTAAAGGATGAAGAAGAAGAAATGACAGAAAAGCAGTGTGTTTCTTATTCATAAGTAAGGGTAATTTCCCCTCATAGAAAACATTAACATTCAGGAAAAATTAATATTATTTTAGACACTTAGGGCTAAACCTTTAAAAGGCACAGCTACACTGAACTGGAAAATTCCCTGGTGGCCTTGCAGAGCCACCTTTGAGTCAACAGAGGCTCACATGAAGTACTCCAGGCTTCTGAAACAGGCTCCTGCATGCTACTTCTCAACTGACTGAGAGGTGGAAAAGCAGGGCCAAAGACCCTCTAAAGCTGAGGAGGTAAACCTCTCATCCCACTGCTCTAGGCTCAGGATTGCATAAACCTACTACAATTTTTCTGCATTTGCAAGAGAAGAGACTTGCGAAAATGTTTGCTAAACCACAATGCAAATGCTAACGTTATTTATTTAGGCAAGATAAGGGAGGATGGCCTGCTCTGTGATTCTAATCAGGCAAATGCAGAGAAGCAGCTTCCACTGGATTTTGATATAGGTGTGGCATATTTGTTAGACAGAACTTTTTCCTGTTATGCTGCTGAGCAGTCACTAACCTGCCTTAGAGACATGAACTGTCTCTGTGGCTTTAGTGCTTTGGCTGGGCATGTTCTGGTTTCTGAACACATAATAAGCAATCACAAAGGAGTCTTGATCAGCTGTTTTGCATTTTCTTTTAAGGGAGGGAGCATGCTATCAGTCTCCAAGTTTGGTTACTGAAAACCAGTATGTGAAGTGTTTTGCAGTCTGATCTGGGAATGCAAGATCATGTTGTAGGCAGAGGTCAGGATTTCAACTCCCACCTCCACAACCATTGTTAAGTTAAATTTTACAGCCTTAGTAACAAAAATACATGTTACATTACAAATTAATTAAATAAGGAGAAGACAGAAGAATAAATTTGTTGGATGGCACAGGAAGCAAAAAGTAAACCCAACAGCTACTTTCAAATAATAGTAGGTAATAACAATGGTCTGCTGCTCTGATTTGTAAGAAGAGAGTAAATACTGAGACTTGCAAATCTCTTTGATAGACCCTATAAGGGTAGACACAACCAGATTTTTTTAAAAAACTTTCCTAGTAGCTTGCACAATGAAAAACATTTGGTCAAACAATGATACTACAGAGCACCAACTGCTACTCTGTAGTACAAATGACTAGAACAAAATCCTTAAAGAAATATTATCCTGTTATAAAGTTACCCTTTATTTTCCTGAAGCAGTGCTAGTTGTAATGCTCTTTTATAGAGTCAAGTCTTCCAGTCAAATTCATTGACATGTATTTGGGTGGCAAACTATTTTTAAGTAATGAAAGGCTAGAGATAAATCACTATCATTAATGCAGAAACCAAGGTCTGGTTTGGGACCATGCACTTGATCCATGCTCAGTACAAAGTTAATAATGAATAATTTGAATTCAAATCCCTGAAACTGAAGGAAAAGGATCAGTGCACTAGCTGGTTCTCGTTCACCTTTGCAGACACATATTATTTTAAAAACATACTTTGGTTTGAATTTCAGTGCTTGTAAAAGGTTGAGAAATACAGATTGAGACACTGACCTTTGCTTTTCCTCCTTGGATGAAACAGAACACAAGCAATAGCCATGCAGTCATCCAGAGACAAGAAAAAAAGAAGGTGAAGAATACAAGTGTTTCGGTGCTGTAAGGATAAAAGCCACTTCTGCGATTCTCTGAGAGGAAAAGAGGTCATGTGTGGGACTTCAGTCAAACCGCCCTGGGAATTTCCTAGAAGACCCTGAATTACTCTTTTTGACATAGCAATTAAAATATGAAAAGCAGAGGAAGTCACCCAGTACATATGAAAATGTATAGAGAGTGGAGGGCACTTTTACCCTGTCAGTATGATTGAGAACCAAACAAATCCTCACGAAAGGGCTTGCAGCAGAAAGAATGGCAGAGTTCAGATCAGCATTTAATGAGGCGTTTCCAGTACAGATCAGCACAAGTCCAGTGTTTGGACATCAAGTTGCAATTGCAGTGCTGGCAGCGTGAGCACAGTCCTGGGCCATCCTTCCAAACTTGCTGCTCTGCCCATGATACCAATGCTGCCTTTCTCTGTTTCACTTAATCTTGCACCAAGGGTGCAAGGAAGGCCTTTGGACTGTTGGCTTCAGTATTTAAGTGACAGGTTTGCACCTCATTACCATGGGGGTCCGCCTCCTCTCCTCTGTGTAATGTTGGAAGGATAAGCTGTTACAAAAGAGCTGAGTAGTAAGAAATCATAACCCAGGTGTGTTGTACCAGATTATTGCTATCACTGTCTATACTGGGATTATATTTGATTATGACAACATGGATTAAATGTCATCTGAAAATCTTTCCTGGACAAAGCAGAAGAAAGGCAGGTTCTAGATTCTGATTAAGGTTGTAGGGGTTAAGCAGTTACAAGCTGCTTGGAGAGAGGCTGCACGCAGCCAGAAACACAGCTCTGTCTCTAGAGAGCCTCTGGAGCAGGTCAAGATGCCTCTGCAGGAAAAGGACAGCTGAATGCCGACTGTTTGGGCATCAGACCACATGTGTTGGACTGCATGCATATGACTTTTGCCCAAGTCCAGTTTCAGAACAGCTGAATCGCTAATGTGGATGATCTAATAGCTTTTTAATAGACCTGGGTCTGTGTGTCAATTTATGACCTTCTTGGTCATAATTAGTTATGACCAGCCAAGGGCTTCCTGTGCTTATTCATGTGGTGCTTTTAAGACCCAAGAACATATGGGGTTACAATGACGTTCATGAGAATTATACACTCATATTGATTGGTGATTTTATCACCAAAAGTCTCTGTGTATAAAATGTGTTCTCACTGGCCTGATAAGTAGCAGTGTGAAGCATTTACAATACTCTTGGGCACAGGGAGTGGCTCTTGGGAATAGTCCTGTGCAGGGCCAGGAGTTGGACTCAATGATCTTTGTGAGTCCCTTCCAACTCAACATAATCTCTGATTCTGTGATTTATTAGCGGACTAATAGGGAGAGGTTTTCTCACTCATTTTTGGCCAGCAGCAAAATATTCAGTGTATCAGATGCTGTTAATTATTTTGTTTAAAATGTGTTATAATATATAAATCTCTGGCAATTTCTCTTCACTTCTCCTGCACTCTTTTGCACCTCTGTGCTGTGGACTGCTGCCTTGGGAGCAGCATGGCTCCCAAGGTCAGGGAAGTGGGGAACCAAGTGTAATCCTTCAGGCCTGGGGGTGGCTGACAGGTTTAGCTGAGAGCCCCTGTTGCAGTGACAAGGAAGGTCTATGGCTAGGCTGGGAGGCTGGTCCATAGGTCAAGGACAGGGTCTAGATGGCCACATTGCAGCCCAACTGAGATGCTGCTGTACCACAGCTCAGGCAGGATCTGAGGGTGAGAAAGCCTTCACTTACAAGTGGACTCCAAGAAAGTTGTGTAGGGGTATCCTTTGCTGTGGCTGACTCTAGCTTTCCTCATTACAGCTTCCTTTAAGTCCACTAGCCGTGCGGTTTGGATGCTGGCCCCAAGCCCAAGCAGCTGAAGCCCTGGGTGTGGGGAATGGCTGATGTCCTGCTCGCCTTCCCACTGCACCAAAAGCAGATGGGAGGCTCCTGCCCACGCACTCTATTTCTAGTCGTATGAGGGAAGTTCTTTGCAAACTTGATTTGCTGGGTTTTGTTTTCTTTTATTCTGTTGAGCCCAGTTGGTGCTTCATGAGGAAAAGCAGTGTTAGCAGGTCTGAGTACACATGGAAAAAACCCTTAGGTTCCACCAGGAACACATAGCATGCATGTAAAAACACCTGTCACTATACTGACACCATGAGCTCTGTCAGACACAGAGTCACAGAATGGATAAGGTTGGAAGAGACCATAGTGGGTCATCTGGTCCAACATCCCTGCTCAAGCAGTTTCATCCTAGAGCACGTGACACAGGATTGCATTCAAATGGTTCTTGAATATCCCCAGTGCAGGAGACTCCCCAGACTCCCTAGGCAATCTGTTCCAGTGCTTGACCACTTGCACAGTATAGAAGCTACTCCTCTGTGGTGCACAAGTAGGGAGGGTGGCTCAATGATGCATCCCTGCAGCACCACCTTTTGGGTCCTGTGGGTCTTTGTGAAATAAGGTGTGAAGCATCAATGATTTCTATTAAGTTTAGGCACTTCTGTACCTGTTTTTGGACTTTCCGTGAAAAACCATTGTATGAATTCAAGTAGTGACCACAGTGCAATCCAATACCATCAGATGAAGCCATTGAGTGTCAATAAACCTGATAGGGTATAAGAAATCAATATTTTTATTCAAGGACTTGGCTAGCTAATAAGGGGACAGGCATGACTGGAATAGACTTAGATACATGCTGAGCTCTCCCGTAATTGCATAAAGAAGATTTTGCAAATACCCTTTTACCCCATTTGGTTTATGGTAAGTCATATAAATCCAGGGGTGAATGAAGACTGCCTTTGGTCAACAGAGCTAAATCTATCTTTGTACCAATAGGCTTCTTAGAGTTGTAAATATTTGTGGTCCTCTCGACAGTCAGCAAGAGAATGTGCAGGTTTAGTTTTGAGACCATCCTGATAAGGATTTTCCTGACAAATGATTCTCTTGTGAGACTTTTGATATGTAATTCAAACCATACCTGTGACATGTATACTGCACCCCGATGTGTTGTATCCTGGTGAGCAGGTTTGGAAAAAGAGACAGGTGCAGGACGAAAAGCAGGTGGCATTCCCAAAGCAGGGATAAAAATGAATAGAGAAGAGAAATCTGTGTTACCAATGAGGTATAACAGTCATGTACTTTCATTAAACAGGGAGGATGAGAAAATTCTGCTTAAATCAGTCACATGGAAATACTCAGCTCAAAAAGGGGAAAAAGGCTCTTTAAACTACAGCTCAGGTTGGAAGTCTTCAGTTTGTGAGCAGGAAAGTGTATTTTTATGGGAGTTGACAAGAACCATGATTACTAAAGGTTGTGACAATCACTTATTTCCTGGAGGGTTTAAATATGGTCCTGAGTACTGTTGTTTATCACATCTGAGTGTTGTTATGCTGTGCACTGGGGGAATTAGACTGAGCATCTTACTCTGAGTATTACAGAAATGTATGTCTAAGAGGTGTTATTTTGCATCAGTTTACCTTTGTTTTATCCAGCTCCTTAGGGCAAATAAAACCAAGACACTGAAGGAGACCTCTGTCACATGCTCCGAGTAATTCTGAATAACCCAGGAGCTGTCCGAGGAGTGTATAAATCTCTCCTTTTTTTGCAAGTTGCTTCCTCAATTATGCATATATCACAGTAATTATTTTCTTGGGATTCACCCCAAAACTAAAAAGCTTAACAACTGATCTACCCTAGAAAGCTGCAGAAATAAAATAGCAAGGAGAAAAGAAAGGGATTTACTTATCTTATGTATTTCAAGTAGTTCCTAGTACAGTTTAAATAAGTTTTGTAAAACAGGAAGGCCTTTCAAATGTTGTATGTGCATCAAAATCCTTAGCATGGCTAAAACTCATTAAATACACAAAAGTGTGTTAAGCCAGAGTATGTTAAGGTGCCTCAATTAGAAAACGAATATGAGCACAGAGAGTAGGGGTAAACGTGCTTCAGAAACCAGACTCGTCACATCTCAAACCCTTGCCTTTTGTGTGTTTCTAAACACTCTACTTGTTTGCAGTCACTTGTTATGCTGAGTCCAGCCTATGGATTTTGTTCTGGGCTTCACTTTGCAGTTTCTGTATTCGCACACTTGGCCTACAAGCAACAGCTTTGAGAGTTGTGTGAAAAGTAATAGACAGGCTGCATCCCCAGAATACAAATAAATAAATAAATAAAAACCTCTTTGGGTATTCCTTGACATTTTAGTTGGAGTTGCTGCCACTTCTGTATATTTGTCTAAAGTATGGTTTGTCATCTATTGACTTACTTAGTGGTTAACTTGTGAATATAAAAGTCAGGCACCTTTATGTTCATTAAAAAGCTAAATGAAAATAGAAGCTTGACCCCAGATATAGTAGACTTGACCCTATATACTTTGTGTTAATATTTTTTTGCTTTGACTCTTCCTGCTGCTTCATAAGAAGAAAGTGGGCATAAAAATACTAATAATAATCCTCCATAGTGTTTTGTTTGGGTTGGGGTTTTTTTGCGTACAACCAGATATTGTGAGGTTAACCTTTTCTTTTTGAACATTTTTTTTTTTCTCTGAGGACAATTTTAGGAAAGGTGAGGAGTTGAGCATTTAGTGTAAACTGATGCCAGAAACCAAGGAGAAGGGAGTGCAGGGCCTTGCCAAGTTTTCTGCTTCCCCACTGGGAAAAACTGCACTTTGCAAGTCTCAGACATCCAGAGGGGAATGTTATGGCTCTTTAAAGCAAGTGTAATGATGATACAGTGTCTTTCCCCCCCATTTCTCTCTCATGTAAACTACAAATGAAGCCAGACTGTGCCTTTCTCTCAAGCTATTGACTGTATTAAAAAAGCAGACAAGAAGTTCACAGAATTTAGAGGAAACCTATACAAGACAAATGTCAGTGATGGCAGAGCAGCAACACAAACAAGGATAGGAAACTTGTCTAACTGAATCCTATAGCTCTGAACATCTCTTACTGAAAAATAAAGGTTTTAAGAACCCTAAAGTATATGATATTGCATCATACATTGCCTAGTTTACTTGTATCACCAGATATGCACCTGAATCATTGTGAAATTCATTCTTTTCCAAAACCTCATGTTTTTTGCAGATGTTTGGTATCTCCTGTGAGATACATAGGTCCCTTAAATTGATATCATGATGCAAGTTACATAGATCCCTTAAATTGATATCATGATGCAAGTTACATAGATCCCTTAAATTGATATCATGATGCAAGTTATCATGTTCTTTTGTGTTTCACTAAACTCCACATAACAAATGACAAGCACTCCTTGTATTTGTTCTATTCAAGAGAAAAAAAATTAAAGAAAAGCTGGTGGAAAACTCTGTATCTTATCAAATGTCTGAGAATCCCTGAATATTGAGTATGAAGAATTGCAGTGAAATGTGTCAGCTAAGTGAAGGGTAGTGGAAAACGATCCATTTCTCAGAGTGTGTTATGGGAAAGACCTTGGGAAGCACTATAAAGCAAAACATAACCAAAAGTCTAGTCCACGGTTTTTCTAATGGATTCTTATGGAATCAATATCAATATATATTGATATTTATGGATATTGTGTGTGGATTTTATACATGCACTGAATAACGTCACATTCATAGCAATTAATGTGAATTATATATTTAAATTTATATAGTGAGAAATTAGTCTGTGTTCCTCCTCTGATCTTTGCATATTGAGCTGAGATGATGAAAGCAGTGTCATTAATAACTCTGTTAGGAGACAGATAGACCTTTTATTATTATGTGTCATGTGGAACTTCAGTTCTGTGAAGTCTCAGCAGGGCACTGCGAGCATCAGTTATTTTCTCCCTATCTGTAGTCGACTGGAGCAACAGTGTTGCAAGAAAGAGCTTCAGCACTCTTACAGAGTGCTAACTAATATGCAGAAAAAATATGAGGTTTTGATATCAATAGTTTCTTTTCTCTACATGTTGTGATAAGAGTGGGAGGAGAAGAAAGACACGGTGTGACAATCTGGAAAGTAAGAAAGGAACTAAGCCTCCAAAATTCGGTCCGGTCTAAAAAGGCAGAAAACAGCAATGCTGAAGAGAGCTTGTGTTGATGATCAAGGGCTAGAGAAATCATCTTGTGTGTATATACAAAAAGGTGGATGAAAAAAATTGCATTCTCTGCCTCAGTTTATGGAAGAAACAAAGAAAGTTGCACTGCACTTTGCAGCAGTGACAGATCACAAGGGACATGTGACAGCTTGTGGTGTGTGAGCTGTTTTCACTGGGCTTTATTCTCACAGATGCTCACCAGTAGAAGGATGAAAGAGGTAGTATCCCTGAAGCATCTTTGTTATTTTCGCATCTCACAAATCATTGCAAAGTAAAGCTGCATGAATGGGAAAAGCCAATAGATTATTTCAGCATAAACCCATGAAAAGCTTTCTCAAGAAGGAATCATATAATAAAGCAAACTGTTAGTAGTCACTAGAATTTGGAAACTGAAGGTAAATTGGCAGGGAAGCCTAGATAAACTCAAAGGTATTAAATAATTGCTTGGAAAAATTACACTTCCTGTTCGTGAGGTTTATTAATTGCATTCAGTGGTGGAATTAAAAATAGAAGTGAGGGAAGGACTAACAATGATGTCAGCAAATATTTAGACCATAGAGCAGAAAAAAATAAAACCAAATTAAAAGCAGTGTTGGCATAATGGCTGGATAATTAAAGAGATGTTCTTGCAAGTAAAAGCAGTAGACCTCCCAGTGTCTGGAAAACTGAAACACAGGGAAAAGGTCTGCAATGAGCCCTTATGTTGTTATTAAACAGGGATATAGAAATAACTTCTTCAAATTTGCTGATAAGATGGATAGATCATATTAGTGTTCAACTACATTATTTACTAAATGCACAACTAATAAGTTTTCTTTACTTCCAATTTTGTTCTTTCATGCAGTTTAAAAAAACCTTATTTTGAAAAAGTTTACTGAGTTTATGCTGCCTTTTGAAGATCTTTGTTTTTGTCAATATGAGGGGCAAAGAAAGGAATTTGTGGAACCTGAAAATTTAGAAATTGAAAAACATTATTGTCACCGCTGTTGTTCTTTTAAAAAGTTAATATATTTTAAAGCTCAAGAAAGGTTTTTTTTGAGCAGAATTAATAGAGTAAAATACTATGGTCTGCACAGATCACTGGCATTCTTTAGGATTAAGGTCTATTCACAGTAGATTTGAGTTACAGAGATTTCATCTAGATATGTGATCAATATGGGTTTTTTTTAGCAGAATCATAGAATCAGTTTTTATACCTTAACCTATTAGGAATTAGAATTATAAATAACATACTGGGATTTCTAGTATTTTTGTGGAAATGTACTAATACTGTATCTTGTGGATGGTCAAATTGTTACCAAAAGCAAATTGTGATTACTACAGATATCTAATAGCACTGAGTAGTGTCTATTAAGAGAAAACAAATCATTTTCCAGGAGTCAAAAAACCCTTGATAAATCTAAATTAAAAGCAAAACCAAATAACCACCCTGTTTTGTGCAGGTGACAGATAGGCAAAATTCCCCTTGAACGGCTGAGAAATAACATTGAGTCTAAAACAACCTCCACATTCATGTCTTCAGCCCATTTTAGATATGAAAAGATATAGTTCTCACAATCAGAACATAGTATCTGCAGGGACAAAAAATACAATTACCACCTCAAATCAAGTTTGGACCTACCTTCTAGCTGAATACTGATCACATACTTTGTGGTGGCCCTCTCTCCCAGACCAGATACTGTAAAACGGGTTTTACACCATTTACAGATAGGTTTTACTCTCCTTCTTTAGTTCTGATCATCATCATCCACGATTCCAAAAATACCTTTCTTTAAGTTGTATCCTTTCTCCCAGTATCATCTTTAAAGCCTGGCATAAATAAATACATATTTTTAAAAGTTAACGGATTTCAAGTGTAGCCCCAAGCCACAGTAACAGAAATCTACAGTAAGTTGCTCATAAATATCAAATAGAACAAAGTCACTGCTTTGTTCACAGTAAATTTACACTTGAAAGGTCAGCTAGAGATAGGCCTAGTATAGAGATAGAAAAAGGAATAAAAGCATCAGCATATGTTTGTTGTGGCTCAGGGATTAATTGCTAGATTTAAAAAGTCATCAATATTCGTGCAAATGTTGGGGGAGGAATTTTTTTACACTGAAAGGAGAAAATTTTGTAGGTAAATACATATACTTCTGCCTACAGCTAAGGAGGAAACTGTGAGTAGCATGAAGCTGCTACAGTGGAAATCTGGTAAATGGAAAAGCTGGGTCTGCAGAGTGGGAACAGAGGTTGACATTTCATGATGAGTGGGACATGATGAGCGCAGCTCTTGGTGGAACAGAAGAGAGGTGTGTGGATAATACAAAGGGAGAATGGAGTAATCCAGTCACAGTTACGTCTTGCCATTCAGTCAAAACATATGCAGGGAATGCACTCAGACTCCAGATCTTCTGGGTCCTGCACAATTAGTATAGCTAGTGAAATTCTTCCAATTAAAAATATCCTCTATGGTCAGAGCACTCAACCAGAACAACAGAGGGCCAGTTTCAAGGCCTATCAGAGCAGGAAACTGATGAGTTGGGTATTATCTTGAACAAGTATGGACAGAGTAATGTTGAAGAGAAACAGTTATTTCAGCTATAAGAGCTTAATCATGGAAAAAGAAACAAAAAGACCTATTATCTTGTGATGGTTGGCAGAAAGATATCCTTCTGGATGTGAGAACCGAAATAAAAATCTGACTTGATGGTGATGCTGATGTCATAGGCATGAAAAAATGATTAGGAAGAAGTTGGGAATTGGGAAAAAAAAACACCAAACAACAGAGAAATAAAAAAATTGAGGGTAGAGTAGGTGGGAAAAAAGAATATAAAAAAATTCATGAGAACTTGCAATGTCGTCTCATAATAAGGTTTCACCTCCATAGAACTTGCTCTAGAGCATAGCCAGGGCTTCAGTACTTCCCAGTAAGAAAGATCCAGGCAAAAGATCGTTATGATTTCTATCAATTTTCCCTTTTAATTTCAGTGTGGTTGACCAGTGAACAAAGTCAACCTACAGTAGTAGAAGCCATTGTGTATAATGGGCTACAACTGGATTTGCAACTATTTGTAACTATTTTATATATTTACTCCATTGTATTTCTTTCCCAGATATGTTTTAAGTATATTTTGTAAAGCAAGAAGTAATGATTTATGAACAATTTAACAAACTATTCCAGCTGTGTTGGAGGAGGTAAGAATAGGGAGGGAATTAGAAATATAAATGTTTATAAAACATTCTTCAGTAATATTAGCTGGCACAATTTCTTTGAAATCTATGACAAACCTGGGCATAAGATAGCAAGACCAAAACTAAAGTTCATCTTTAAATCTTTCCTCTAATACTTTTCCAGTCTTATTTTTTTTTAATATCTTTTACTACTTTTAATTGAGACCTCAAGGGAAGGAAGCATATTATAATTCATGGTAATGCGTTTCAGTCCATGGCCATGTTCTCTCTCTTCTGGTGTCATAGTAGCATGACTTATTTTGATAGTTTATGAAGAAGGGAAAAGATCTACCAAACCTGGTGTGTCAGGAAGAAGCAACAACAGCAACAAACAAACAAAAGTAATAAAAATTTTTGCAGGTAAAATCCATTGTAATGGATAATAATGAGACAGTCAATGGTTTCCCTATGCCTAAGGCCTTTGCAGCACTTCAAACAGAGCCTGTTAGAGGAACCATGACTCCTCAAAGAATCTGAAAGTGAAAAGCATGAGTGAACACAAGGTGGGAGTTCCCTGCAGTGTGCCCCCTAGACCTGTTCTGCCAAAGATTTGGTATGTGGGTGTTCACAGGGACCAGATCCTATTTGAATGTATGTTTAGGACACAGGGGTCACCTTCATGTGAGAATTTGGATCTCATGGGAATATTCTTTAAATTAGAATACTTCAGGGATCACAGTCCTGGTCTTGAATAGTGGAGAATTGGTTTCAAGGCAAGTGCAGAGCTCAGGCTTGATCCCTTAACATTAAACAAGCTAGAAGAGGTCCCAGTATCTCTTTTTTTGGACCAAAGATGTTAGTCATGAATTAGGAAATCTTTCTTGATGCATACATTGCTGAACTGGATTTAGCTCCTGAGTCAAAAGGACAGCTGGTCTTGATATACCATTTGCTAGTAGAAATGAACATTTTATTAATTGAAAAAAACCTTTATTTCCCTTGATACTTGTGGATTTGAAGGCATATTTATGTAGATTTCTTCTCAATCTGGTTACAGTGGTGACATTAAATTATTTTAATTCCTACTGCTTTATATTCAAAAGTACTTTTCAGTCTGCAGGTCACATAGTCTTGAATGTCCACAGGTTATTTTTGAGTGTGCTGTGAAAGGTAAATTAAGAACAACAAAGCAGTTCTTGGAATTATAGTAATTTTATATTCACTATGTAAATTCTGCTCCATCCTGGAGTCTTTTAAGTGTCCACTAACTACAAAAAAAAAAAAAATTGCTTCTCTGGGGAAGAGCAATAGTTAATGCCGGTTCAGTTTCTTGGTTTTTAATTTTTCTTGGAAGATGACAATAACTTACTGCTAGAAGTGGTGTATCATAATAATTCAAATTTAAAACTTTCTGACATATAAAACAAAACTATGCTTGCATTACTGTCTGATAGGACAAAAGCTATAACATGAATGAGCAAAAGGGTTATGCTGATCCTCATTTATGTAAAAATATTAGGAAAAGGTATTATTTTCTTTTTGGTTGTGTTTCCATAAAATAGTCTTTCCATTTAGTGAAAATAATTTTTGAGCTTTCTACACACCAAACTTCAGTAAGAGACTACCATGATTTTCCTGGTCAAATTAAAGCCTGTGTTAATGCTTAGTATTCTAGTTTTGATTAAGTTCTGAAAATAAACTTGTGCCACATGTAATCAGTTAGAGAGGTAAAGACTTTATATGGTGGAATATATTCAGTGCAGGGACCGAATTGTTTTGTATTCTGTATAGGCATGAGTTCATCATCAGTATTATATAAATAATTTTTTTTTAAAGTCTTATTTGTGACTTTAAACATATATTTAATTCAGCTCTTTAATACAGTCAAGTGCGGAGTTTATTCATTTTGTTAAAAGTGTTTCTATGATTTTAAATTTGATTTTTATTAAATTCGTAACTGTTTCTTTTGTCCAGTACCACTTAAAAATATGTGGTCTTGATCTGACTTGTATGGTGGTTTTTGTTCTCATGTTCCAGAACCAGAAACCTAATTTTAATATTTAATAAAAAACCCTGCTAAGTCAACTGATTATTAAGTAGATGTGCTTGTACTAGTAACAATATTGAATATATTATGCCAGTGAGCTGCAGTAATTACAGCTTCAGCTTTTATCAGACCTGAGCAGAAAAGTTGAGTTACTTACCTTAGATCTGGCTATGGCTGGTGAAAATTACATGGCTTCAACAAGATTGCTTTTTGTGAAAAAGAATAAATGGTGGATACCTGATTTGTTATCTTATGTTTTCTGTTGTTGTCTTCAAAGAAGAGATTAATTTGAATCATGGAGGATTCATTTTAAATAAATACATTTAAATACATATGACTGTTTATAATATCACACAAATATATTTGTATAATTATTTAATATAAATATCTCTCACTTATAACTTCATTTGCTTCCAGCTGTAGGCTCCATAACCATTGTGACTTGTGCTTTTGTCATTTTCAAGCAGCAGTATTTAAGCTCACTGTAGGGAAGAAAACATCAGAGCTGGGATCCACAGAGCTGTTTCCCAGTCCCCACATCATGATCCAGCTCTGCTGGGTGCGTTGACAGCTGTTTTACTTCCCAAAGAAGTCTAAGGTTTGGTGTTTGCTCTGTGAAGCCCTACATGTCCTTAGCAGTAGCAGTCAGTCCTCTGAGGAGCCCAGAGTGCCTGGAGAAAACAGAATTTCCTTTTTTTATGCTTTTTGAAAATGTGCCTGAAGTAGGCAGGTATTTGAGCCGAAGAAAGGGTAGATACCAAGGACTGTTACGAACAGAACAGTTTTTGGGATTTTTTTTGTCAGTTTAAAAAAGAGAGACTGTTAGTTTGGATGCCTCAGGCAGAGAAAATAGTTTTCAGTAGGGGAGAGGAACAGGGGCTGGTGACAAGAACGCAGTTTCGAGTGATGAAGTGAAGTTGGGTAAAATAAAAGGTATTAAGCATAATCAATGCCTCGTACAAAACACCAGTGTTCCAGTGTAACACTGCTGGAGATCAGCCCCCTGGAGAGAGGTGAGATAATGTGAGGAGTCCAAGGAATGTTAAATTACCTGTCTGACAAGGTACATGAGCATAGTGTTCATAAATATTCTATTACCACTGCAGGTGCTAAGCTGTGTGTGCTTGAGGAGGGGAATGAATCGCCTCTTTACCTGACAGGATTTCCTACCTAGGAAGTTATGATGGTCTCTCTGCTGAGATCAGACCTATTAAATATCAGTGCCTCCTTCATATAAGCTGTTTCTAACAAGTCCTGAGACACGATATTGGAGAGGTGGGATTTAGGACTGTGTCCTAAACATGCAGCTTGGCTTTGTGTACTTCACTTGTCTGTATTTCTTTTTCCCTTATTCAGTCTCTTGTGAAAATATCTGAGGGCACAGGTAATCTCTTTCTAGATACTCTCACATTATGTTTGTGAACTAGGGCTTTGAAGATCTACTATAGTCAACATATGATACTTTATTATTTTTTTGCCAGGCTTTGGTTAAAAAGTTGCAGGATTTTGAATTAATTTGACTTGTCTTTTCCATCCCCGTAAGGATAGAAAGAAGCACTTGGGCACACCCTTACAAGAGTGTATACTGGAGGTGGGAGAGTTGCAGAGGAGTACTGAAGATGGATGGTTCTGACAGTCTGAGTTACTGTGACTTCCCTAGATCTGTTGTGTCATTGTGACTGACTGTGTACACGTCCTTGCCTACCAGGGACAGACAGCAAGACAAAATATTTTAGCTTCAAGCCTCTTCCAGCATGATAATGCTGTTGTGTGTCTAAGCCACTTGCTGTTGCTCAATTACAGATTTGTTTTTTCTTCTTGCTTAGAAGAAAACAAAATAAAATATTGCAGAATGTCCTGATGGCCTGAACATTCTATAAATGAACTACCTTTTTCACTGCACTGCTCATTAGTGGCATTGCTCTTGGCAAAAATATTTAGTACTTATACGCTGACCAGCAGTGTCTTATGGAGAAATGAGAAAGGATCATCATTAACATGAGAAAAGAAAGCATATCTGAAGGTAAGAGGAGTTGCTTTTAGGGAGAGAATTAGAAGTAAGACTGCTAATATCCAAAAGAAATCCATGTAAGGAAAGAGGATAAGGCAGTAGAAATCAGAGAGCAAGGAAACTGCAAGGAAAGAGGGGCTGAAAGAGCATGAAAGACTTTGTAGAGCAAGGGGACCGAGGCTGTAGAATGAAAAAGAAAATTATCCATGTGCTGTGGTAAGGTTAAAACTGATTTTTACATTGTTTTTCCAATAACTTAATTTAGGAATGTGGAGAGGACACTGGAGATTATTGCCAGTAGAAGAGGGGACCCCAGTTCCAAGGTGTGATGCTTGTAGGAGACTGCTTGTAATTTTTAGCAGCAGTTAAGGGGCAGCCCATTTACTAATAACAATTTAATCACAGCCCAAAACCTTTCTAGGCTTCTTTGCCAAACCTGCACTGCATCTTGCCATAGCTGGATAGCTATTAGTGCTTCAGCTGGCTGATTAAAAGCTGCCTGACTATTGTGAAAGTTAGACATACTGCTGCCTTTCATGGAATTTATTTTACGCCCACCTCTTTTTTAGAAAATGTGTGTAAAGTTTTAAGTCATTTAAGTGCTTTGAAAAATCTCCTCAATCTCAGTGCTGTGAAACTGTGAGTGGAAAGATGCTTATGAGGTTACATTGGGTAAAGCTCTTGGCACTGTTCACTACAGCCATAAAAATCCAATGAGGAAGTGTTGAAATTGTGTCAGAGGAAATTGTTCCAGCAGGGAACTCAAAACCATAAAAATAAATAAATATTCCTGTCATGTGTAATCTTAATGACAATTTGGGAAAATAAAAAAAATAAAAAAAAAGAAAGAAAAAGATGTTGGGCCTTGTAGTCCAGATGCTGGAAAAAAAATATTGCAAAATGCCTTTTAAACTATTTTCCTTGTGATAAACTCCAGGGTGGGGCAAAAATCTCGGCATCCTTTCAGTTCACTGACTTTAAAATGACTGGAATAAATCTCTGTGTAGCAGATCAGAGTTCACTCATGAATCTCCCTTTTTTGTTTTAGTAGAAATATAAAGACAATACAGTATGGAAGGGAGACCATAAGAAAGCCTTACATTTAGTATGACTCAGGAAAGCAGTGCTAAAGGGGTCTGTGTAATTATTCCACATTACAACTAAAATTAGGGAAAATAAAAAAAGTTATATGTCATAAAACAGCAGACACTCTGAAGTCCAGGCAAGTTCCCTCGAACAAAAACCAATTGCCAGACCTTGCAAAAATAAGTATTTTTTACATGGAGAGTTGTTCTAGGAACCAGCTACCAGTGTTTCTCAAGCAGTGTCTCCTCAGTGTACTGAAAAGCACAGCAAAAGGAAAGCATAGCGTAATATAAATGTTTCCTTCTGCTTGGCTCATTCTGATGTTATTTGTGCAGATCTGTGGCTCTCTTTGGGTGAAATTTCTCTCTACAGAGCAGAAACACTTATGTTACAATTAAAACCCTGTTTTCAGTGCTTAAGTGGAACTTGCATATTGCAAAGGGTCTGTGTTGAAGTAATCTCCTTATTATTACTGTTCCAGTACTTTGTGTCTGCAATAAATTGTACCATGTTCTCAGCAAGTATTTACATGAGTAACATGGTTTAAAGCAGCATATAATTTTCCAAAGAGGTAGAGGGTAAAAAAAACAGATATATGGAATTTCATGTGGGTATTATTATTGTTCAACCTATAGTTCTCTGTGACATGGCAGTTGCACAAAACATATCCTACTAAGGGAAAACACAGGTTTAAAAAAAAAATAAATTTATAAATTCTGATGTTCTTCCAAGTCAGAAAAAAGGCAGTTGAGTGAGCTTTAATGCATTAAATGGTTAATCCAGAATTGCCTCTTTTGAATAATCTTTTGTGTTTCCTGCTGTTTTCTTTAAATACTTCCAGCAGCATAAGTACTGTAATAACTATCCTAGTTTTCAACCAATGGCCAAGACAACATGAAATTTCACTTTGAGACAGTTTGATTCTTAGTTTTCTGTTTGACTTCACTGGAAGGTAAACCACATGTTTAAAATTCTAGTAGAATATAAAGGTTTCTGATAACCCCAGTGGTGTTAATTTATAATCCCTACTAAAATTTTCCGTCCTTTTCTGGCAAGTACCACAAATGAACATAACGTTTCTTACAAATTGTTTTGAGCTGTGCATGTATGACAAGAAAGAACAGAAAAGGCAGCCTTTTGAAATGATAGTGTAATTTGGTGTGCAAAATCATGTTGCAGTTGCTGGCAAGCTGAACACCACATGTTTGGTTCAGGAAGTGTATACATATTGAAATTAAGTTCATATTGTTAGTCATTATGGGAGAGGATGAAAATAAAAAAAACCTCACTGTTTTTTTAGTGAGGGTGATACAATGTATACATCAGAATCAATAACATCGAGAGTAATGGTGTGAGCCTACCTGCATCATTACATTGCAGATATTACTTTTGCTCATCCCTCCCACTGCTCCCAGGATCTAATTTTGGTGGTTCATTCCTTGTGCCACTTCTTCAAAAAGATGATTTTGCAAAAATACCTTTTCCCAGCAGGCATGATGTTGTGAGGTTTCTTTTCAAGGAGCTGGAGGGTACCAGCTCAGGGGAAAAAAATAATCTAAAGCCCTATTAAATTTTTAATACTGGGCTAAAATGAGAGTGACAGCTGTTCCTTAAAGGCTTGGGAGCTGTACACCCAAACTTTATTCCTAGCTGGGTCAAGGCTCCGATCAAGCTGCTTTTTCTTTTCCTACCTTCTGACCATTGCGTTTACTTCTACTCTAAATCTCCTGTGCGCTAAGTGCTTGTGCAGTGCAAGGTGTGCACAGTGCAAAGGGGTCATCAATCCACTGGCTACTTTGAAGTCCTAATTTGTGTAATGCTCAGGGCATTATGTAATGTCACCTACATGGGCAAAAGCCTGCATCTCATGATGCAACTCCTAGCCAAATAACTATGTGTTCTGTAAAAACCAACCAACCAAACCAACAAACCGAAACACATCCAGTCTTTCACTGCTCACAGTCTGAGGTGTAATGACTGCAGAGAGTAAAAAGAGAAGGAGAATGGAATAAATACCATCAGAGATGACAAAGTTATGGGTCTTGCTTCCTTCTGGGGAGTTCAGCTAAGCACCTACAGAGAGTAACCCGACTTTTTCCACAGCAAATCACCTTTTTTCACACTAGCATACTTTGATTGCAATGTATTCCCCTGAGGAACTCTTCCAGGTACAATAGGACTGTGGAAAGTGTGTCTGTCAGTATTGCTTTGGCAAATATTATGAGTTTTATGGTACAGTAAAGACTTTGTAGCAGTGCTTGCACCCTGATTGTCTATAGTCAGAGTGTAAACTGTATTTGTACTGTCAAACGCCATGGGAAATATAGAACGATTTTTGTTCCGTATCAAAAGTGGGAAAGGGAAATAAATCTGTTAAAATATCCCAGAATAGGCACAAAGAAGTATTTGGAACAAATGAATGTCAAAGGATATCTCTGACTAGTGCAATGCAGCCAGAGGGAGTATTCCAAATGGCCAATTCAGCCCAGAATAGTTACGCTGGCTGTATGGGAGATATTGAATTCAATTATTTTCAGTGTGTTTCCTTCAACTGAAATATTGATCTTAAACTAAATACCTATTACTAAAGGTGACTGTAAATCCAAAGTTATGCATTTGGGAAGGGATTTAAACATGGTCAGGGAGTCATGCCTTATAATTGAGGCTTAATTAGAAACACAATAAGGATGTCACAAGTCTAAAAATTTAAATGCACTGTTACTGTCAGAAGCCCTTAATAACATAAATAACGAAAATAAAGTTGTTTTAAATTCAAAAAACCACTCAAATAGATATTTTACCAAAATAAATTACATTCCAAAGAGGCAGACAGTCAAATTACTGGTTACTTTTAGTGGCATGTGGATTTCAGTTTATGTATTTGAATTGATAATTAATACAGATTGGTGAGAAAGAAAAATTAGCCTCTACTTGCATGTACAGCTCTGTCACAGGCCATGTGTAGTTTTTGGTTTTATTTTATTGTCTCATGAAATACAGGATGCAGTCCACGATGCAGGTGCAAAATACCCAGGAAAAGCATAGCGGGACACCATTAAAGACCCAAAGAGTCTTTAGCTAAAGGCTTAAGTGCACTGCCAGTGCTCAGTGCAGAACTGTGCCCAGTTCTCCTCACCGAACAAAATGAACTCATCTAAAATAAATGCTTGTACTGGACTTTGTTTTATAAAACTATGTCCGCCCTGGTCAGTTAGCGGCATTCTGATCAATTGACTGACTAGTTTGGTAGTTCTTCTCTGGTTAAAAGAAGTGGTGAGGGTTGAATTTGTTGAATACAGGGCATTAAGAAGCCGTGTTGACAAACTCTCTCTATGTGCTGGCTTGCTGGCTGCATGGATAAGGATGGAGTGGGTAATAGTCCTAGAAATGCTAAGTATGTGATGTTCCATTTTTCTCAGTGCTCAATTAAAGGAGGTTGGGTGGCCCCCAACCTGAATTTTGTCTTCCTCTTCTTTTACCTGGGCAAGACAGCTCTTACCTACCAGTTACTTACCATACATTTGGGATCTGAGATAGTGAATTCTTACTGCAGTGCTGTGGTCTACCAGAGCTTGTAATGCAGCAGCACGAAAGAGATTTTTGGGAGAGCTGGACAGATGAGGCCCCTTTAACAGGATCTCATGGCAGAGTGCTTCTCTCCTGGTGCTCAGTCTGGAGGTGTGTGGTGACAGCAGCTGAAAGAAGCATAATTCACAGTAAAACAAAATTATCTCGAAACCACTGAATGCATGATTTTTGACACAAGGCTTTTCAGATGCAGTAATTTACATCAATTCCCTGCAATAACTAAAACTAATTTAAAGGTAAATAGATACAATGAGTAATGGGACTATAATGAGTAATGAGAACTAAAAAAAAAAATAAAATTAGAAGCTAATAATGGTGTATAAGGGACGTCAGGTGCTACATGAGACTCAGAAAAGGTGTGGGTAAATGATGTGAAATACATGGATGTGGGTAAATGATATGTGGGTAAAGGATATTTCCCAGTTCCAGCTGGGGGAGACCTGAAGTCATGTCACTGCCCCTGGGGTCTTGGGCAGAGAGTCATCCTTGGAGAGAGATATCTTAAGCACCATTGTCATAGCCACAAGATCCATAACTTGGCTGTGTGAGGTCCAAATTTACAATGATTGACAGTGAGTTTGACCTGTGTATGGGAGGAAAGAGACTCCAAGAGTTCCCAGAACCATCTTTCTTCCAATGCCCTGCCCTGGGGTGCTGTATTTCTGTACACAGGCTTTTTATGGGTTGGAAAAAAAAAAATAAAAAAAAAAAAAAAGGATAATCTGTATTAATGAAGCCAGTAAAGCCTTTCTGTATTTTTGCTAGCAGCAAGTTGTTTTGGAGCTTTCTGGCTTGTGTGTCATCAATGGTTACAGCAACTCTGTTTAGTCTGCTTCTGGACCTTTTCTTGAACTGTTCATTTTGGGGAGAGGAGGGAGGGTGCTTTGGGAGTAGAAGGACAGTGATTCTTAACAGAAGGACATAAAGTGAAGCAATAAGAAAAGCTAAGCCAACTTTTTTGTTTGATTTCTTTTGTGAAATGAGGCAAAAGAAAGCAAGAGAAATCTATACTAGAGGAGTGAATACTCTGACACAGTGCACTTTTCCAGTATATTTCAGTGGAAAAGAGGCTCTTTTTTCATAAGGTATCCCTATGTTGTTTGACATCAGTTGGGAATGCTTGCGTTTACCCCTTTGGACTATAATGCACAGTATGAAATCAGCTAAGGAAATATGAGAAGCTTCACTCTATGAACTGAGTTTCTTCTGTCTTCTCTCTTGTTCGGCAGCTCTGTTTATTGTTTCCTATTTACCTTCATCTTCAGATTTCCAGAATCTCCTATTTCTTCTCTCTCTACTAGCTCTTCCAGCAGATGGAGAAATACATGACATAAAATGACATTAGACAGATAAACTTCACCGATAGAGAAATGAAAAAAGTGAGAGTCCAGCAAAGAGGTGAGTTTATGGAGGCTTGTGTTCTGGTCTCTGCTGTGTTGGTGACTTCCTGGATCACCCACATTTAGCTTACCTGAGTTTTATGAAACAATCACACAATCCATCACACTAAATACAAAACCTAAACACTACATAACCGTTTTATTTGAGATATTTTTGAGAAACAGATATTATGGCTTGGCTTTATGGTCAAAATGCAGTATTTTAGTGTCAACAAAAATTGAATGGGCCCAACTGCAATAAAAAACATCAGGATTCTACAACGCACAGATCCAAATATGAGAAACGTCAGCACCTTCTGTTTTAATCAGGCAGGTGGATGGAAAATTTATTATTGAGCTCTGTGGATTATTATAGTCATAAAGTACTATTGATTGTCCCTATTTATTGTGGTGTGCAGTCCATGGCAAAGGGTGTCTACACAATTACATCTAGGCAAGATAGATTTGAGAACAGTTTCCCATGTTTAATACAGAAAGGTCAGCAAAACTGACTTCAAAAATCACCCTATCTTGCTTTAACTCTAGCAGGTTTCCTGTTTAACTCCCATCACCATTATTTTCCCAGACTTTGTGTTACCAGGTGGGCTTAGCGTTGTATTCAATATACTGGGTGCTGCACTATAAAAATATTTTGTTTACCTTTTAAAAATAGTCTTTTAATTTCTTTTCATCTGCATCCTATTGTACACAAGCACAGATGCAGCAAACACGAGGCACTGCAATTAACAGAGAAAAGACTGAGGAAGGCTGAATGTATTATTATTTACCTATATCTATCCTGACTGCCTCTGGAGGCAAAGGCAGGTAGTGCTATGCCCTTTGGGAAAAATTTTTCTTTGATTAGCTTTATTGGTCACTGAAGGTCATTTTTTATTCTAATGAAATACAGCTGCAGGTGTCTTTTATCTGTATATAAATGAGAAGCTTGTTAATGCTGAAAATTCCTGAGGGACTGCTTTGTGTGTTCAGTGTTTCTCTTTAATACCTACAGCAATGGTAAATAATTGTTTATGTCCAATGTGTGGAAACAGGAGAGGATGTCTGCACTCATTGAATATATCCAACATAAATTTCCATGCTGAAAATGTCTCTTTTGCATCTATTTCCTTAATATGAACTAGTTAAATTCACAAGCCAAACTTTGCCTTTTTAAAAGCCTTGTTATGTAAGATAGGTCCCTGTGCTACATTTTCCAGAGGTTTCTCATGCAAATTGAAACTGATGACTAAATGTTACGGTGGGTTTTTGGAGGAATAAACTTCAGATTCAATTACTGGAAATAACAATTTCACCTGTAACTACTTTATGCCCTTATCTCCAACAGAAGAAAATTGATAGAGCACTGAAATTTTCCAATGAGTTTCAGAAAAAGAGTGTAAGATATTAATGGATATAACTCCTGATCAATTTAACTCCTTTCTCTTATGAATGATTTATCTGGTGCTTTTCTGGCTCATATTTCCACAGACAACTCCTATTTAACAGAATTGGCCATTACAGATCTTGAGCAGATAGACAAACATAATGCAATTGTGGTTGTTATGCAGCAATACAAGAACACCTACACTGTATCAAACATCATGATCACATAATCATTAACGCATTCTGCAGTGTATAGACTGGTTAAATATTTTCCAGTCTATCAGATATAGCTTATAACTGGAAATAACTTTGCTACAGCCATTATTCTGTAGATAAATCAGCCATACCACGTTCTAAAACTCATTTAAGGAGATATTTGCAAGAGTGAAAATGCAGTGATTTCATATGGCATTTCAAAACTCTAACAGTTGGATAATTGGCACTGCTGTGTATGTAGCTTCAGATTATTCAAATAAATAGGAAAATATTATTCTATCTGGGCTAAGATTTATTATTTCTGCAAACAAACACTGTTAATTTTTATTCCCTGCGCTTTATAGATTCATAAACTGGGATTATATGCTATAGTCAGCAGAGATATTACTTCATAAATTTTATTAAAGAAGTTAAGGAAAAAGACATTAGGAATATTTGAAGGATATGCTTTCATAAGTAAAGTTGCAATTTTTTTTCACTAAAAAACCCTTTTATTCAGGCTGTGTAAAAGTTTTCAAGCTGTAAACTTTCACACAAAATCTTGGTTTCGACAAAAATGAGAAGACACAAAGAAAGACTCTTACTGTAGTACAGAGAGGACACCAACTTGGATGTGGAAGACGTTCTTAATATCCTTAAGATTAATCATGAGGGAATTACATTATGTTTTTCAAGGCATTCAGTTAAGCACCGTGTCTGACAGGCTTTTGCTATTCCAGTATTCTTCTTTGTGATTTAAGTGAATAACTCAGAAAGAGGTTGTTTTCTTCCATTTGAAAAGGAACAGACACTGGACAAATCTGGAAGTGTTATAAAACAAAAATATGTGTAACCACTTTTTTTTTACTTCAGTGGCTTGAATGGGATTGGCAAAATATTTTCAAACACTGGTTCATTACTAAATGCAATTGATTCTAGATCTTTCTTTGAGATAAAAGTAAAATTCTGGGGAAGAAGATTCTGTATGAGTACATAAAATCAGTTAATAATGTGTTCTTTCCTTAAAATCCCATTAAACTTTTCTAATCGTGTGTGAATAAAGTCCTTGGATGGTCTAGGGAGAAAGGACAGGGAACATTATTTCACAGCCTCCTAGATCATCTGAACTGCTGTACTTTGTGCTCCAGCCCTGCTTGCCTGCCCAACTGCCCCTATATGAAGTGGCAGCTGTTACGTGTTTGGCTTTAACTGTGCCTTGAGTTCTGTATGCTTCAATGACAACCGTGCATGGCTCTGGCATTCCGCTTGTCCACAACTAGTTTCGTAAACTATGGCCTAAGGTTATGTCATAGGAAATAGAGTGTGTGCAGGCAAACCCATAGAAAGCAAAATTGTTCTCTTTGACCTGTGTTTTCTGATTTAGTTTCTTTGGTGCTAACTAAAACCAATAAAGGTGTCACTTCAACACCAACAATACCTTTATGCCTAAGAAGGAAATTGAAAATGTCTTGGACAAGTTGAATTTCATGAGCTGAAAACACTGCCTCCTTAAATATGGGTCTACTTCAAGAAATAGCTATTTAAATGTCACTTTCAAATGAAAGAGTCTTTTCTGGTGTACTTTCAAGTCATAAGTGACAGCAATAAGTCAACTGCTGTTTGTTTCAGTTAGTGTTGCAGAGACAATGCAGCCAAGAAAAGTGAGAGCTGATTAATTTTTTTTCCTGTGCACTGTGAAAAGAAATTTGTATGTTGCTGCAGATGAATGCAACAGCATGAACCCTTTCCCTTCCAAGCTCCAGACACAGTGTAAGGGCTTAATTCAGGCTACAGAGCACCCCTTAGGTGCAGGGGAAGGAAGAGGAATTACCTTACAGCTTTGGAAGTGTAGGGGTAATCCTCCGTACTAAAAATGTTGAAGGGCAACTCTGTAGAGTAATCCTATAGAGGAACAGAACCTTTACAGCATCAGTCAAAAATCTTGAGTTTTGATAAAATATAGGCAGATGATATGAAGGGGTCTCGTAACAAAAACTCGAGTGCATTCTTTTAGCAACAGTAACAAAACAGCTTTCTGCAATCAAATGAGACAGGATTATTTTGCCTTTTTCTGGAATTTCAAACGTAAATACAAAATCAGGTGTAAGTGGCCTGAAATATATGAGATCTTGATATTTCTTGCTGATTTTATCTTGTGGTATTGAAGTTCTTGGCTCTTCTTAATTGAATTTGAACAAAGATTCATCCAGGCATCATTTTTTGTCATGCTTCTGCCATCTTACAGTCCATTACAAGGTATTCTTTTTCAATGCAAGTATTTCAATTTTTGTTTAGAAGCTGTATTAAGTGAAGATGAAATTTGAGAGAATTTTTGTTTGACTTTAAATAAATATCTAAACCGTAGTGACCTCAAGAGTTGAAATGGAGGTTTGCGGTACACAAGGAACACAAAAGCAAAAGATATACTAAGTAAATGAAATGCAAACTTCAGAAGAGGATGAAAAAAAAATAAAGAAAATAATTGAATAAGAGTGGAACTGAGTTGCCAAGGTACATATATGTGATTTAATCGTATTTCATGTAGCAAAAATGAGGCAAAGTGCTGCATAAGAAACTTAATTTTATTTCTAGAAAGGGCAGAGTGCAGCACTGTCCCATTCAATATTCAAAACCTTTGGCAGGTAGAAGGTGATTCTAACACTAATCTAAGGAAAACCTTTTGAGAAATATATTTTTTTTAAATATAGTTGCTGGGTTTTTGTTGCATGTTAATAGTTTCATAGAAGAAGAAACAATGCCTATTTCATCCTTCTACTCCAAGACAGCAGTAACACCTGCTTTTTCTTGATGCTTGTTGAGCCCCGTCTTAGTGACCTACAATGATGAAGTTACCACACTTCTCCCAGTCAGTGTTTCAGGATTTCACCTCCCCTTACCATTCAGAAACTCTCTGATAATGACTAACCTGGACTTTCCTCAGTGCATTTTAAGTCCATTACTTCTTGTTTATCCACGAAGAACAGATTATTATCAGCTTCTTGAAGGAGCTTTTAAAGCATTTGAAGTTTGCTCATCAAGACCTCTCTTCTCAAAACCAAACACTCTCAATTAAGGAAACTGAAGTGGGTTAGTACTAAAATCAACTATCAAAATTAATAATCCACTGAAAACCTAAAAAGCTGTTTATAAAGCTACCTCATGCCATAAAAAGAACTGATTACAAGCTATTCAAAATAAATTCTTTTGATGTTTTTCCTGGCATGAGAGCCTATCTGGACTGTTCAGATTAAATGTCTCTGTCACGGAGAAATGTTTGTTCTTCAAACTTAAAACTTTTCTTCCAAATCATATCTGGTTTGAATATTATTGAACAGAAAGTACAACCTCAGTGAGAAACTACATGCCACCCAGCCCTGAAGAGTGAATGGCATAATATCATTATTTCTCTGACAAGAAATTTCATTAAATGTTCAGCATTTGCTGAGACACTAAATTAAAGCATCTCTGCCAGAATATGAATCACTCATAGCAATGGAATAAAGAGACATTAAGGAGATGCAAGTGGTGAGCTGCCCTAAAGCAATCATCTTTGCTTCTTTTTCCTTGTTTTCTTAGGTTTTTTTTGTAGTCCCACTCTCTTTTCAGACAGTTCTTTTTAAGTAACACTGCTGATAAAGAATAGCAAATGTTACATACACATCCTTCACAACAGAAACTTAGCAGGTTTTTTTTTACAGAGAAGCTCAAAAGCAAAAACTTGTGCGTGAATGACTCAAGGATTTACAGTCCTCCTAACTTTTAATTTTGGTTTTTTGTTTTTTTTTTTTTAGTTCTGCTGTGTTCAGGACAAGGTTCTGTGCTCATAGATCTTGTGTCCAGCAACCCTGGTCCACATGTAAGCAAGGGAGAATTGATGGTTTGTGCACCTCCTTGCAGACATAGGTTTTGCAGAAAACTTATTGAATTCCTCACTGATTCAGCCCATGGAAAATCTCTGAACCCACGGTGTCTCATTGGATGTTTTGTCAACACGGTAA
The DNA here is from genome assembly GCA_035584735.1 of Pseudotriccus pelzelni. NCBI lineage: Eukaryota > Metazoa > Chordata > Aves > Passeriformes > Tyrannidae > Pseudotriccus > Pseudotriccus pelzelni. The sequence continues at coordinate 36,280,154 of JAWMRA010000078.1, read as the reverse complement.
GAGGAAAGAAATCTGAAAGAGAGAAATAATGCCTTTGATTTCATGCTGAATAAGCTTCCAAACCCAAATTAGAGCAGAGAGGTGTAACAGCATAGGCTGTTTCTCTTTTGACAAAGCTGTGGCAAGATGGGGGTTGCACTATATCCCACAGTATTAAAAAAAGTTACAAAACCTAGCAGTGAAACACATTGTTCTGAGCCACTTAATATCTTAATTTCAATTTTGTAGCAAGAAAAAGGACAGCATTGTGTGTTTGTTGAAAATATTTCAGACTTTGCTGAGAAGTCTAGGAGTCCATTAGCAGGAGGAAATACAGAAAGTGCTTAATTAGTTTACCTGAGGATTGAATTGGATATTATAGCAGATGTCTCTAACAACTTTAAAAAAATGTACCAGGATTGTGATAAATGCCCATTGAAAGAAGTAGCTAAAGAGTGTTGCAAACAGCCACAACTTGCTGCTTTCATCAGCAAGTGCATTTTTCTTGCAGCATGTTAACTTGTAGACATATTCTCAGTCTGTGGGTAATAGTACTCATATTTGCATGCCACTCAAGGACAGCTGAGACATCGTAATTCAAGAATTATCTGTATCAAACACACTGTCAGTTTTTAGTTAAATAGTATTACAATGAGGAGATTCTAAAAAGTAACACAGAGGTTATTTAGATTTGCTCGCTGTCCATTGCTCAAGGGAGAGGTGTTAAGCAGTCCTGCTTCAGTGGTTGAAGGTGAATAGACATTTCACAGCCAGCCATATTCACGGGCAATTTGTAAGAAGAAAAATTCTAGTTCTCCACTGAAGCCATCCTGCTTTAAAGGACAAGATTTTTGAGTCATCTTTTAGTGGTGACAATTATTTAGTTGTTTTGTTTATGACTCTTCTTTCTTTTCTGTTGTTATATAATGAAGCTCTGGTGCAAACCAAGCAGGTTTTTTTCAAGTTAAAACAAGCCACTACAAGAAGGGGAGCCATTTATCAATACTTTTTTCACTTTACTCTAAAGCCTAATTAGAATTAATCTCTGTACCAGGATGACTTTCTGATTTAGATTCCCCTAAACGTTCACTTCAAGATAGAAAAATATACTTTGCATTTTAAAAGATATAACATATCCCTCCTTTTTTCTGGTTCATTTGCGATGTCAATTACGGTGTGTGTATATAGACATACCTAGAGATACATACATTAAAAAATCTTGGCATTAAATCAATTGCTATCTGCATTGTAAAATGAAGAATATGTCAAAATAGTACCACAACAAAACAATGATCTTCTGTCAAAGTCACACGGAAAACAAACAAGAGAAAAGCCATGACAGAAAAGAGGGCCATGATTTTTTATGAGGTGCTATACAAGGTAGACTGTCTGCTCTAAAATCTGACTCTTTAGCAAGAGCAAAAACTTTGTCATTCCAAATCACTACTATAAAGCAGCTGGTCTGCTATTACACCATGCCTCCAGCAATGACCTCTGTTGGACTGAAAGAGTAAACAAGCAACACTGTCAGTTCCATAGCATGCTAGACATGAGTCTACAAGGACTTTTTTTCCTTCAAGAACCAGAAGATGTGCCATTGCTTATTACTGCTGTTATTCTACTGCAGCTTGAGGTCTGCACCAAGACTGAGCACCATTTTACCAGTTTCCTTCTGCAAATCTCTATGAGAACCTAACCAACCTATTTCATAGGTTATTTTCACATATAATTGGTTTTTCTGAGGGCAAATTTGTTAGCATTTTGAAATACTTATTGTGAGGGGGATTTTTGGACACATAAGACATCTGATTTGTAATCACTCAGGTTTTGGTTAATTCTGTTTTCATTTAAATGATAAGAAAATTAAATATTGAATGGATGGGTACTTCACACTTTAAACCATCTGTTTTGTTGTTTCATGGGAAGGAGACATAAAGAGAAGAAAGACTGTGGTAGGAAACTGACTTAAGAGCCTGATGCAAAAATAATCAAAGGGAAACAGAACAGTTCACGTTTAGCGTGATGGAATTTGGCTCTGCAATACTTTTAGGCTACCTTTTATATAGGTTTCCACACATTCTAAGAGCTGTGTGTTTGCCCCTGAATGTTTGTCTATAAGTGCTGAATTAACTGTACTACTCAAAGTCATTGCAATGAATTTGATGAGAAAAACAATACAGCAGCTAAACTTCCATTTAGGAGTCCTTTTTTACTGCATGTGCTTACTGCTAGTTTTAAGTGGAAGGCTTCAAAAGTATCATAAACAGGGGTTTTCTATTCTTCCTGTAAGGGCTCTTTTCTTCTCTCTAGTTGGTGGGAAAAGTAAGTTGACTGCTGGGATAATCCACTGAAAGTGAGTGAATAAAAATAAGTCTTGCAATATAAGAGTAAAGGTTTCTTTCTTCTTCTCTTTCCGCTTGCTAAAAAAGCCAGTGCAAAGCTCTGTAGATCTGTTTCTGTATTTGGAGTTGTTGAGTGCAGTTCTGCACTTGACATTGCAACACTCCTATTAGTACCCAGTGAAAGAGCAGACTGTAGCCATCAACTGCTTTTTTTTTTTCTCTCAGAAATTCTTTCACAAATGACATGATTTGCCTTTAAAGAGTTCTTTTTTTTCCAATGAAACCCCATTTTCTGAAGTGTACAAGACACATGTTGTAAGTGCATTAATCAGCTTTCCAACTAAACAACAGATGTATCACTTGTTAACAAAGACCAGAGAGCAAAAAGAATAAAGGGTACTCTTTCCTCTTAAGACTCAATTTATACTAAGGTCCCCACTGAAAATGCAGTACCATGTTATTATGCCTTTTTCTCAGTATAAAATGCTAATATAATGAGTGAAGGCTTTATAAGTTAATTTTTTATTGTACAATTTCTTTCTCTTATGGAAAATAAGAGGTTTTATATCGATAGACTTAAGTGCATTAGGATTAATTATTTTGTTGGGTCTTACCCTCTGTATTCTGAGTCTTGTTAAAATAAGCAACAAGTAACAGGCCAAGAAAAATAAATGGTCCTATTTAAACAAAATCCTTCAGTGATTTATGGATCTTGACTCTGACTTGGAGCTGTCATCACTATAAGTGTTTGTGTCAAAAAGAGGCAATATAAACTACTGGTTTCTGTTCAAAGACTTTAAGGCTAATAAACAGGTTTCTGGGTAGGTTGCCAAACCCTTGGAAATGAACTTTCATTAGATCTTCCAGGGGGAAAAAAAAGGAAAAAAGACAAAAAATGATAGTGACTGATGTGTTTGCAGAGATATGGTAGATAAGAAGTACAAAGAGAAGGGAACTTACTGAATTTTCATGTTTTGCTTTTTTCTAAAGATCTCTGAGTACAAATCACGGAGAAGGCAGCTGTTCTCTACAGTCAGGACGTGAGACTTTACCCCATGCATGTGTGTGTATCCTTGTGCTGTACTGCCCTCCTATTAGAAATAGAACATTCTCTGAGAAAAATGGCAGAGAAACCTGGAATGAGTTCTTGAAGAGGTCATGGCTTACAAGTGATTTTTTACATCATACACTCACAGAAATATATAATTTTTGAGGGACTTCTATGTAATTTCTTTTCCCACTGCACATACATGTCTTTGAATACTTAATGAAGACAGCAGAATTGCACCCATCTACATCTAAGATCGTGCTCTTTGTATTTAAGCAACAAGTTAAATCTACTCACTGCCCTGCCCCTCCTCTCCCTCCCAAAATAATAGGTGCTGGAAAGCTTTGGGAAATGAACAGGATATCAAAGCTAGATCTCATGAAATCAGAATTAGGAGTGAAGTGGGATTAGAATGTAGTGGTGTTTCTCAGTTGTGCTCTGATTCCTACCCCTACCCCCGCTACGTGGTCTCTACTGCATTGTCCACTGTTCCAGAAAATGATCATATTTCAAAGACATAAACAGATATCTCCATTTGCTCTTTCTCAAGCTCGCCTAAACTTTGTTCGCTTTCTGTGAGGAACATGTACAAAATTTGTTTAAAATTGTATTGCAACACTACTAGAAGTTTCATGTAAAATGAGCTGAATAAACAGCCCTCTTACAGCAACTTGTGGAGGATTGATTCTTGCAGACATTGTTTTCAGAAGTCTTGGTTTTAAATTCTGTTTAATGGAAGAAAATTCGTCCTTACTAGACACAACAATTGTGCAGAAACTTGTCAAAAGTTGCTGAAAATATCTGGCAGTGTCTGCAGAAAGTCTGAAATGAGAAGTCTGGGTGTGAACTACTGCAACGGTTCCAAGTTGCCAGTGATACTGCTTTAAATATTTAAACTATTGTGACAAATTCGAAGCTGCATGTAAATATTTTATGATTGCTGTGGCTTAACAGGATTGTTGTGGTGTTTACTTCATGTGTCTACAGAGCATGTATGTCAGGAAATAGGCTCTGTAAATAGTGTATATTACAATCCTGATATTCATTTCTTAGAAACATTTCAGAATATTGCAGCTCAATCAGTCTATACATGAACTCGTGACATTCTTGCAGGCTGACTCACTTGGTTTAAGCAGGATCAGGAAACATAGCAGAGAACAGAAAACTTGGATTAAAATAAAAGTAGAAGCTTTCATCAAAAAAGGCAAAAGTGCAAGTTTGAGGATGTAGACTGGAATCCAGACTCCAGAGATCAGGAGGAGTTGTAACTTGGGAAATATTTAATGTAATGTAGACATTTACAGTGTCAGTAAATCTGTAGGTAAGATAGTCGCCCTTGGCTGCATTTCTTTCCATATAATCAAGGGAGAGGCAGTTTTGGAATACAATACATACAACTAATCCTGGATCTCTGCTTTTATTTGTGTCCTAAGAATAAAAAAATCCCAGATACATTATCTCAGACATAAACAAAGAAGATGTTCACATCTCATTAACTGAATCTCACTTATACACAGTCATAGTTTTATAAAACTATCTTTTGTCTACCTTCTTCCTACCACTAAACTTAAACAATATTTTGTTTCAAAGATATTTTTCAGATCCCTGAATCTACCATTTCTCACAGCTCTCAAAGGGAAGATCCTCAGATACTAATTATGGTCAGGCCTGCTGAGTGATTAAGGCTTGCAATCAGGCACTTGGAATAAGATTAAACAAATTGCAACTTTCTTGCTGAGAGAGGTGAATACGTCAGAAGCAACACATCGTGATCCAAAGGAACAGATAAGAAAGATACCAAAGCAGCAACTTGCTCTGCAGCTATGGCAAGTATTTAACTATTTTATTTCTCATTGACCCCCTGCATATGGCTGCATTAATTCATGGAATAAAACAATAATTTAGGTGGGAAGCTACTGCTAGGCATCATCTGGTCAAAGCCTCTCTCAAAGAGATGCCAACTTGGAGGAGGTTTCTAAGGGTTCTCATCAGTTTTATTCTGAATATTTCTAAGGAATGAGAAGCCATATCCTCTCAGGAAAACTGTTGCAATATTTTATCACCCTCATGGTAACAAAGAAATATCCTTGTATCTAATCAGAATTTTCCTTTCTGCATCTTTGTTGCTGCCTTTCATCAAATAACTGTGAGATGGCACCTGTATTGGCCTTTCTTCTAATCCCTTTCCTCAAGTGTATGTCTGTCTGGTGTCTCCTAAATTCCCAGATTTTTTTAAGTAACAGATAAAAAACTTCATGTATAATGGGAAGGACTATAAATGAGGGGAACTTGAAGCATATGAATAGGTGAAAATTTGTTAAAATATGCCTGGATCTTATTTTCCTGAAATGCTTATTTGAGCCATTTTAGGACATGTTTGTGTAAGATAAGATCAGTTACTACAATGACTTGTGGTCTCAAATACCTTGAAGAGGTATGTTTTGGTTTATTCTGTTTTCCATCTTCTGCCACTTTTCATGGTTCGATTTTCTCTATCTTTTCTTCAAACATATGTAGTAGACAAACTATATATAAACCTAATGGGATTTGAAAACTCTCTGATATGTCTAGTTCTGATTCAAAACGAGATCCCTGCAAGAACCTAATGTGTTCTGTGGTTCAGTGCTGTGCGGAAATAGATCAACATACAACTTTCCTCCCTCTTTTACTAAGCATGCAACTATCTGGTGACATAGACTACTTCTGTGGAAGAACATTTTTTTATCCTCCATGCTGTCAGTCTGCAGCATATCTGATCAGAATGGCATTTCTTTTTCTTTCTGCTTGATGCTCCCTGTGTATCATATGAAACTACCAAATGTCATTACCAAATTAGACAAAATGGGTAGATCTATGCCTGGATCTTCTTCCTTCTGTGTGTGGATCCATCTTATTGAAACCGATATGTGTCTGTGCCAGATTTCAGTTTGGGACAAAACCAACATCCTTATGAGGGACAAGTACTGATCTCTTTATTCTCGTGACCAATGACAGGACTCAAGGAAAGGGCATGAAGCTGAATTGGGGGAGATTTAAGTTGGATATCAGGAAAAAAGTGTTTTGCTTGGACACTGGACCAGGCTCCCCAGGGAAGAGGTCACAGCACCAAACCTGTCTGAGTTCAAGAAGCGTTTGGACAGCACTCTCAGGCACATGGTGTGACTCTTGGGGTGTCCTGCACAGAGTCAGGAGTTGGACTTGATGATCCTGATGGGTCCCTTCCAACTCAGCATATTCTATGACTCTGTGATTCTATGAACATTCTACTGAAAATATGCTCATCCGCCCTATTTAAAAGGGAGGGTAGACATCTCCTCCACAGGAACTGCTGTTTCTCTTCTGAATTTTAACTTTGGGGATGACTCATCAGCAAACACTTGGATTGGAATTTGGACAAGATGACTGAGATGTTTTATAAAGTCTAACAGATATTTGGTAATACAGAGACTGTATAATTACTATATGACTTCATGCAACCAAGGGTTTTTATATGTACATCTCATGAGACAGTTGGCTTCCTGTTTGCTGCTTGCAAAGAGCATGATAGAAGTTTCAGGCCAGTAATGTAAAGAAGTAGACCAATTCCACTTAGCTTTACTTTTTACTCCAAGTCAAGGCAGTATCTGTCTCTTTTGCTGCCATTGAGCAGATGTCAAGTAATTCTAGCTGTGAGCACACCATGCAAAAAATAAGTGGAAATGAGGATGAAAAGGTAATTACATGACCTCTCTGCTATATATCTACTATACTTTGCACTTAAGGCAGAAGAGACCAGAACTGTACTGAGTCTCAGAGTGAGAGGAAATTTGCTGAGATGTCACCAGGGCACATGCTACTGACTTGTAGCCTCTCATAAAATGGCAAGAATAAAAAGTGTATATGGAAAGAAAGTCTCAATGACCAAGTCCTACTTAGAACTCACAAGCTGTCAAAAAAAAAAAAAAAGTGTCCTCTCACTCTACAGACATATATATCTTTTAACACTTTTTACAAAAGCACAACCCAGATTACATGGTTTAGTAGTGAATCATTTTAACTGGAAGACTGTTCCTAGAAATTTGCTTGCCAACCCCACAAAATAAATGAAATGATAGGAAATGATACACTTCTCTCTGTCATGGAAAATCAGGCCAACTCTTGACAGCCCAGCCTGGTAATACCTGGTGAAAGTATTGAAACAGTCTTAGACTATTTTGAGATTTTTTTTCTTCTGTATTCACCAGGAACTTTCTTCCAAACATTTTTTCTTCTTTTGTTTTGTCCAACTATGTTTCTCATCTGCTCAGAATAGATAGAGCTAGATACATAAAAGCCAGAGGAGATCATGAGGAGTTGGAGAGAGATACGACTGCTAAGACCAGAGTAAATACAACTTAAGACTTACCTCCAAAAAAAATCTTTCAGAATGGCTTGTCCAACAGAAATGTCATCTGTTAGTGTTTCTATCCCTCTCATCATCTATTATGAATCTATTGCAGATTGAAAAGAACTTAAGGTGAGTGATCTTACAACTTAGACCTTCTCTCCAGTATAATAGACCTGGAATTTGACTATGTCCTTTCAATGCTACTAGAGGAGAAGAAATTTCATTATTCACATTCATTATTGTTCTTTAAGTTTAGAAAATAATGACATGAGAGGAAGTGACAAAAAAAAAATAATTTCAAATCTTCTCCCAAAAAATACACTTAACTGCAGAAAGGGATTCATGTACTCTGTTTTCTGATATGACTTATTCTGGGTTTTTTACTTGTATAAATTAAGAATTAAATGGCTAGAAAAATACATTGGGTTTTTTTGGTGTTTGTTTTTTGGATGGTTTTTATTTTTTCCCTGCTGTTTTTCAAATATCTGCCTAATTGAGCACAGCTGTGCAGTGGTGCAAAACTAACCAGGAAATAAGCATTTTGATAATTTCACATTTCTAAAGCACCTCTTAAACATCTCATGTGAGAATAGCAGCCACAGTACCTTTAGAGATCAACAGCATTGAACCAGATTTATCATACTGAGCTGTCTCCTGGAAGCACATAAAAACATCCACTTTCAAGACAAATTTGTAAAGGTTCCCTCAACTGTAACCGTCTTGTAACATAAACAAAATGTGTGTGGAACGGAGACAAACTTTTCCAAGCTGTTTCAAGAATGAATTCTTGTCTTTTGACTAGTCCACTGCCAGTGAAGACTTCATATTCCTTATTTCATAACAGTCATTGCTACATCAGTTTTCCAGTTTGGACTAGAGCCAATGGAAAAGTGTATAGACTTATGAAATACTCAAGTAATTCATTATGTTTTGCTTTTTGTGAACATCCTGTTTGTGATTTCAGGCTTGATGTTTGCATGCTAAAGGGCTGATTCCTCACTGAGCCATATCCTCACAGGATATAACATAGTCTGACTAAGTGCACAGATATAAGTTTGTTGAGTCATTCCTCTCTACAATAAAAAATTAATTTAGAAATTGCTTTATTTCCTGATTCAGATTCAAAACTAGAAAGGAGGAGATCAATTCCTGAATGTCAGTCTTAAGCAGGGTCAGAAATCTCACGTGAATAGCTTGTATATGCCCAAACTTTGTATTCCTGATTCTTGCCTGAACCCTAGCTTTGAGCTGAACCTCACTTGTCTGGTACAGAAAAACCATTCTTACCATTCTTGCCTTTGAATTTGATCTTGATGTGAGCAGGCTCATCCACACATCTTGATTCCCTCTATCCTAATTTTGTAGTTCAGTAGTGTTTCTCTCATGTCACTGATCTTTCAGAACACTGTCATAGAAAGTAGGCACTGCAATACAAAGACACCTCTTCATGCTTTCATTGGGGGTCAAATGTTTCCTTTGGAATTCTGGTTTTCCTTCTCCCCAAGTACAGTCAGATATCACTTGTAGGGAACTTTGAACGCCTTCAGGCTTCCACAACCTGACTTCTGCGGAGATTTAAATCATAGTATGTCTTTCACTAACCTATCACATTTATATGTGTCTTATTTACTTCAGTTGAAGTTGTACCAATAAAAACTTTCTTTCTGGACTAGATTTGAGAGTTATAGAGGTGAATCAGACCAAGAGTTCCTTTAGCTACCCACTGACACAAGCATTGCTCTGAGTAGGCCACTAAATGCATTGCTGCCTTATTAGTCTGTGTATTCCAAAACAAATACAGCTCTGGAATTTGAATGTGCTTTTCGGTGCACATCATCTAAGAAACAAGAATAATGTCACTGGTGTGGAAAAGAATGTGCTTTCAGTACAGCATGTTTTAGCTTACATCGCTGTATGCCAAACTACAATTGATTTTTAAATAGTCTTTGTGCTTTATTTGTTGTATTTTGGGTTCAGTGGTCTGAATAAGATATTTCTCCTTTTATTTTGATTAAGAAGAGTATGATGCCATTATAGAAAGGCTTGATTTTTGAAGGCTTTCAACTGTTTGAACATGGTTGGCATGACTCAGTCTGTAAAACTATTTTAAGGTAATACTTAGGGTCTGGAGATGACTATAATTAACACCTTCCTGGGATGGTCATGGAGGGCACTCATTTATGTTTTTAATCAAAAGTAGAAAGGCTAGGTTAAAAGTAACATATGAATGTAAAGTGGACTCGTAAAATAATTTTTCTCATGTAAGGCATGTAAATTTTATCTTATGACCTCATATCCTACAAGTGTTAGGAGGCCTGGGACAGTGATTTAGAAATATATTATATTTTTCTGTTATCCTTATCACTCTTTTATTCTTTTCTTTACTTTTTTCTCAGTCTTATTTCTGAAACCCAAACCAAACAAATCACAGTTCATAAATAAATAAATAGAACCATGTGAGAATTTAAATATAATAATAAAAAAATCTTTGATAATATTGATACTTGTCCAGGAAACAAGTTTTTCTTGTTTCTAGTGTTTCCTATGAGAAAAATTCAGTTGCATACAGTGTCAGCTAAGTATCAAAGTATTATAAACTTTCATTACTTTTACAACCTCAAAATTAAGATTTCATTTTTCAATTAATGAAACGGCATAAAATTCTAAATCAATGCATCTGTATTTGACCCAATGACCCTTTGAACTCTCTCCAAAGACCATTAGGCTTTTCATGATGACCATCTTTAGACTGATTTTAGATTGAATTGGGCAATAACTTTCACTGTTGCATGACCTTGTTAGCAGAATTTATTGCCTGAGAAGAAACTGGCAGAATTTTCTCTGGATATTTCAAGACTCATAAGATGTTCCAACTTTAATTAACAAATTTAATTAATGTACCACAGTTAGAATTTCTTCTGTTTCCTCTAATCTTTTTCATGGGATATCTTAAAAACCTGTTACATGGACCTAAGAGAGGTCCCCTGCAGAGCGGCTATGGGGCCAGGCAAACAATTACAATTATGGAAGGGTCTCAGTATTTCTCAAGGCCACATCCAAATTAATTATTACCTTTTTAATACAGTTTGCTTTTCTGCTGTGAATACTTTACGATGCAGACTTTCAGTCATGTCCCATGGTGCTTCTACAGATTAGGAAATATACCTGCTGAAGATTTAGATTTAGATTTTTGGTTCGGTTCTTTTTGTTTGGTTGGTTGGTTTTTTTTAATGCACATATATATTTTTGTTAATCTAGATATTATTAGCTGCCTTCTTTACACCTAAACCATTACCTGCTGTCTCAATTTTTTTTGTCAATTTTAAAGAACACTTTTGTCCTCAAAAATGTCCCTCCTTCATTTACTGTATATTGATCTGAGTGCTACAATAAAGGTTTCTCACACCTTAAACATTAAGAGTGTTATGCATCACATTGGACAGCAGATGGAAAAAAAGAGTGAGATAATAAGATCTTTAAGAGAAGCATTATTTTATTTTCAACAATGAAATAGGGAGTTATGAGATTATAAAATGTTTCTTAGAGCAGGAAACACAGATTAAGAAATTATTTTTAATTATTAGAGGTTCTGTGCTTATGGCTGTCAAATAATTAAACAAGTCAAAGGAGAGGTAGCAGTTGAATTAATACAGCTTAACAGTATTATAGCACTTCAAAGCTTTTAGAAAAGTAAATTACTTCAATGCGTAACTCTCAAGAAATTATTTCCTCAGCATGCAGACCCCTTTTCTTCTGCTCTCAAACTATTCATAGACAACTTTTAGTTCTCTTAATGCATTTATTACTTGTGTTTTTGTGATAATTTTTGTACCAATAGCATTGAAATGTATCTTTATTTCAAATACCTTGTGAAAGAAATCAGCAGTGTTGATCATGGAGTTGTGCTTTCATTTTACCTTTATTCTGCAACTGATAGCCTCAGGTAGACTTTGAGGAAAGCATTGTAGCTGTGAATCCATTAAGAAAAATATCCAAAAAGAAGGGATTTTTTTTTTGTTTGTTTGGTTTTTTTGTGATAAGGTTTTATTTATGGTTTATGTGTTTTTCCTCTCATCCTCTTCTTTTCCTTATCATGAGTTTTCACAAACAGTAATTCTGATTTGTGTGCTCCTGAGTGACCGGGAAGTATGGATTTTTTTGTCAATTCTTAGTTAATGCAATTTCGTCAGTGCTCAGTTATTTGATGGCCTCAATACTCGCCTAGCCATGATGATGATGATGAGTTATTTGATGGCATTTTGGATAGATGGTGCAAATTAATACACGGAGATGTATGTTTGCTGTTCTGGCAGTAGGCATGCTGTCTGGACTTCCAGGCAGCTACATGTCCAGCCTCATGCTCTTTTATTCCTGGTTGAGTTGGAGTTGTCTTCCACATGACTTTGCAGATACAACTAGAGAACTTCCCTGATTTTCTTTTTTAAAGTCAGCTACAGTATTAGCTAACAGCTTTATAAAAACAGAGGCTTTGTGCCCCTCCTAGGCCAGCCTGATATTGGGACTGAAGGAGCAACAAAAAATCACAGTCTCTCTGGAACAGTCATGGTGATACAGCAGGACACACAGGCAGTGAAGTGCCTTCATCAGAACTCTTTGAGCTCAGAAGGAGTTTGCAAGTTGAGCACAAACTCCGTAAAGTCAGAAGTGGAATGGAGGGGAAAGAGAGGTGAAAAAGCAATAGCTACAGAACTTGGAAATTCAAGTGGTGAATGAGTCCTCACAATAACTCTTATTGATCTTAATGGCCTCTCTGGTGTTGCAAATGTGACAGGATCACTGATGAACAGAGACATTAATCACAGGGAAGACAACGTTTATGGAGATCTGTACTAAGAGGCAAAGTCAATAATTATTTAGGTGATTATTTGGGCTGCCTTTAACATGTTTGTTTGCCTTCCTAATGTAAAAAAAAGAATAGAAATTCTGGAATTGGTGTATTCCTGATTAAATTATTGGCCCAAGGTCATACAAAGTCTCAAAAGCAAATACATTACTAGAAACAATAGAGATCTTGGTTTTACCACACAGGTTAAACAACTTAGTTTGGCAGTAAAGGGTATGGCTGCTAAATTAATCCCAACACCATTTAAACAGTCTTAGTGTTTGGAAGGGATCAGTCAGAAATTCATGTTGGAAAAGGCTGTGCCTGAAACACTGCACCCTGTGGAAAAATGACGCATATTGCAGCAGTTCACAAAGAACAGTTGCCCATGGGATGGGCTCACGTTGGAGAAGTTTGTGGAGGACTGTCTCTCATGGAAGGGACACCACGCTGAAACAGGGGAAAGACTTCTCTCCCTGAGCAGCAACAGGAGAAATGTATAATGAACTGCCCTTAGCCCTCATTACCCCTCTCCCTGGGCCACTGGAGGGAGGAGGTAGGTCCATAATGGAGGAAGGGTGGGAGAATGTGTTTTTAAGAGTTATTTTACTTCTCATTATCCTACTCTGCTAGTAATAAATTAAATTATTATCCCTAAGTTGAGTCTGTTTTGCCCATGACAGTAATCAGTGAGTGATCTTTCCCTGTCCTTAACTCAGCTCCCGAACCTTTCATTATATTTTTTCTCCCCTGTCCAGTTGAGGAGGGCAGCAATAGAGGGGCTGGGTACCTGGCATCCAGCCAGGGTCAACTCACTACACACTCACTATGCAAGTGATTGTGACAACCCTGAGATGGAGCAAAACAGATCTCAGCATTGGTCAGAGTTATGTGGAGGAGCATCAGGAAGTATCATGGTATAAATTTCAAAATAATGGGATGTGGGTATAATAGGGAAATGTGCAGAAATTATCAGAGATTTGTTTTTCTTAAGGATAGATGAATCAATAATTTAAGGCATTGTTGTGTAAAGTTCAACCTTTTGATATGGCTTACAAACAAGGCTATGGCTGAGAATTCACTGAATGTCTTCCAGTAAAACATAACTCTCTTTTTTTTTAAGACTGTGGGTAATAAAAGTTAATGTCTTAAAAACACACTTGATTTTGCCCTTGATTTCTGACTAATTGCAAATTCTATTTAATCCAGTCACAACAGTAGTTACATTTACAGACTGAACTCCCTAATTTTTATAGAAGAGGAGTTACTAACAACACAGCTAAAATTGTTAGGTGCACACATTCCTGATCCCTTTGAGTATGTAATATCTATCCCTTTTACTCCTGTTGTATTCATCACACCACTGTTCCCCTGGGGCTGTGAGTAATGTGGTAATGGAGCCAGTGTGATCTACCCTGAGAAGGAGGAAGAGCAGGATGAAAGGGAGAAGATTTCTGGGGAGCTGTCAATGCTCTGTGTTCTCTGGGATAAGTATGATATAGACCGTGATGATTGCTTCCTCCCCACTCCAGGTCTGCTATTTTCAGACACTGACACACACTACACTGTGCTCTTCTCTCCATTAGTCCTCAGATGGTGTTATGGGTGAATTTACTATCTATGACATGTTTTGTATGAGTTAGACACTTGTTCTTTGTTCTCTTTGTTCTATTTAAAACCATTTAAACATTAACAATTTTCCAAGGTTTCAATCTTTTGATGATTAATAATTGAGAACTGATTAATTATTTACCATGCCAAGGCCTCTGAATTTGTACTGTTCCCACACTTGCAAGGACTCTGCTCTCATCCTATGCCTACATTCCTCTACAACAAATCATTATTCCAGGGCCACAGATTTTTATGTACTGAATAACTGCTGCTGATTAACAATGATTACTTACAAAAATATGTCAGAACTATTACTGCAATGGATGTTGCAGCGCACAATCAGAAAAAGCTAAACTAAAGCTAAAAAATAGGTAGCAGTTGCCTAATAGCTAGAAAATTGCTGTTAGCTAAACAAGCTGAACCAGAGATCCAGGCAGGCCAAGACAAATCAAGCCTGGTAAGTCATACTTCTGAGGCTTTGCAGCATTAATATAAAGCCTGTGGCCTGTCACAAGTGATGGTAATGTCATTATTTGGATCATGAGGTTACAACACCCGAACATGTGGATAAACACAAACACATCCACATACCTTGACTTCATATATTTCCTGCATTTGTACCTCATTGTACCTCAAATGCAGGAAATACATAAAGTCGTGAAGCATTCTTATATTCCACATTGCCAGTGGACTGTAATCAGCAAATAAAGTACAAGGATGTCCACCCAGTCAGAATTTTCAGTCGGACAAAATTACAAAAGTTGGGTTTTGTTACACCTTCTGATTGCAATGAAAAAAACCCACATTTAGATTTTTGGGTTTTCTGCATCTAGCAGGTATTAGCCTGCACACCTTCTTAAATCAGCCGCAAGTCTTACACTGAACTATTTGAGATTTTTTTTTATCAAAAAAGCTTTTATCTTTTTTCCCACACATGCATAAAGTGCTTATTTTCTGGTACAATTTAAAATCAAATAATGAGTCTCATAGTAATGAGAAGGAATATATATGCAATTATATTTTTAAGAGGAAGAATTAAACCTCATCTTAAATTTTTAATGTCTATGGATTACATTGTATATAGCCAAAAAATGGTCATAATTTGGGCTCATCATAAAACAAGTTTTATGTATATGAAAAAGGAATATCTCTCACCAAAAAGGAGCATTTCCAATCAGTTAAGCCAGAAATGAATGGACCCATCAGATGGAAGAGGATGGAGAAGATTTGTAGTCTTAAACCAATGGTAAGAATGAAAATAAACATCTGCCAAAACAATCTTCAAAAAACCAAGAGTTAATGTACTTTCTGGCCTGAAAGTTTATTGGGCATTATTGGGCATTTTTCCACCTGTCTTAATTTTTATCTGAAGAAATAGAAATCTGATTTTCCTCAGTTTTGCTGGCAAGGTTTAAGGAATTAATGCTAAATCTTTGAGTATCTCAACTGAAGTTATAAGTTTGGCTGATAAAAGTAATAGCAATTTTACAATACAGTTGAAGTTACGCATGGGCATAACACCAGATAATGTTTTTATTTAAGAAGTAGAAAGACATATAATCAGCATAGTAGATGGACTGAAAACTTGCTGTCAGTTTTTAAAATATAGTTAGTTGTAGGAGAGGAATCTCAATGAGATGAATGTGTTTCTTTTGGGGCATCTTAGGTACCAGTCCTGGGCCCTGTTGATTTAATTTCAAAATCAGAAATCTTGAAGAAAAAGTAGCATAAGTATAAATGCAGAATATAAATTACAGAGATATTTTTGGACATAGTCTGGTTGTCTGAACCCAAGTGTAACATGACAGTGAAATGTAAAGTCACACACAGAAATGAGAAACATAATCTATAAATAGAGAAAAGAATTATACACTTCAAAGAAAAAATGTTGCAAAAGATTGTGGGGTGAGAGTGTGGAGGGTGGTAATAGTGGTTGCCCAGCTGATCAGAAAAGCCTAATGAGGAATTGTAGTCAGTGAGCTGAATGCACTAGGGAATACCACATAAAGAGGAAATTATATCATCATCCCATGCCATGAAGTCCCTGAGTTTGACATCTAGAGTGAAAAAACAGGTGATAAATTAGCAAAAGATGAAGAAAAAAAGCTGAAGGATTATGGAGGAGGAAACAGGTATCTTAGAGAGACACTCTTCAGGTGCTTTATCAATTTAACATATCAAAGGAAAGGCAAAGGGGTTACTTACCCCAGACATTGAATGCTAGGAAGTGGAAATTGGACAATGGAGATGCCCTGCACCTGACTGGCAGAGATGTGACAAGATTTAATAGCTGGTAGCAAAAACCAGAGAGATGCAGGAAAAAAAAAAAAGTTAATTCATTTAACAAAACTTTCCCTTTCAAAGTATTTATAAATCACCCAAGGTAAATTTCTGAAACGAAAATATATAAAAACCAAATAATTCTTTTGAAACAACCTTATGTTTTGTATTCACTGAAACTCTGCACAAGCATGACTTTTTTCCTGTATTTCATTTTGACAAAGAAGTTAAAAGCATTTGTGTATCGTGTGCTGTTCCTGAAAGTTTGGTCATGGACAGAAACAAAAGATTTTGTTTCCATTATTTTTTTCGATATCTTGTAGCAATTTGCCTCTATTGTAGCAAGCTCTTGTAACAAGCTGCCCTCTATTCTGTGATTTGCAATTAGTCCCACTCAGTGAGACAAATAGATGATGATTTCGTACCATTAAAGAATGTAGTTCCACCAAGTAACAGTATTTGGTGACAGGAAGAATAAACCACCTAAAAGCATAACACTGAGGGGGGTAAATGAATGTGAGAACAGATTTCACACATCTGCATTAAGGTCACTGAACTCAGTAGGAAAGTCTTTGTTTTAGAGTGTGTGTAGGAATAATCTAGTAAAGATATTCAAAACCAGACTGTTGCAAACCCCTAATCTGTGCTGAGAAGTATGGGAAACTTAACAAAGGCACAAATACTAAATGTACTCTTTGAATAAAAATATAAGCATGAACTGAGGAGTCATGGGTTTTGAACATCCATAACTCTTCAAAATCCTATCCAAGGATTTTATATTTTTAAATAGACCTAGACTAGAATAAGTTTTGAACCCACTGGCTCTCCTAAAATAAACAACCTCCTTCTCAAGTCTGAAGCATGTTAACAGTTCTGCTCTGTGACTCTTTACTTGAATAAATGGGAAAATCTCATTTCATGTTACAGCCCTGAATTCTTTTTTTCCAGATGAAAATTATTTCACCTAGAGGATGGTATGAGCTCCAAAAGCTGGCTGTGAGAATGAGATAATTTCTTCTTCTAGAAGAAGTTATGTTTTGTTCTTCATTTTCAAATGACAGTAACAGACACATTTCAAAAATTTCATAATTTTGGCCAGACAAGCATCCAAAATCCCTTCACAGAGAGGTCACAGGCCTATCCCTCATTTTTAACACTAACTTTGCTTTTTTTTTTAGAGGTATGCTATCTGACTTTCAAATAAGGATATGTCTTGCCTACCAACATCTCCTATTAGACCTAGTGATTCACTGCTAATTTGATGTCTGAAGTATCTTTCTTGTTGTTTGTATTAAATAATGAAGAATAGGCTTATAACTAAAAGCTACAAAGTGTATGAATTCTCTTGCCCGATGACACCCTCTTTCTGTTTTGGAGAGTGTGTACCCATGCAAACTGTTTGAAATGGTGAATAATCAGTTTAACTTATTTTCATGATACGTTGCAGAGGCTTAAAGAGAAATTATATGCTTGAACCAGTAAGAAAAGTACCAAAGGACTTTTCCATGATTCCACACAAATTTTGGATTTATGATCATTTGAATATGATCAAGTAAAGTAACAATATCATTTTCCTTTATTTTTATATTGCAGTTACCTTTGATGAAGCAATATTGATCTAATGGAAATAAATATAATAAGAAATTGGAGATGATTTGGACAGCAACTAGACTGATATAATTATTATTAAACCCATGAAATATAAATTAAGCAATAAAAAGGTTGAACTCAGCTGGTATGATTAAAATAAATTAGTTTAAAATAGAAAAGGATATGGGCAAAAGTTCTTATTCTCAGAGACAACTGAACAACAGTTAAATAGAAGAGTCCCTTTCACTTCTTCCAGTAACGAGCTGCAAAATTTTTCCATGGTCAGACTCTTTCCTGTTCTTATTTTGTCTACATTATCAACTCAAGATACTCACAAATGAAATGTAGTATTGAATATTGTCTACACTGAACCACAAAGACATAGGATCTTCTAAATGAAATGCTGGTCCCTACTAGCTCATGAGCTTAATGCACTTATACTCTTCCTGACACATTTCCTACCAGAGCTATGTACTGATATGTTAAAAAAGACTTGGCTCAACCAGTAGATGTTTGGACATCTCTACATGTTTCCGTAACATACTGCCCTGACATGTTCTCCACTGAAATGTCTTAAAATAAAAAGGGTAGTTTCTTTCAAATAGATACTAGCATTTTTACTCTATTGCTTGAGTTCTATTGGCTCTAATGTAACTCCTTAAATTTCTTTAACTTTGCATTAATTTCAGGCTAAATTTCTGGAAGTTTTCAATAGGCATATGCCAGTCAAGACAAATTGGGGTGATGGCACTCCCTTAGTGAGCAGCTTTCTGAGTAAATTTATTCATAGTAAGAGATAATGTCTGGACCAAGGTCAGGAAATCTAAATCTCTACAGGAATAGCTGTGTGGAGACAGCTGAGGAAATAATTATATCTGAATTTTTTAAAAAATAAAATGGACTGAGGTCAATAATTATTTCAATTCTTTAACCCTAGAGAATTATTGTAGGCCCAGATAATGCAGAAACTCATTAAAGGCCTAAAGGAATTTCAATCCCATATGAATTTCTGTTTGAAAATAACAATAGTGATGTTTTGGCAAATATGCTCTGAGTTCACTATTCTGTACATACTAAATCCAAGATTATTGTAACTATGTGGGGCAGAAAGGTAAAAACTCCCAGTAAACCAGACTGAAGTGTGGGTTCCAACCAGCTGAGCCTGCCTAGGAAGCTGAAGGAGAGCACAGAGTTGAAACCTATGGGTTCAACGTGCATGGATCATATCAGGAGTTCATTTTACTTATGTGCACACAGAGAGCATTTAATACATATGGATTTCTTAATGCTGAGCAAAGGCAGAGCTTTCCTTAGCAGTTTGTACAGGGTCCAGGAGCTATGGTCACCAGGATTTCTAACAACAGCAGAAGAGCTTTGTAGGACTCCCTGAACTTCTGAGAAAGAGCCTTCTGCTGCCTCTGCTCTTGCAAACCAACAAACAAAACCCCAAAACACAGCCTGGGAGGATTTGGTTTTGAAACGTTTTCAGGGCCCAAACGATAAAGAAACTGACATGCAGCCAGTAAAAGCACAGCTCTAATTTGTAAAGGAAGTAATCAGTACAAATTAAGAGCAGATAAAAAGAAATTACCATCATAAAGGAGCAGGCAGAAATGAAGAAATGAAAATTCCTGGAATGCCTCCAACAGAGTTTGGTTCTCATGTTACTTTACTTATTAGAGACAATTAGGAGAGATCTGTCTGTTGTTATGAGTCCCTTAGATTAGATTATAAGACAAAAAAGTTTCAATGTGTTGGCCTTTCTCTGCCTGTGGGGAAAAAAATCCAAACCCATAGGAATCCTAATGAGGGGTACAGTCTTGGAAAGGAGTTGTTTGTGTGCTGTCCAGTCCCCTCTAGTTTCCCTTGTTAGTGCCTTCAGCAAGTTTGCATCTTTACTTGTGCAATTTCACCCTGGAGACTGGCAGGAAATCTATGAGAAATCATGAATTCTCATGAGACGCTATGATTTGCTTGATTGCTGATAATATTCACACCTCTGTTTGCAACAGAAGGTGGAAGTAGGTAGTTTGTAAAGGAAATGGAAATGAGGCCCTTTTAACAGCACCTAAATCATGTTGACTGCCCTGTTACACCCACACATCATTAAGTGCTCTCAAAGGTTGTAATCTGTAATGACAAAGATAGAAAATGGACCATTCACTTGAAGAATTGAAGCGGCCTTGACTTCTTTTGGCAATGTTTTCTTGACAGTGTGCTAAATTAGCAACGGCAAATCAGTATCAAAGATATAGGCAGCTATATCCTGCATCTACTTCACACAGTTAAATTTCCTGTGAGGACCTTCACTGAAGGGATCAAGGGTTTGTGAACACCCAGGTATTAGCCATTGCAGAAAATGTTGCCAAAGGGCAAGTTACCAGTTGTCAGTTATCAGTTATCTCGGAAGTGGAAGCCAAGAGTCTACAACTGGGAAAACGTAGAGGTTTCTGGAAAAGCAGGATCCAGGAATTGTCAGAATTAGATGAAAGGTCTTCCTAATGTAGCAAGAACACCTTGAAACTAAAATGAGCTCAGATTAACAACCAGCAGTGTAACAGAGCCAGATCTGGAGTTATGAGCTGCAGCTATTCAATGCTAGCAGAGACCAGGCAAGGGAATTCTGCATCAGCTGTTAATTGTGCATGCAGAGGCATTAGTGAGGAACGAATCTCTGCAGTAGCTTAGCCAGGACAAAAGGAAGGGATGGCAAGGACTTTTGCATCAGCAGACCTATGATGTTCTCAAGCAACGTTACTAAATTTAAGCATGGAAGAGAAGGAGAGACAAGATAACTCCTCTGATGTATTAAAAACAACAATGAAAGCTTGTCTTTCTCCACTCCAAGGCATTTTACGTTTCTTTTGTATTTTCTTAGGGGGTGTTTTCTTTTAATGTCAGGCTTACGGAGAAGCTGTCTATACTTTAACAGCGATCTTAATATAGTGAACGAATGACAGTCACCAAGGCTTCTGGCCTCACTGCAATGGTAGCTTCACCAGTAGAGTTTAGTGCTCCAGATGTGACCTGAGCAGCACGAAGTTGTCCATCTGACCTCAGAGCTGCCCCAGCAGCACTTGTCCTGCCCTGCTCGAGACCTACTGTACTCTGCAAGCTCCAGTGTTCAGAGAGGTATCAGGCTTGACTGAATCACACAGCATCCAGGGGAGAGACCTTTCTGTGTGCAACCAGGATATTTTCAACAAAACCTGAGTTATACAGGCAAAATATTACCATTTTGTACTTACTTACGGATAATCCAGGCTCAGACTTGTCTGGTTTCCTCTGAAAGTATAAATTCCATCCAATGAATTTACAAAAGCTTTGTGAAATAACATGGACTGACATAAACATATCTATCCTTAAGGGAGAAAGAAAGTATAAGGTAGGAAAAACCAAAATTGGTATTTTCAGATGAAGGGTTGAGTCCTGGTTCCTGTCTTGCATGTTATGTCCTTGTGAGCTGGCACAAAGGAACAAAGGAAAAGATCAAGTTGCCAGGGCTATCTGAAATTGCAACCTGCAGATGCACTAAGCAGCAATACATCATACACATTTTCTGAGATCTCCTTTAGTCCCAGGTTGGAAGCTGGGGTGCAATACCTTCATTTGCTTCTTCTCTCTTGACAACTAGTGTCACCCTTACGTGTCTTTTCAAATTGAACAAGGTTTTAGCTATGTGACAATTTACAACTTAGTTGGCAGCTTGCAAGGAAAGTTAAAAGATGGTGACAATCTCACAGAATTAGTTCTCTGATTGCATTTGGAGTTTTGTATTCCTCTGCTGCTATTTCACATCTCTGATTCTTTGTGAAGTTGCAAAGGAGTTAATGCCAATGAGCTTTTCTCCTCTCTTCCACAATTTTTTTTTAGCAACAGAAAACTGTGAAGAAAAAAAAATATACTAAGGAACACTACATATAATTAAAAACAGATTAATATATTGTTTTAGCTTCTACAGAGTTGACAGTTGCATATTGTATAGCTGTGCATGTTTCCACACAAAATGGCCAACTGAATGTAATCTAATACAGCAAATGTGTCTAGTTGCAGAACAAATCCTGCTGTCCTAATAACACACAGAGATACTAATAGACTTTCCACTTGTGAAATTGCTTTTTCAAAAAGCATACGGTTCAATTTGACTTGACAGCTTTTATTCCTTTAAGTGTCAGCAATTTGCTGAAAATATTGTTATTAGTTATAATTTATTTATTATCTCCCTCAAAAATTCCTAACAGTATTTTTTGAACTCTGCCATTACATCTAGAAACACTACTGAGCCTAACAATGGACAAAACTGTGTCATAATAAGTTGGATGCATGCTGCCTGTGGTTTTAATATAGCAACAATGTCATTATTTTGTCTTATAACTTTAAGGGAAAATTAGCCTCTTTGCTATAACACAAAGTACATGTTGTTATGCAGGCAACACATTTTATGCAAAAGTACATATAGAAATTATAATAGAAGAGTCTCCAAACTGCAGTGTCTAATCAGCAAATGTTAGAAGCTGCCAAAATTAAGCTGTCCAAATGAAGAAATTATTTGGCAGGGAAGGTTCCTGTGTCCTGGTCTGATCTGATGCTTACATACCAGAAAGCAAATTATAATTTCTTTTCTTGAAACTTTCTGCTCTGCTTGCTCTGTACCCTTGACACTTTTCATGATCACATAGTTAAAGCCTGAATAACAATTTGAAATTCGGGGAAAGAATTTTGTTCATAATGGATGTATTTAGCATTTTGTCTGTGCTACTTGCCAGGACTGATTCCTTTTTTTTTTTTTTTAGGGAGAAGCTTCCTACATTAAAATTCTTACACCCACAACAGCTGCAATAATGACTCAAAGGGCTAGTTAATAGTAGTAGGAACTGAATATTTTCTACAAGTATGTCTCTGTGGACAGGTACAGCATGCTGAGCAATTTGGTTGAGCCCCGAGGCTGACTGAAAGCCACCTCGCTTTCCCTCCAGAAACTCAAGACCCGTGTGGGAATACTGATAAACTCTCTTTTGCTCGGCTGTTCAGACCAGCCCAGAAGCCTCCAGCACAAAGGCATGCAATACGTGCCTAATGGACACCTCCTGCCCCAGGGGACCCAGGAGAGGGAAATGGTCTAAATGTCCGGGAAGTGGGAAGCACAACCCTGACAGAGTCAGATGGCAAACTTGTGGAATCAGGAAATTCCTGTTGAATCTTAGGCTTTGAAGGAAGCAGTTTTAGAATTTTACAGTCAGCAAATCATGTGCATATATCTTCCATATATCTCACTATGGTATAGAGCAATTAATTAAAATGGTAGAATTGTTAATAATGAAGCAGAAAAGTCACGAGTGCATTTTGAACAGGCAGGCTATGTTTGCATTGCTGTAAAACTTGAAGCTAGGATTCCTGGTCCCTCTGAGCACCCAGTTCTCCCATCACTTTAAAAAGACTGCAACAAAAGGGGAAACTAACCTTGTCAGTCAATAAGAAGATTGAGGATATGGAAGGGAGCTGGTCCTCGCTGGAACAACACCAAAACCCCCTTTCCCAATGCCTCACAAACTTAAAGCTCTTGTTATAAAAAGGTGAAGTGTTTTACAACTTTTGCAAATCTATCATAATTATAATGTGTGAAGAAAACAGAGCTGCTATATGCTGAATCTGATCTCAGTGTGACTCCAAGCTGGGAAAGAGCCTGCTGCAGCTGTTCCACTGCATTAGAGCCATCAGCTTCACCTCATTAGGAGAAGCATTCACCTTCCTGTGAGGTCCCTGCTGCATAACCTCCTGCCCTGCCACCAAGACAGACTTGGTATGAGCAGTCACTTCACCCCTTGTGTTCCCAGCTGCACTGAAATGCAGGCAACAGAAAGCCACAGAAACAGCTAGAACAGCTTCTTGGCAGTACTGGTGTCTGGGTGCAGGAAGATTCTAGCTTTATATACAATTATTCATGATGCCATGGTGTGCCTCACTTTCTGACAGACCAGCATCCTGTGGAGAACCATGTGGTGCAGCAAACACTGAGCGGTCACCCTGGCAGAGACAAAGTATTAAGAAAAGAAAGTGACAATGTAAAAGAAAGAACAACCTTGGTTTTTTAGTCAACTTAGAGCAAGCTAACATAGCAAAATGCTCCTCTCAGACTAAAATCTATTTTGTATTTTTTGAGGGAGCAGGACAGCATGCAGTGTATTTGATTTTCTTTACTGTAGAGAGATTTTATTAGGAATTTTCCTTTCCAAAAGAAAAGTAGAAACGTAGTGTGTATATAGTAGCAACATAAAGTATATGCATTGCTTTGAACTTTAAAACATTCACCTAAAAATCTTCAAGAATTGTGGTCAGAAACATGTGTCCATGCTTATTCATAGAGCTGAGTTCCAATGTACATCTCAGGACTGTTAAAATAATACAAATTGTGTCCTTAAAGTTCTGGAGATTGTATGAAGTAAAGCTGAATTACAATAAAGGTGAAATTCTATGTTATGGAATTCAGTGGTTGGGTGAGGGGTTTTGTGGGGTTTTTATTATTTTTTAAGCATTTTTTGTTCTCTTGTATAAACTTTACTAGGCTAGAGTTTACAAACTGGTAGAACTGTCTTTACTCTCAATTACTTTATTACTTTTAGGACTTTTTGTGGGAAAAGAGAATATAATCAGAGCCTGACTCTTTCATGTTACACAAACGTTTGCTAAGGAACAATCTCCTGGAATCCAAAGTCACTCTGTTAAGGAAATGAGATTCTTCCAAAGAGTCTGAGTTTTCCAGGTATTCAGTTCATTCGCAGCTTTTGAACATGACCATGTTTCAACACAAAAGCATATGTTTTGATGTCCCTTCCTTACAAAAAGGCAGAGAAAGAGGGTTGTAGAGGAAACATTTGAACATGTGCCACCCACATCAGGTCTGAGAGCAACAAAAGCAGAGTGATGTCCTCTTTCTCCACCAGGCATTACTAACTCCGGGTATGGGCAAGCTTTGATCCCTTGCCCGTAACTTACTGGAACTGGGAACCACACCTCACTACAGCTCTTTGCTCCTGCAAACACAGCAGGAAATCTTCCTATTGCCAAGTCTTCCCCTCTTAAGGAATGAGGGTGCCATTGAAAAAGGGAGTACTGTAGGTTGCAGGAGTATGTCACATTGTTACTGGGAGACATTGGGCCCAAATGCAGACAGAAAAAAGGACTGAGTTTCTCCAGGTGCATAATTTCTACAAAGCATTTTCCAAACTATGTAGAAGGGTAAGGTAGTGGTCTGTTTGTTTATCTTGTGGGGTGGTGAAAAAAAATGTGTATCTCAGTTCATGACTTAGAAGGAAAAGCTGAAGGAAAAGCTGAAACTGTGAGAAAGAAAAGCAGTTTCAAGCAATCTTATCATATGAAAAATCCTATTCTAAAATTTTTTATTTAAGCACTTGTTATTTCAGATCTTTTCCTAATGATCATAAACCCTGACTACATTCTCAGATCTTTGTTTTCAGAAAGTAACATGCATCCTTCTCACTTATTCCAGAAGAATGGACAGTGAAGGGTGGCTGCTGGAACAGACCCCAAAGAAGAAAGGTTGGATGAATTTGGCACAGCCTTCTCTGAGCTCTGAGACTGGACTGATTGACAGTAATCAGTCTGAGAAGCACAGCCCAACTCAAATGTGGGACTGTTTTGTAGGATAAGTTGGACTTTCCAAAAGCTTTCTCTTCCTTTCATGTAATGGTGTTATGAAAATCAGACAGTATCCAAGAAGCACTTTCTATAGTGAAGCTGTGTCTGGTAAGATGGAGCAAATCAGAAAACACAAGAAAGGTAGTCAGGCATGAACTTGGCAATGAAGACTGCATCTCCATGCATGTTTTGATCTGGAGCAGCAGGATAGAGATACTCCATGGTAAATTCCTTTGCAAACTTATTTTGGTCTATGATTGATAGATTCCTTCTAAATCAACCCAAACTGGATGTTCCACTCTGTACAAAATGCTTTCCAACTCATAGCAGGTTACTTAGTGTACTTAGTATCCAAGCTGAAGGGCATTCTGACAGCTTTGATGATGCACGTAGAGGGATTTTTTTCTAGACAGTGCCGTTTTGCAGAACTACACTGACCAAAAATACAGCAGCAGCCTTCTCTCATGCAGATCTTAGCAGCAGAATTTGATGCTATTAATGTTTATATTGCCCTTCTTACACAATTTTTTCCATGGTCATGGCTAATGAAATAGACCATTCCTGACAGCGAGAATGCATGTGAACACACTGGAAAACAGTGTATGCTCTTTATGTGACATAAGAGGATACAGAACAAGGTGACATTTTTGGAAACTGAGCTTTAAAGGATGTGGGAATAACACAGACCATCTGTGTAGTCATTTCTTTTTCTGTTGAAAACACGGAATTTACAAACAGGAAAAAAGTTATCTGGCCCAGCATGTCTGCTTATTTTGGTTTACCTTAATCCCACTTTCCTGCCTTTTCACTCTATGATTTGACTGCCTTCGTGCTGAAGAAGAAAATATGAGGCTCTTTGGAACTCATTTGCACTTCTCAGCCTCAGTCTTCTCTTTGATTATTTATTCCATATTTTCATAGCCCTTCCAATGTAACACCTTGTCCTGTTTCCTTGGTTCAGTTTGTGTTGCTACCAGATTTTAACTTCTCTGTGTGAGTAATTTGCAGATTAAAAATGGTGGGTTTTGCAAATATAAAACATTTCATATCGACCAACACTAGGTGGATTTTTTTGTTTGTTTCTTTAAGCAGAGAATACAGTAACAGAAATAATGTAGAATGTGAACAACATTCTCAGTTAAACTTTTTTTTTTTCAAAAGCGGTCAGTGAAGAACTAGAAACAGAAAGTCTGGCATTTTTACAAATTCCAAACTTTTCCTGAATTACCATGTATCAGAGTCATCATGAGGACATTTAGATTTCTAAAAATCAGATGTCTAAGTCTGAGCTCACCATGGTGGGTTCCATTCTCTAATGAACAGAACAGTTTATTGGACCCCTTTGGACATATTTTACGAGGAAATGAATTGTCCTCTAGGTGCTTATGTGCCTCTGTTGCTTGCTAAAGAAACCTATGGATTCTTATCCAGAGTTAGAGACATCATTCTAGATGACCTAATTACAGCTAATGAATTCCATGTCATGTGTCCGCTGCTCCACACAAAAATATAAGGTAATTTGAAATAATAGGATTCAGGTTTTCACTGTGACTTCCAATTAATTACACTGGACCACTAAGCTAGAAAACGTCACTGTTTCTGTAAAAGCAACAACATCTGAAGAAGCTTCAATTTCAGTTTCATTAAATATTGCTGAAGAAGTCAGGCGTGTGCCTTCTCCCTTCTGGGTAACATGGTGAATCTAAATCTGAAGATAGGTAGCCACTGACTGAGAAATGTGGCTGACAAGAAGAGCAAACAGCTCTTAGGTCATAAACATTTTGGGGCCACTGTAAAAAGAAGATATAAGACCTCAGCAAATTCCACAGTTTCTTGAGGGCATAAGATACTGAGCTCTGTGTGGGATGAAGGGTTTTGTTGAAGGGTTAGTTGCAAACTCAGGGCAACTCAGGATGTGGAAGACACAAAAAGCAAAAAGACAGACTGTTCTTCTCTATATACTGATGTGGTTAGTGATCTGGGGACCCAAAATTACATTGCAAAGTAAGAACTGTTGAAATATCACTCACACAATGAGTAATACCACTGACCTTTCTTCTGGGTAGGGAACCCCTAGATGCAGAAGGGAAGTAGGAGGAGAAGAAATATTTTGCAGTCACATAAAGAACTGAGCACCTATCAGGTTTGTATAGAGAATTTTGTTCAAATATTTCTGCATTTGTCCTTTTCTATCCTTAACATTATTCTGTTAGTCCCAATAACGTTTGCTCATTTATGACTGTATATTGGGAAATACTTGATAAAGAAAAAATCTTACATGACCATTGGAGAGGGTCTTTTTACAAGGGTAGGTAGTGAAAAAACAAGAGATAATGGCATTAAACTGGAAGAGGGCAGGTTTAGATTACACATCAGGAAGAAATTCTTTACTGTGTGGGTGGTGAGGCACTGGGACATCTTGGCCAGAAAATTTCTGAATGTCCCATCCCTGGAAGTGTTCAGGGCCAGGTTAGGTGGGACTTTGAGTTTAATGGCAAGCATCCCTGCCCCCTGTGGCAGGGAGGTTGGGACTAGATGATCTTTAAGGTGCCTTCTGACACAAACCAATCATGGATTCTATGATTTCCACTGCATTCAATAACTTTTGTTTTGAAAAGGATTTATAAATGTACTTACCATGAATCCACGGACTTACGGGTGCATGGAGTATCCTGTACCTCCGCTATTCCAGGAGAATGATCGATTCATTTATAATGAGTGGGAGGAGGCTGAGGTAGATCAATTGTTCACATTGTTCCTGGGCTGCCTCTCAGTCACACTGCAAAAACACTTCACTGGGTCAGGATGAAGCTTTGTCTAGATCTAATTCTTCTTTGTCATTACATTTTGCACAGTTGTCTTCTGAGAAGAGCTTTGTCCTCTCCCGCTGCTCGGCACTGTAACCTAGAAAGGTTACAAAACATATCATTCTTAGGAGTGTGATCCAGCCCTTCTCTATGGTCTTCAGTGTCATTTAGGGCCAGAATAGGCAGGATTTGGTCAAAATTTATGTAAGTAATGTATTATAAAATATGTATTTTAATGTTTAGTCTATTTACCACTCAGGCCAAGAAACATACCAAAAAACTCTGACTCATTTAAACACTTGTAGCTTGCCAAAATACCAGACTATTTCATGTCCAAAAGTGTGGAGGCAGCAAGGTAAATGTACATAAATCAATATGAGAGGCCATTAGTGCAGAGAAAACAGCGGTGAGAAACACTGTGCATCTAACTGGGAGAGTTCTTGGCAGGTATTATATTTAATAACAATGCTTTCAGTGGAGAAATGCAAGTTTTAGTCTTTTGGCCCTGCACACTGCATCTAACATAAGTGATATATTATTAAACCACATTTCTGCTATACTGGACTGTGGATTTCATTCAAATTGAGCTGCTTCCTTTCCTTGCTTGTGACTGACTACCTTCAGGTACATGTGCCAGTACAGTCATGGGGGCCAGTATTTAATGTGTCATTTTGATACTTTTATAGAGAGGGAAAACTATATGTAATTTACGTGAGTTCATAGTTTCTACTGCAAGCTGTTAAAAAAAACATTCTGGGTTGTGTTCGATTTTTGCATTCCTAGTGGGTGTGTTTGCCAGACTGCAGCAAGGCATATGTGCTGTGGAGGGAAAAATTCACAGCTTGAAAAGAGTAAGCATCTGAGTGGGTTTTATTTCCCCCCCTCAAAAGTAAACAGTTTTCACAATTAACCCCACTGCTCTGTTTATACATCAACTAAAATGTGGAGAGTACACACAGTTGTTCTCATTAATTTGTGGTAACAGTAGTGACTTAAAAAAATTACTCCATGGTTTATGCATTACCAGGTCCTGAATTGAGGGGAAACATATGCAGAAACAGATTTTGAGTCTTGCTCTGTGACAAAAGAGGTGGGAAACCATGGAATAAATACATTCAGATTTATCTGTCACATTGGAGTTCCTTCCTCTCTTTCTCAGTGTTCCTTGACAATACAGTCCCATAAAACAAATCATACTTTTAAGATACCTCTTCCACTTGTTACTAATTAGCAAATATGCTACAAGGTGGAGAAACCCTGTAAAAAAAATATACATAAAATATTTCACTGCTATCTCATGGATATAGAAAAAAATGAGCCCTCACAGCATATCTTGACATTTGATATGTTTTTATAGCTAAGAATTTGCAAACATTAATGACTTTTCTAGGAAATGCCTTGCCTGCATCCTCTTGTCAAATATATGTAGCTTTAGGTTTAATGTAAAGCAATGAACAAAGGAATTTAAATGTTTCTTTAGTGAGACATTCTGTATTTTCTGTTTTCATTTCAGAATAAGGAAGAAACGTATCACTTCGTTACTCTGATTAGGTGATTTTAAAAATTCACAACTACTGTCTTTTAAAAAAGTGACACTGATACCATAAAAAAATTATGAGTAATAAGGTAACATACAGGTAATAAGCTGGAGCCTGCATATGAACTGTTGTGTGGCTAAAGATAGATGCTCTTTATATCTTGATTTTATTACCAAATAAGTGAGATAATTTTCAAAAATAAGACCTGATGTACTCAGTGGTCATGAAAATCAGACCAATCATTTGTTGCTTTGGTGCTCTGGAACTTATATCAGGTTACATATTTCTAAAAATGAGACTAATGGAGACACTACAAGTCACCTGAAAGTCTGAAGTAGGAAGATGGAGAATTTTACCCAGACGTGTTGTTCCTGCATCCCCACCACTAAACTGAATCTATTAATTTCCAGAACTTCATCACCATTCATTAACCCTACAGAAGAGAGGCTTATTTAGCAGTATATAATGACTTACTGGCCGCTTCCAACCCACTGTTGTTCAGAGTATATACACGGTATTGCCCTCCACAAAGCTGGCATTTGCTAAAAGCTGCCACATACGGCATCTGAGAAACTATCCATTTCTTCCTTTCAGATTACTAGAGTCTGAATAGAAATAATCATGGAGTAGCAATTATGGTTAAACCATGGTTTTTGCAGGCATGTTGTCCTAGTAAGTGCTGTGCCTTGACTGTGCTCTTCCCCTCATGCCTGTTAATATAATGTGCCCTCAGTTCAGATCAAGTGTGTGTATAATCCTCACAGGTTTGTACCCTTGGATCTACTCAGCATCCTGGTATGAGTGACAAAACAGTCTTTGACTGTAATGAGATGATACCAGAACTGAAGTTTAAGCATTAAGAGCTGAGAACAGAGCAGTACATATGGATGAAAAATTGCTGGGTGACAAGTAAAGTGGTGATACTTCCCTTGCTTTCTCTCATCTCAAGCAATGCAGCCAAAGTTCCCGGCCAGCACAAGGCCCTAGCATGAGCCAGATTGCTCACCTTGCACAGACCTCACACCATGCAAGGTTGGAGTGAAGTAAAATTGCAATAGATGGCTTGGCTCTGAGTGATGGCAGTACTAAATGAAGATCAAGTCAATCATAGTTTTAGTTCATTTCTAACAGTTAAGAGGCCCATTGTGAATTAAACCGTCCAGAAACACAGAGGTAAAAGCAGCGCTAGTTATAATGACAAAGAAAGTTTTCCATCAAAAACAAATTAATCGGAAATTTAGTTCTCATAATAGCAGTTTCTTAAGTAATAGAGGTTTTCCTTTTTTTTTTTTCAATTAACTTTAGACAAGTTACAACACAGCTATTACAGTCCCCGAAAAAGTACCAAAGGCCACACAAAAGCAAAAAATGGGTAACATGTTTTAAAAACCAACTTCAGGAGGACATAAATCTATAGAAGAGTTACTGGTAAAAGGAAAGAGCATGATATGAGACCAAAACTTGGGTAAAGACTCCCTGGGGAGTAAAAGCTAGACCTTAATAAAGCAATTAACATTAGCTAATACATGTGTCAGCACAGACTCTCTTTAAAGTTGGTTGATAGTGCTGCACACAATGGCAAATTCGAAAGACCACAACAGGACAGAGGCAGAAAGATCTGAGAAGTTCAGAGATGACATCCAGAACATTTGCCCAAAGATCTCCATGAACAAACCAAACATTTAAGAAACAATGCAAAATTACATCACTATGCTGGAACAAGTGAGTGGTCAAGACAAAGACCTTGGCACTGGCATTGTTACCTCAGAGAATGTACCAGTAGCAAAAGCAAGCAGTGTTGCAGTGAGGGATGACTGATGTCTCAGCCTAAAACAAGTCACATGCCCACAACTTTAAGTTGTAGATCATACATAGACTAACACAGTTCACGAAATGGGACCCTAATATTGTAAGAAAAACAATGAGTAACAGTAAAGGAAACTAATCCACCCTAAAAAAAATTAATCAAACATATAATGTTGTTGTTTGGCTTTTTTTAGTTAATCCAGATAAAAATGTAACATTTGAAAATAGATTTTTGGAAGAGATACAGAGACTTCAGATATGCATTCCAGTACCTGGATAGGGAATCAAAGTTGAAAGGTAAAACATCAATATCAGTACAATAAAAATCTTATTTGATCTCAGATGAAATCTTGATAATGATTTCTAGATACGAAATGGAATGTCAGACACACCTAAATGTCAGACTGTCAGAAAAAACCTAAAGTGACCAGTGAAGATGTTAGGGACGGTGCATTCTGAAACCTTATTACCACTGTAAGACATTGTTCTTGGACATAGGTGAGATTTTTGTATAGAAAAACAGGTTTTAATGGAAAATCTGTGGAAAAGGGCAAATGAAACTTAGATGAAAGTAAAGGAAATGTAAGAGAAAATCCGGAGATTCCAGATCCAGTAAGAGATCTGTCTGTTAAATGTACTTTATATACACATGGGTACGTCTTCTTCAAGTTCCACAATTTAATTTACTCCACACTACAGTAATACAGTCTGATCCCTGTTCAGTTACAGTGCTTGTCAGCGTACCACTGACAATATTTCCATGTTTATCAGAATTCCTGCTAATCTACTCACATAATGCCTCCCGATTTACTGCCACTGTTTTTCCAGTACCACTTGAGTGACGATATCTTTGGGAATGCTTGAAAAAATGATAAAATGCACGTTTTTTTCCTGTAATTCAGACTGGATTTGTGCATAGTGTTCTTTGCTTATTAATCTTAATTCCTAAGGTATTTGGAAATTGAGGATTTATTTTCAGAACACACATCTTTGTTATGGTGGAGCTGTTATTCTATTTTTACAAAAGCTATGAAGAATCATTTGGGCAACCAGTAGAATTGTTTATGTGTTTATCTTTGATCTGTTACTTTATTGGTAAAAACTGACTTGTTAATTAGTACTCATAAATCATAGGAATACCCATAATTTCAGATAAAAAATAGGTAGAATAGGACCCAGCGTAACCATTAATCTAACCTTTATGCACAGTTTTTCAAGGACTGGATATGTCACTAAAGCAGCATGTGTGGATCTTGGAAGTGGATTTTGCTTCACCTGTCCTGTCATCTTCATCAGTCCTCTAAGAACATCCAGTCCACAAAACACTGCTGCAACATTTATAAAGCTCTCCAAATTCATTAAATCTATTTTCTGCAACTGTGCATGTAATTACCAAGTTCAAAGAGTGCACTAGTCTTACTAACAAAACTCTTTTAAGCTGTGACAGTGATGTCCATTTGCTAATTTTTTGTTAAGTCAATAGATTACATGTAACCAAGGAAGCAAATGGCTAAACTGTGCAACCTCCCGGGGAGTGTGATCACAGAGACAAAAAAACCCACCACTGTTAAGCAAAACGTGTTGTATGTATGCCTTTGGAGAAGCTGCGTTAATCTTATGTTTAAATCATGGGTATGACATATGGATGAGAGAGGAAGGGGAACTAAATCAAGATAAAATTCAACAGCTGTGCCTTTGTCAATTCAGAACCACTGAATCAGGAAAACTGGAAATCTTATGATCCGGGGAAGATGGTACATATGGTAACCTTATGGTAAAGAACACGAGCCAATTCTGTGTTTGCTAAGTACTTTTTGGGGAGAACTTGTTCTCTTTTTGAATACCTCATGGTTCTTTCACCCCCTTTTGGGCTGGGAAAGTCAACTATTTTAGAGGCTGAATAGAGACACTGGTAGTCAAATTAGTGGTTGTCTGTCTAGTGAGAAGTTCTAAGATCCAAGCATTTTTCAAAAAGTCAAAGCCTGTATTTTAGAAGAATATATATTTTGGAACAGCTACCCAAATTCATTGATATGAAACTATAAGGCCTTTAAAATCTATAAATATAAAAACTGGAGCAAATTTAACATTTTTTTAATTTCAGTTTTATTTTTTTAATGTGTTTGATTTTGGATATCCTGTGAGTACAATTGTAGATGATAAACAAAAAAACTATGGATAAATATATTACAAATAAATAGGTCGTCCAAAGCATTTCAGAATTAACATAGCCCCCTACCTTGAAGAAATTAGCAAAGCAATTGAAGTCCTGAAGAATCCTAAGGCTTCTGGATCAAGTAGACACATTTAATTTTGGATACATGAATCATATTTAAATACAGAGTTAATTATACAAGTTCTTTAGCAACATATGGAAAGCTGAATGGTAATTATAGTTCATTATTATCTACATCAGTAAAGGCAACAATTCAGATTTGGCAGTTGCCTCTCACATCAGCATGCATGGTGTCTGGCAGCCTAAGCAAACGTAAGATTTCATCACTGGCTGCACAACTCCATCAGCTGTAAACTATCTAAGTGGCTGTGTGATCTGAGGCAAAATAAAGTACAGCTTATGGCCTATTTGCAGTTAGCAGTTGCAGGGCAAACAGCACTGGATTCCTAATACTGTCCTCAATATATGGGGAAAACCGTTAAATGTTGTCAGGAGAACTGGAATCTAGATAATTTCATCGAATCTATAATTCTGAACCAATCCCTAATTTAATACAATCATAAATGACATGCACATGACCAAATGCAGAACTCTGTGGTGTAGAATCAGTCAAGATGGAACTGCTGGAGCACGAGTTGGATGGCCACGAAGCTGACAAGAGGTCTGGAGCACCTCCTTTACAAAGACAGGCTGAGAAAGTTGAGGCTATTTAGGCTGGAGAAGTTTGCATGGAGACCTCATAGCAACCTTCCAGTACCTGAAGGGGAGCTACAGAGAAGCCAGAGAGGGACTCTTCATCAGGAACTGTAGTGACAGGACAAGGAGTAAGTGGGTACAAATCGAAAGAGGTGAAATTTAGGAAAACTGGGGTGAAATTCTTCTACTGTGAGATACCGGAACAGGTTGCCAAGGTAGGTTGTGGATGCCCCAACCCTGGCAGTGTTCAAAGCCAGGTTGGATGGGGCTTTGAGCAACCTTGCCTATCAGGAGGTGTCCCAGCCCATGGCAGGGGGAGTTGGGACTAGGTGATCTTTAATATTCCTTTCAATCCTTAACATTCTATGATTCTGTGAATATAGTCATTGCAGAATAGAGTGATGTCTACTTAACCTGCTGTAGACATAGCTTAAAGATATGATGAATAATATTTCAGCTGCACTGGCTACGTTTATTAGACAAAATTTTGCTATTCAAGGAACATAAAACGTGCTTTTATGATGTGTATCTTTGCTCATTACACACATACTTTTGTATGCTTCTCCTGTTACCTGTGACATGAAACCGAATTGTGTGACAGTTCAACAGCTATGCCCTGTTAATGTGATCTCAACATAAGATCTCAGTTCTGGAATGCAGATACACTTGCAGTTATCTGGAAACCTGATGTACATAGTTAGCAGTTGCATCAGAAAACCATTAGGTATGAATCTGCAGTGTGCAGAGGAATACTTTTAAAAGATCATGCAAGGGGAAACGTGCCATTGATTAAAGCAATTAAGTTGGGGAACAGATACATCCGCAAAACCATGATGACAGAGGAGCAAACCAAGGCTGCATATTCTAAACTGCAACAGGAATCAAGAAGTAAGTTTGGCAGCATACTATTTCAAGCTATCAACTCATTTTGTATATTGACAGTAAACTTTTGAAAGATGCTTATTCATCCAGTAGCTGACAGATGGCATTAGCAGAGCTTGCATATCTTTCTGATTTAGAAGCAAACCATAGTCAAACTTCAGACCAGATTAAACACTTTAAAAACTCTTGCTCCTGGGATGCATACAATAGATTTGCAATTAATCATATATATGGATACCAGACAAATTTGACCTGTAGCTTTTTTATGTTCCCTATTTCATATAACTTAGAGATAACAGTTATAGAGGAAAACTGAATTTACACTTACTGTAGAACAGCCATGGTGGGACAGTCATACACACAGAGCACCAAAATGCACCATTGCTGCATGACCCACTGAGAAACAGAACACAGAATTAAAGGGAACGTATGAAGGCTCCTGCTTTCAAACACAAACTTTAACAAAAGTAATATAAAATGGGAGTCAGTACCTGGCAAATGGCAGCATGTAGACCCCACCAACACAGATAAGACAAACTTGAAGGAGCTCATATTGAAAATCAAAATCAAGGAAATGTGGTGAAATATCAACCAAAGCATGTTAGATGTTGAAACAAATTGTTGCGTATTGTAATAAGTTTATATGAGAGCTGCTGTTGCATACATCCCACAATTTTTGATGCCTGCATGTTGTCATCAATGCAGAATTACCACCAAAAAAAAAAAAATAAATCAGTAAGATTTACAGAATTTTTGGTGGGATGCACAATTGCCAAAGTATGATCTGTCCCTTTCAGGAGAAACTGAAACAAAGAGAGCTTTAAAAAGGGGCAATGGTTTCATCAGCTTCAGAGGTCCCAGGGACCTCTGATTACATATGTAGCTGACGAGAAAAACACATTTTTTTATTAATTGGCTATTTTTAGTCATATATTAAAGTCACAGTAGCCATGCTGCCACTAATTGCAGCAAATAATGTAAATGGCAAGTTTGGTTTTCAGTAAATCCTACTTTTTCAGGGAGGAAGATACACATTTGAAAAATTTCTGACCTATTCAGTTTGGCCAATGCTTTTGAGTTCACATCATATATTGCTTGTTCTTCAAGCAGTATATTTTTCTACATGTTGACATCCT
This sequence comes from Pseudotriccus pelzelni, assembly GCA_035584735.1. Classification (NCBI taxonomy): domain Eukaryota; kingdom Metazoa; phylum Chordata; class Aves; order Passeriformes; family Tyrannidae; genus Pseudotriccus; species Pseudotriccus pelzelni. The sequence goes on along the minus strand of JAWMRA010000078.1, from coordinate 36,243,398 downwards.
ATGTTGTGGATGATTATTAATAACAAATCGCTAATCTCTGGAGCTCAACAATTATTTCAACCCAGAACATCCACTTTGCCCTTCAAAAGCCACACTTTCTCTCAATAATAAACATTCAAAATAACAGCATAATTGAATGAAATGCAAAGGAATTATTTATGTAATGGAGACATCTTGTTCTCATAAATTATTGAACAAGAAATAGCTGACAACCTGTTGAATTTTCCTAGGGCAGTGCTGACTTTTTATCAACTTGATATATGATTTATGAAAGCAGAAGCATCAGGGTAAAAATGATAAGAGAACCTGACTTGCATACTAATAAAGAAACTTCAGTCAAACCAATACTTAGAAGTTATAAATTAGGTCAAACTATTCTCAGTTTTGTTGTTGATGTTCATGTTTTTCAGTGTTTCAGACATAAAATTCAGGGTAGTTTTTTCCACAAACTGGTACTAAAAAACCCCCACCACCTCCAAAAAAAGAAGAACTGCTCGAAAGCCAGCCTTTTTCTGTTTTTTTTGGTGGCTCAGGATGCCAAAGAGTTATGTTGGTCTCCATGCAAATGTTTCCCTTTCATTCCTATTTCTCCTCAATTTCATCTCTAGAAATGCTGTCTGTAAGCTATCACAATACCTTCTTTGGGCCCAAAACAATGATCTGGTAAAAAGTTCCAGGCTAAGCAAAACCAAATGTAGCTCTCAAAACACATGAGCATTGGGACATCAGCATTTGGAACTGTTCAAATAAAATTTAAAACACTACAGTATTAGAAGAATAGCAAGACCTTTAAAATTGAATGCATTTAATATTTATAAACCCTCTTGGCTTATAAACCCTCTGGTTTTCAGAACACTGTATTTCAGTGCATATTTTACCAATATCTTTCCATGTGCTTGTTTATCTGGCTTGGGAGGAAAGTCCCTGCACTAATGAACAACATAAAATATTTTTGTACAGGAATTTATACCACAGTAACCAATATCTTCATGATTTAAAAGCAAGTTCTAAAGAAAAAAACCAAAACTTCTTAATTTTAGAAGAAACTTCAGATTTTATGAGTCGAACTTTGTGATCTCAGGTCAGTTATTTTCTATTAACAAAAACAATTTGGAAGTAAGAGAGTGGTATTGACTGGTCTTTTCAACAGTTATTTGTTCTTGCTGGACACCTATTTGGTTCTCTGTGTTTCTGTATGTTACTGTAAGAGGAAATGTATTTTTTTTAAAGAGAAGTAATATACAAGGTCTAATACCATTTGTACTTTCAGGGTTTTGTAGGTAAGAAAATAAGTGAATTAGTTCATCTTATTGTTCCACTTATAGTTGGAGCTCAGTGGCAATGTTTTAGCTGAAGTTTAGAAAAGACATAAACCCACCAGAATGATGGTGAAGTGGAAGAAACAAAGACTGATGAAGATGATGGATTTCCTAGGGGCTTTTATTTGAGAAATTCCCTATGATTAATAACAAAAGTTCACATCCTAGCTTCTGCTATGAACAATCACTTGCTATTAGATGATTGAAGAAAAGCAGAATTTTTTTTCCTATCCAGGCATTTTCAAGAGGTAGCATTTGTTTCTTACAGCTGTGAAATTTGCTACTCACCATGATACACTTTATCAGCAGATTTCAAAATCCACATGGGGCTCAGGAGGACACAGTTTGTTGTCCTGTGCCTCTCGAGCTGAGCACCTGGGAGAACAGAAGGGGTATTGATGCAGAATGATACTGGAGAGCTCAATTTTGTCTGTCAAGAAAGACAATAATCCCTCATATAAAAGGCTTTTCCTACTGGTACTGTAGCATTTAATAGAGGTGTTTGAACTCGACTGCTGTTATGTACAAAAGCAAAGTTACATGAGCAAGTTACTCTCAGTAAAAGTTTTTTGATTCTTCAATTTGCTTTGTGTACAGAAATGACAGCCTTTTAAGAGCCACAAATGGTCTGAGGCTTCTTAAGGGGAAAAAGAGAAGACATATTTCTAGTTGTTAGTAAAATGTCTTCCACTGAAATTTTTTTCTTTCATGTAGTAAACTGCTGAGCTTTTAATGTACGTGGATGGTCTGTTTGCAAGAAATAAAATAAATGGCCATGGCATGATTCATTAGCATTTTCATAAACAAACTTTTGGGATACCTTTTCTGTGTGGAGCAACACAAATGAATAAAATAATTGCATGTGCTACTTGCAACCTCCTACTTGATTTACCAGTAAATAATTTTGCAAAGTGGTAACAGAGTAAATACTGTGACATTTCAAACTGAGTCACTAATTGCCCATGTTATGCTCACAGTTTCCCTGTACGGTGTATGAAACTATATAGCTTGGATAAAAGGACTCAAAGACACTCAGACTTTATTTCACGACTATGTTAGAACTGTATCACTTTCTAATAAGCAAATGAAAAAAATAAATATTTAAGACTTTGAATATAGATATTTTTATAGAGCAAGACAAGCAATTAATTGAATGAATCAAAGCCCTACACACACTGCAGCAGCAAGGTAAACAGAGTATCCTGCATCAACAAAGGGGAACCCTGACTTTCCTATGCCCCAGCTCTTCCCCTCGTTACTGTCTGTGCAACAGCCTGTAACACTGCCAGGTATCTAGAATATTTCAAAAGCCTTAGGAATAGGTGGAACTTGATATTGACCTCTTTACCAAGTGAGAAGGACAAAATTGCTGAGGAAGGAGCTCCATTTAATGGTATCTTTTCGTCTGGAGCAAAGAGAACAAAGGGAGTGACTGTGAAACCTTACAGGTAGCAAACACAGAAGTCATGAAAAAACAAAATGCATGAGAAATTTATCAAAGAGGTGAAGTAGCTGCCAGTATCACTAATATGTACAACCCGCCCTTTCACCCCCTCAAAAAAAAGAAAACAACAAAAAAAGTTGAAATAGAGAAAGGAAGAGGACTTGATGGTACATGAGGTGTTCTGAGCTCCTCAGGAGAGCTGGGATGGTGAAGTTGGTGTATTTTGTTTGTCTTACCTATTTGTGGTAACTAAACCATGAAGAAGCATGAGATAATAGAAACTACTGACAGTGCTAAATTGAGCAAAAGTTGGGCCAGATCTCAAACATAAAATGAAACAAATTAGTTTCTGTGGCTCATACTGATTGCCAAACAGCAGCAAAATGGGACCCCGAGGGGAAAAATAGAGCAGCTTGATAACTCACTATTTCAATCTTGAGCTTATAGACAGTAAACAGCATCCTGACATCCAGGTCATAGCAGGGGACAAAAATGCCACAAGAAATCAAGCTTCCTATGCAAGGCATGTTAAATCAGAGTCCACAAACCAGCAATGAGCTGTATGGGATGTGGTTTGCAACATAAGTCAGAGCAATGTCAACATTTGAAAAACAGGCTATGCTGCCTCACCTTGGAAGTTCGCAGTGCCATGTAGTAAGTCTAGTAAAGAAGTAACCTCTGTTAGGGAAGTCCTGTCCTGGTTATGGGACAGGGGTAAATTCCCGACCAGCGGAGGGTCCTTTTCCTGAGTTGTAGCTCCACATGTAAGGTCCCAGAGAAACAGGACACGGACACAGACACAGCATGCAGAGTGAAGACAAAGCTAATCTGGCTTTATTGGTACAACATGGTGGGTTTATAAGGGCAGGAGAAGGGGAGTCTGGGACAGGGGGGCACCTGGACCTAAGATTGGTCAGGTAACCCGACCCACGGGGGAGGAGGAGGTGGTCTTAACACAAGGACCCAGGGCAGCAATTTCCCAGGTAGCCAGTCCTGCAGGGGCTGCCAGCATCTCTCCAGAGAGAGATGTCCTTGTCTCCAACAGGGCATGGAGTGGGACACGGCACTGACCTGGGCACAGCCTAGAATGGGTTGGGTTGCGTGGGACCTTAAAGCCCCTCTCGTTCTGCCTCTGCCATGGGCAGGGACACCTTCCACCAGCCCAGGTTGCTCCAAGCCCCATCCAGCCTGGCCTTGGACACTTTCAGGGATGGGGCAGCCACAGCTTCTCTGGGCAACCTGTGCCACGGCCTGCCCACCCTCATTGTAAAAAGCTTCTTCCTTACATCTAAATCAACCCTCTTTTAGTTTAAAACCACTGTCCCTCAAAAGGACCTGCTAAAAAGTCTGCTCTCATCTCTATTATATCTTTATTACAAGTCCCCCTTAAGGCACATGAAGATTGAACCTCACGATGTTCCCATGTCACATCCACCACCCCTTGGCCCTGCCTGGCAGCAGGACAGCCCAGGGATCCCCTTCCCTGTGTTTCATCACTTGCTACAACTGCAGGAGATAAACCAGAATGGCTTTTATTTGACTTGGGCATGGGCCGAAATGCCCAACCCAGCGTTGGTTGGGAAATATCACACATTCATTTGTCATTGTGCGTAATTAAATCAATAGTACAATCAGCAAATGGCACTGCTCTGGAGGCACAGAACCCTGCAGAAGCAATCAAAAATTCTTCATTCTCCCCCATAAATGGAATAAAAGCAAGGAAAACAAGCTGGAGAGAAACGAGCAAAGGACACACTCAGTGCAATAACAATCATATTCCAGCAATCCACCGAATCTGGACTGGCTCATTAATTACTGCTGGGGCTGATGGAGCTTTTGCTTTTGGCTTTCGCATCTCTTCAGATCTGAAGAACCCAGAATTTTCCCAAGCAATGATTTTGCATTATTTAGGAGTTGTTTCTGTATCAACAAGCCCAAACTTGAGCCATGCATCAAACTCAACTCCTTCCTTGCCTACAGAGTTATTTGGACATTTTTTTACTAATAAGAGGGAATTTCTGTGATTTGATTTTGTTGTTTCCTCAGGGGGAGGTGGAACCAGTGTCTGTGAATCAGCGCTGAATCAGAAGGCGAGAGGAACAGGTAACTCAACACTACAAATGCATTTCCCATTGTGTCGTCCCCCAAAAGCCTCTTACACGCTGAGGAAATTGGGGAAAACCATCCTCCTCTGCTGCCCCAGGGGCACAGGCTGGTGGTGGACATGCTGCTCACACCTTCTTCAGGTCCTCAGGGCCAAAGGAGAGCGGCAGCAGCTCCTCCAGCCTCTTGACAATGTAGGTGCCATCTGCTTTGGTCAGGTAGACATCCCAGTCCGTGCCAAACTGGAGGAGAAGAGTAGGGAGAAGAGCCTGATGAGGGAGAAGAAGGAGAAGGGAGAAGAACCTGCACTTCTCCGCCAAATTACTCCTATAATCCTTTTTTTCTAGGTTCAGTAGGAGCATCCCCCTCTATTGCATGAGTTTTGGGTCGGCTTATCGACATCACCCCCCTAGAGGATATTTTGGGCTCAGATCCTGTGTTTTTACCCCCCCTCAGAATGAGCCCCCGGTGCTTCCAAACTTCCTGAATCCCACCCTCGAGCCAAGCCCCACAACCCATTAAATATTAACCACCCAAAAACGGGCTGTGGGTGCTGGGGTGCCTGTGGGGAGGAGGGAGGTGAGAGAGGGATGGGATCTGCGAGAAGCTCAGCTTTTTTCCAGGAAACCCCCTGTTTTCTGGCTTGCCAGAGGTGGAGCCAAACTCTGCACCTGGAGGAACAAAACCCCCTGGGGAGGACGAGCTAATGGATTCCCACCAAGCACCCACTCACATGGAACTGGGAGGATTATCCCTTTCCCAGTGGATAATGCAATTTGAGGAGCCTGGAGCCAGCTCTGGGGCTGGGGATAGGGGGTTCCACCCCACTTGGCACCTCTGGGTCTTTTAGGGGGAGATGCCTGAGGTCAGGGGATCATGTCTGAGGTCAAGGGATCACGTCTGGGGTCAGGGGTTGAGACACGAAGCCCCACCAGAGCCATCACCTCTCTCATCACTTGTCTGCAGGCACCACAGGGTGTGATGAAGTCCCCCATGTCACTGCCAAAGGAAGAAGGGCACAGAGCTCAGTCCTGAGGTCAGAGGAGGGGGGAACACCTGCAGAAGACCTTCATGCACCAATAAATACGGAGCCATGGCAGATTCCCCCCTCATTCCTCC
>JAWMRA010000078.1:36210828-36235176 GCA_035584735.1 Pseudotriccus pelzelni | reverse complement strand
GCAGCAATTTCCCAGGTAGCCAGTCCTGCAGGGGCTGCCAGCATCTCTCCAGAGAGAGATGTCCTTGTCTCCAACAAAGTCCCAAGCAAAAGCAATTGTAAAAAGGTTCAGCATCTTCTAAGGAAGCAGGATGATCCTGAGAGAATCCAGGACAGTCAAGAGAAGCACTGGTCTCTTGGATTTACACACCCTGAATGCTGAGCTGGAAAATAAATGAGCAGCTGGGTAGATCAGTTGATATGGAGATCAAAGTAATAAGCAGAAGAAATACCTGGAGTCTTTGGTCAGTTTCATAAAGAAGACACTCAGTCCTATGCTTTTGTGCAGGTTTATTCTGTTCTCTGAAATGAGGATCCTACTTGACCTAGATCAAAGGAGTTTTAGTTTCATGGAGCAAAACTGACATCCTGAAGGATGTAGCTAAGCTAGTGTAGTTTTCCTAAAGAAAATGCTTGCTCTTTCAGTGATGACTTCCGTGCTTTCTTGAATCTTTATCACCTAATAATGTAATGAAATAATAGTAAGTATAGCATCTAGCCATGAACAAGGCTTTTCCATGCGACAGTGATGAATGGAAATACCTGCACAACATTTACTGCTGCTGAGCTAAGCCCAGTAACAGGAGTGAGTGATTGATTGATTGATTGATTGATTAAAAGGATAGATTAATTTATAGATTAAAATGAATATTTTATTTGGTGACTTGTGTTATGGACCTAATGATAAAATACTCATCAGTTCATTATTTTTTGATTTTCTAAAGTTCTGGTGTTTGATCATGTAATTCTCTCCTATGAATGAAATGAGAATCTAAAAAGTACCTAAATATTAATATTTTTGTTGTCCACCTTATGTTTAAGTTTGTGTAGACTGACCCTAAGGAGAGCTCTTCATGAGGTGCAATAAGTATATAAAAGATAAACCACTTGCAGAATAATTTTACTATATTAGCAATAAATGGTTAGTTGCACTTTTCTAGCCGTTAGTAGCTGCTTTGTTTAATTTACTTGTAAGTTAGAGCTGGTATAAAATATAGCAAGATAGTGCAGTGAAGCTATGGCATGTTGGTTTTTAATTAATAATCTTATAAAATATGAATTAGCGTGGTTAACAAATCACTTGCAATCTAATTAACTTGCCTTAGCTATCTTGTTAGGTGCCTGTAATACTAAAATATTTTTACAAGGTTAACATATTAATAAGACTCTGATTATGCATTTCTGCTCATTTAATTATATTGCAAAACTTATTTTGTCCTTAGATGAGCATTAAGCATCAATTCAAAGAGCTGTCCTTTAGCAAATCACTTGATTGCTGACATACAAAATCTGATTTAATTACAAATTCATTAGTAAGTTCTTTTAGACTTAATCTTAATTTCATATTTTACTGTCATGTCACATAAAGACTTAAATACCTGTTAGATGTTTTTAAAGCTGGAGGCAAATGGTTGAGGAAGAAAGGACATTTAGTTAGCTTTCTTATCTTGGAGGGAAAACTAAGAAATTTGCTCTTCTAGCTCCACATTTTGTGACAGTCAGGTCTGCAGATACAGGTGGAGTGAATCTCTCATTATTAAGGATAAGCTTGTATTCCAAGCGTGAACAGTAAGCTTGTTCATGGAAATTTTTTCCCATAGACTTTGTACAAACCAATGAGCATAATTGTGCTGTACTTGTCAGGCAGCTGGAATGTTTTTTAAGCCATGAAACACATTCTTATGTGAATACCTGGGGTTTTCATATGAGATATGTGATTCTGAAATAGCTGAGTATCATATGTGTCACCTTCCTAAAGTAATCATCTTAAGGAGCTAAGTTAAATGAGCACAAGTTGTGTAATAAGGTGAAGAGCTGTGTAATGAGGTGATTGTTACTTCTTCCTTCTCACACTGTGAGACTGATTACAGGGGTACTCTGCTGTCTCACCAAAATTTAACGGGGTTTGTGTAGCTCCAAGATCAGAAATGGTAGGCCTCATAAATCAAAACTTTACCTTTCCTTGAAATTCCAGCAGTGGAGTGGTTCACACATTAGAGAGAGGTACCTCACAGTGTTGGTCCACCTCATTTTTTTTTTTTTTATTAGTTGTTTCAGGGCCATCCAGAAGATTACTACAAATAAAAGTATGGCCTAGAACTTATATTCTATAGTCATTAACTACATTCAATCAACAAGAAGGTAAATCTAGAAGAACTTATCTTTATGTGAAGCTGAATAAGAGGATCCTTTATTATTTTTGTAATAAATGAACCTTGCCTTCTGACTTACATACTTTCCTTGATTTCAGTGCAGCTGTGCCAATCTATATCATGGATCATTCACTACTAAATTTTCAGATCTCTATTTCCTATGTCACACCTTTAAAATTTATATTTACAAATGTATTTCCAACAAGTGTTAATATATGATTATGCACATGAACAAAAAACAAATGAATGAATTGATGAATGAATGAGAGAATTGTTTCATGCTTTTATTTTTTGCATACTTTTAGGTTTTCAGTAAGTAAACATCTTGAGCTTTTTCTATTTTAATGAAGGATTCTATTATGTGAGTGGTCCCAAAGTGAGTATTTAATAAAAATAATCATCTAAAGCTGAATGAATTTTCCATTAGAAAGGATATGTTTTCTGAAAATCCTCATGATGGCTATTTCTTTTCAATATAAATCCAAAGGATTTCTGTATCTTACAGGAAAGACTTATAAACACCTAAATAATAAATAAAAAACATTATTCTCAAATTTTTTTAAGGGCCAACAAAATTAAAGTGCACAGAAAATTATTGCATTTATGTGTGCTTTTATGTAAGTAACTGTGAGTTGTGAGGAACAAGATAAAAGTAAGCTCATAAACTATAAATCTGCAGTATTACTGTATAGTAATATTGCTATACATAATTCTTGCAGTTTATCTGGAAAACCTGATTAAGATATACTGCAAAATGAAATGGCTGTTGCCTAAAAATTTACAGGATTATATGGAGACACATGACCTAAATTCCTCTGTAGAACTCATTTTCCACACAGAAATAAATGGGTGCTGATTGACTCTGTCATTGCCATAGTTCTGTGAAGACAAGTCACGTGATTCTCTGTTGCAGTTAATATTCATGCTTGCAGTCATGCCTGACATACAAGCACAGGTACTAATTTCACTAGGAGAAAGGCTTGACCTTTTAAAAAATAGATTTAGCTCTAAACCAACTAAATTTTAATATAAGCCATGGATGAAAATCTGTGTGACAGCCGTAACTGATGACTGGATCCTCCCTGTCTTCAAAACATTATGGTGTGTCAGTTCAATACAGTAGTGACATGCTGATCATATTGATGACTCTAGGGATATTATTTCAGTAGAAACAGATGGATCTTTTCTCCTACAAAAAGACTGTCAACTCTAAGGATTTCTCATTCCGCTTTTCAGATTCGGGGAATTGAAAAGAGGGATTCCTCAGTACATAGAACATACCCATGAGTCATGCACAACTAGAGTGAATATCCATGTTTTCCTTCCACAGTGGTAAATAAAAGGCATAAGGAAGATGATTCAGTAAATGAAAAGTGAAGAAAGAAGCATCCCAAAATACAGAAAAACTTAGTCCAAGACAATCTTAATTTGGTCCCAAAAGTGCTGTTTACTACACATGATCAACTTTATTTACAGAGAATTCTCTACCTCAACATGCTTTTCATCTGAAAAGGAAGGCCACACGTATTAAGTAGAGGAAGGCATGGAGTAGAAGTGGCTCCAAGTATGAGAGAACATGTGGAGGCTGCAGTAGAGAATCAAGTCAGGATATTGAGCGTACCCTGTGTGCTTGATGAGCCAAAAGATGGTTTAGATATTTGCTCAGATCAGCAAAATACAATTTCCTCTGGCTTAATTTTATTTACCAATGTGTTGACAGGTTTTGTTTTTTTACTTTTTACCAGAAGTGAACACAATTAACACATTACAGTCTTAATGTGTGCCCTGAGCTGGATTTAGTGTGCTATATTTAGTGTGCTGTTCCTGCAAGATATAACAATTAAATAAATTAATCTCCTAGATGCATAGGTGTGTTCCAAGCCCAAAAGCGATCTATGATTCCATTAAAGTATAAACAATATGTAAACATATCTTTCAAATGTGCTCATATCTGTTCCTATTTAGAACCAAATATGCTTCTAGCAAAAGAATTTTAAATTTACATTTAGTTTTCAATAGGTAGGCCTAAAAAATTTGGTTCTGATTATAGGGAAAGAATGGACATATGAATCCTAGAGAATAATGGGTGGCTATACCCACTTTGAGCATAACTTTTATAGTAATGATAAAAGGGACATTTCATTGTTTCTTCCTTAATTAAGAAGAGGTAACATTTGTAAATGATATGGAATTTAACTTTCCCACCTGTCTTTAGTCATCCTTTTATGTTTGCCTCATAGTACATCATATTTCTCATTCTTCAGTTTTCTGTTATTTTTTTCAAGTTCACAAACTAAAATAGACATCTTTATTTTACTATTTTTCTGGAGGCTATCATGTGATCAGAGGATTCCAGACTGCAACAAGTACTTACATTTATGCTAAACAGATTTTCAGCTTTTTTTTTCAAAAAGGAAAGAAAGAAAATAATAATAAGAAAATATGGTCTCCTCACCAATCAAAATCCCATCTGATTTAAGAAGGAAAAATGCAGTTGCTTTGCAAACAGTCTTCAGATCTTCCCTTTTTGATCCAAACTGTGCTGGTTTTGGAACATGCTCTTCAAATCAAATTAATTAAAAAAAAAGTTTTCTCTGATCTACTTACCTCTAAAAATAAAAGAAGCAAATAATTATTTACTGAGTACATAAAGTTCAGGAATTATTCTTCACAAGGGGCATTATCTAAGGATAGAGGTACACATTGTATTTGATTTGAGAGAAAGTGTAAAACCCTTATTTTAGAGATACTATGGGCTCATATATATATATTCAGTGTAAGCTAGAATCTATCCTTCCTGTACTAATGGGTAACATTTGTACAAGCTCATTTAACTTCATTTAGGCTGATGCTGAAAACAACTGGTCACAGGCAGATGACAGTGTATACAGTGATTCATAAGACAGCCTGCTTATCACTTTGGAACTTGTCTTCAAGTTCTAATTTTTGCACATTCTCAAAATATCTTCCCTTAGCAATTATAACTGTCAAAATTAATGACTAAAAAATGCCGTGAAAGCTATGCGTAGGAATTGGTCCTTTTGGGTAAGCAATAATCTTTATAATTATTTATTAAGTAATTACTGTGCAGAGCTGTTGATCTGAAAAGAAATCCAATTCTAAAAGAAAAAATTTTTTGAAGGCTGGTGCTTAAAATGCATGCTAATTGAATAAACACAACATGCCACAGCACAGGGAAAGCTTGAGAAACACAATAGGTGTGTGTCTTGTTTCAGCTGTAAATTCTTCAACAACCTCCTCATAAGATGGGAGCAAACAGTAGAAATTAGGTCACATCATTGCGAGGATTGCAAAGGAATGTTTCAAGTTGGTAGACACAAAATCAAAAGGGCAAATTCAAAAACAAGGCATTTAGCAAGCCATGTCAGGAACAGCAAGCACTACTTTAGAAGTTTATTAATAGTCTAGAGTGAGAAGTCTGAAGAAAGTGTTGGCCTACTCCTTCCATGAAACAAGGAAACTAATTGCAGATGATACTTAAAAGAATAAAATGTCACAGCCCTTTTTGAGACAATCTTCCCGAGAAAGGTCAGTTTATGACTAGAGGATAAGTGCAGTTAGTAGAGAGAAAAATGAGCAAGATCTTCAATAAGAACAGGGAAGATGAGTCTAGAGATTATTAGGATAGTTAGGGATTTGCCAGATATCTGAGTGCAATCCTTTCACACTAGGGAAAAGGGCTTGGGACTGCTCCTGGCTGCCCCTCAGCCTGCCCTGCTTCCCATCATGGAACAACTAGAATATGAGAATTAGTGGAGAAAGAATGAATTTAAAACAAACAAACAAACCAACCCTAATCAAACAAACAAAAAACCCCAAACCCAGTTTCAAACAAAAAAAGGAAATATTTTCCTTTAAAGGAAAGCAGAGTTGCATGGGAATTACAGATTAGTCACATTTTAATTCTTTTCCCAGAAAAAACGTGAAGCAAACAGATGACTAGCTGTAAACTTGAAAAATAACACATAGATAAATAAGATATAGGATGGACTTGTCATGAGTAATCACTTCAAATAATATCATTTTCTTCTCTATCAGATCTAGCTGATGGGAAAAGAGTAGGAAAGTTCTTGGGATTTTTTGCCATCAGTAAGGCTTTGATACCACCTTGACAAGTCAGGAAAACAGCTTTAAAAAGCCTGTGAAATTTGTGCAATGCAAGTCAGACAGTCATATGCAAGAAATAGTTATTTACCAATTCTCTATGAAAATAAAAGAAAGTTATTAGATGGGGCTCTGCAGAATGAAGCTGCATCCACTTCTATCCAATACATTCACTAAAGAAATGCATGTTGGAACAAAAAACAGTATTATTAAATTTTTAAATTTCAAAACAACATCAAGATCAGAATGCAAAAGGACAGTTCTTGATATATTGAAGAAATTGGCTGAAAATCAATAAGCACTGTGCAATGAAAGTCAGTAGCACAATAAAGGACATGGGAACAACCAGTTATGGATCATTTATGAAAATTATCTAAATTTAGAGGAGAGCACAAGCTGAATAAAGGTATTGCTATTATAAAAAAGAAGTTTATCTACAAGAAACCTGAACAAATCTTAGGTTTTAATTTCGCTTTGGAAAGGCCTCAGTTAGAGGGTCACGCAATTTGGGGCAATTCACTCCCAGAGAAGATGTTCAGTGGTTAGGATAAGCCCACGAGAGACCAATAAGAATGTTTCTAATACAAAAAAAGAAAAGATGATAGCTAGAAAAAGTACTCTGGTATGCCAAGAATAAAGAATAGAAATGATGATATGTTTTTCAAGTGTTTAAAGAGCTACTACAAAGAAGAAGGTAACATCTGTTTTCAACAACCCTTGTGAACAGAAGAAGGAATAATGGATTTAAAGTGTAATATAAAACACAAAGCCAGACAGTAGAAAACATAGCTGCAACAAGCATAGTGAAGAACTGGAATGGATTGATGGAGGTCTTGAGGAGTTCCATTGTTGAACCTTACTGGTTAGACAGCTACCAGTGAGGAATGACCCAGATACTCGCTACGCCGCTGGAAGATGGACTGGTGGTTCTCTTGAGCTTGATTTGCATTTCTCTGTGATTTCACCATAGTCAAATGACTTCATATTAACTTCTGCTGGTACAAGGTATGAGGAAAACTAAAGCTTCTAAAGCTTTTTATCTGGACTCCAAGCAGTGCTAAATATAAACCAAAGACTAGTTCCTAGATGTTCTGTAAATGTCCGTCAATTAAAGTTTGTGTCAGTGAGAACAGTGAAATTACCTAGGACTTCTAACATCAGGTGACCAAGTCATTAAATGCCCTTCCACCGTACATACAGTAGGTACTGTCTAGGCCCATATGTGTGTATATACATATATTTATTCATATGCACACATGTGCGCGTCTATACACAGCCTGTATCTACAATAAAGCACTGTGTGTGTATAGTTATGTCATATATATATATTGCATATCTACCAAGGCAGAGATACATATATGTACAGTCAGCATTGTCCAAAACACAGTTCAGAGCAATTAAACTATCTCCAGTGATTATAAAGGGTACATGAAGAACATCACTTTAAACTTTGGCAACTGTAAATTTTTCAGTAAAATTATCTGCAGGTAGAGAAAACATGAACATACATTAGGAAACGAACAGCTTATAATAAAAAATCTCGTATAAATATTTTTATTAATAGAAGAATAAACCTATTCAACATTCAATAATGTTTTTCAGACAAATGTGGTAGGTCTTTCCTCCATAGTAAGCAAATTCAATGGGAAATCACAGGTCCCTATACCACATGTGAATTAATTACAGGAAAATTCAAAGATAAATTGGCTTTGAAGTCTATTACAATTGCTAATGTCAATAGTTCTTCTGCTTCTTCTACAGATGAATCCTATCTTCCCATTAAAATTATTTTTTATCACTTAGCACACACTTTAGTAGACTAATTGCTCTTAGAGCAAGTATAATGCCTTGTTTTCATGTTCAGTACACAGAACCAATCATATTTAGTGAGACTAGAGTATCTGTCTTTGTAATCAGTACATACATGGCTGTCAATCTCAAATTTCCAGTGATTCAAAATTTTCTGAGCTTCCTTTTCTAATCATACACATTCATGATAGTTGACTCACTGACCTACAAGTCATTGAGGAATTCAGACTTAATGTGTACACAGACAACTTAACTTCACTATTTTGTTATGCGACTGCATTGTCCAAAAAAATCATCATTTCTGGCAGTCAAATGTATTAGACTGGGCCACTGATATGTTACTTAAGCATTTTTAAAGCAACAAGGAAATAATGATTATCCTGGAGAAAAAGAAGGAATGTACATTCCTTCTGTGTAGCTTAGAAGAATTCTCCATTGGGTCTGTGTGGTTTATGTGTAAACACACCCAAAATCAAATCAAAAGTTGTAATTCACAATTTCTGCCAAAAAAATAAATAATGACTGCTACAACATTTATTTTCCACATTACTGAATGTTTTCTCAGACATGAAGATCAGAAGAAGAAATCTTTAGAAATGTTTGAAAGTTTGATTTCAAGTTGCTAATGATCATTCATGTCATTGTGTTTTCTAGGAAATGTAATTCAGTGCTACAAATTCAGCCATACTCTCAAACCACCATAAACAATCTCTTAAGCCAGAGGGAAAACCACATTATTGCAAGGAAGATGTAGTCCAGGAAAAGTTTGCTGTAGAAGGAAAGAGGGCTTGATGCAACACAACAGTTTATGTGAATAAATGTTAAATTCAGACTAAATAAAAATTAAATATATTTTGCCAAATAACATTTTGAAGTATTCAAATGTCATTGGACCCTACATTTCTTTAGAAAATTTCCATTCATAAATTTATTAGCAAGATTTTGGTGGAAAATTTTAATTTCACAGTCATTGAATTATACTTTGGGAAAAAAAATATTCCAAGCAATTGTTCAGTGATTTTGAAGGGGAAAAAAAAAGATAATTACTCCTTTGTTTTTTCTAAGTGCATTGCTGAAGGATCTCCTCAGCAGAGTGTTTAGTTGGAAAATACCCTATTATGCCAGGTACTCCATAGCTGGTCTTCTGCTTGGCATTTCTAAGCATTTTCATGCACAGATAGATGATCAGCGCAGGAAGTAAAGCTGACCCAGGAATTTTCCAAATAAAAAGACAATCTGAGGTGTGCTGACATTCTTCAGTTTTAGTGATTTGTGCTGTGATATGGAAAGCAATTACCTCTGTTACCTAGGCCACTGTTTTGAGTGATCATTCCTTGAGCAACATTTACATCTGCTTCTAGATAGAAATAAAGTTTCAAATGACAATTTTACAAGTGAAGTTTTGCAGGTGAAATGAACCCATAGGTTCATTGTGAAATAATCAGAATTATTAACACAAAAAATTATGCAAAAAATTTCCTTCTTTGAGGGAAATTGGTTCTGAGTTGAAAATGCATTAAAAATATTTTTTTTATAAGACTGAATAGAACCCTGCTGCTTCATTCTCATGCATTTTCATGTTCTGCTGAATAGACTGTCTTCATTAACCAAGGAATAAACCTACATCTTGACCACTTCTTAGAAAGTAAATTGTTATCTCCCTTCACACACTACAGGGGGGAGGAGAGACAAGATTTCTTTTGTGTTTCTTTTTCACAGTGAGCCATCAGACAGATTCAATTTTGAAAATGTAAACTGTAAAAAAATCAGAAGGGGAAATACAGAGTAGTGTTTCAGACAGCCTTAAAAGGGAGAAGTAACATTTGTATGTAAGAGTGTATGTGTGTGTGTGTGCACTAACACTTGTTTCTGTGTTCATTAAATAGAAAAGAGGAACTTTAAAATTTTAAGGGCATCAAACTATCCGGAAAGGTATGTCTGCTATTTGCACATGGAGAGTTCTGTAACCCCTTGTGCAAAACCAGTTGAAACTCAGAAGTGCAGAGTATGTTTTGGCCTAAAGCAATTCTCAGCTGATACATTTACTGCACAGAATGGTTATTAATTGCCACCCCCGAAACTGAATCCTCCTGTATTAAAACCAAACAACTGTGATAAGATTATATAGCAATGTTATTACATCATAATTAAGATCAAAAAGTGGAAAATAAATTTACCAGTAGAACTGAGAGTGTTACAAGCAGAAATTAATTATCTAAGATGGAATTTGACTAAGACATGAGGTTCTAAATAGCGTTAATTCTTTAACTACACTAAATAGTTAAAATGCACTTCTCGTTTAAGGGCTTCTATTTCTAGCAAAGCTAAGGTCCCAAAAGCTTGATAGAAAATTTATTTCTTATTTTACCAGACAGACAAGCAGCATATGCTGAATCAGGTAAGTAATTCTAAAAGTAAATCCTGAAAGATAGCTCTGTCACCAGGCTGAATCTGCCTCAAGGCAGCTTGCCTTTGAATCTAGTGGAAAGGTTTCATTTCACAGCAGGACTTACTCCTCTCTCTTATTTTATTTTTGGATCCTTTATTTTATTGCTGCATATGGGGTCATTCAGTTGCTTCATGTAAGCAAGGAAGTTGTGGGTCAGAAGACCGCACTCTTAACTGTAATTATGAAGGGAAATTGCTTCACCTTTTTGGGAGTGTACCTTTTCAACCTTCAAAAAATTCAGTACAGTATGAGACAAACAGAGAATATTAAATTAATCCTCTTGTTAAGGAAACTTCCCTGTCTGACCACCCAGGAGCCACACTCACAGTCACGCTCAGACCAGCTGAGCTGAGACCAAAGCCCCTTCGCATCTACCCATGCCATGCTCACACAGTCAGACCAGGTTTCCTTACTGGCTCAACCCCAGGTTTCCCATAGTCAAAACATCTTGTCTCAGATGTCCAGATACATAAAATAATTTAATCATGGTGCAATAACTACATCAAAAAATAACAGCTTCAGCTGGTGCCTCCAAGTAGGGACACAGGACAAAGGAAACCCTGGGCTTTTAAACCCTTACAGGTTGTGGGCTCCTGCTGGTTTCTGAGTGCCCAGTCCCCTGGCTGGGCCACAGGTCCTGTGCCCTTTGTTGTACAAAAGGATCTTGGCCTTTTGCCAGTTCCTGACCTTTTGCCTGGGGCTTGGAGTCCTGCCCAGCAGCGCTCAACCTGTTGCTCACACTACAAGCATGCACTGAGCATATTCCTCAACACTCTTGACTGTGAGACCACCTCTTACAAGAGGGCTATGTCATGCTGTTTTACAAGCTATTATGCTGCACAGACAGGAAGAGAATATTAGCAACAAAATCTTGATATAGGTCAAGAGTGACCAAATTATCACTAAATTTTTTCAAGATCTAGTAAGGCAAATGTCTTTACATCCTGTGATAACTGTCAGGTAAATTGAAGGAACTAGGCTAGAATGGTGTGAGACATGGTGGGCATGAGCAAAAACACATCAATAAATACTGAAGTGTTTTCATCTATGAGACATTTGTGGCTTCAGCGTTGTTTGGTTTTAAGCTCTTCTCCAAACACTGGAGGCTGACATTTTCTCACCTTTTACAGAATCACAGAACCACAGCACAGTAAAGGTTGGCAGGAACCACTGGATTTTGTTTAGTCCAAGACTTTCTCCATGAAAAGTAAGTCTGCCTTGCTCCAAACTTTCCCCTAGTGGCAGAGGCCTGGGATTCCTGAAGGTCAGGCTTAGTGGCAAAGATTCAGGCAAAGAGGACATTAAGTACCTCAGCCTCTTCCCTCTATTATGTGACTGAGGCCTCAAATGCATTCAGTAGCATGCACACTTTACCCCTTGTCTTCTGCTGCTGACATAAAAGTGCTTCTAGTTGCCCTTCATGTTCATCAACACACTCAGCTCCAGCTGAGAATATGGAAGTCACTTTCCTTTTCAGCTCATTTCAGGACCTGAGACCTTGTGACATCAGCTAAATCATATCATCCAAGTTTCAGATCCAGCTAGGTACAGACAACATTGAACTTTGTTACACAAACACAGACTTGAATGTAGGCTGTTAAGGAAAAAGAGTGAAAAGAGAATTCATGGAAAACAGCAGAAACCCAAATTTACTGCTCAGGCTGCTGCTACCAGAGGAACAGGAGGGTTGCGCACCAGCCACCCTTGATGGAGCCTTGCCCTGGCCCCCTATGGTAATGATGGTCTATTCAGTTCCTCCATCAGTGCTAGTGCTGGAGTAGTAGCTAGTGAGACTACACAAGGTTTTGACATAGTTGAACAAAGTTATTTTTCTGTTTCTGAAAGTCTACTGCTATGAGTAGCTCTAACTTACAGGCAATCAGTGCCAGCTAAAAACAGGGACAAGCAACTAACCAAGGAGACAAAATAGGTGTGTGTGCAGGGAGGGTTTAAATGCTTATGACAGAGAAACTAGAAATTTGGGTATCATCAGCATCTTTTGATATCCACAAACAATCTGAATATGCTCCTGTACTCTGCTGAAGTGGGGAATTTCACACTGAGCAAAGGACTGTAAAAGGGAGAAGGCAAAAACGTGGCATTCACATTGCCTTTCAAGAGAGTGAATCTTTTGCCCACAGGGATGAGGAGAATCTTCTTCCAGCAGAGGGAATACTGCTGTTCTTGCAAATAGCACAAGTTCATTGCCCCAGCCTTTCTTGTAAAGGCAAATAGAGAGGAAATAAGTTGCCATAAGACTTCTAGCCTGAATTTATTTGGAAGGTTTTTACATTGCAAACTAAACCCAAAGACATTAAGTGGTTTTTTTCATTTATCTGAAACAGTAAAGTGCATGATTTCAGAGGGAAAAAAATCAATCACACCTCAAAAGAGCTAATTTAATTTCTGGTTTTATCTCCCAAGCAGGTAGTTTTCTGCAGAAACTCAGTTCTTGATTAATATGCATCATTAATCATTTAAACAAAAGTGGACCCCATAAATTCAAAGAACAAACAAAGCCATTTGACTGCTAATTCAGCATCATAATTAGAAGACTTCAGACACACCAGTTGGCAGAAAACATTTCATAAAAATGAATAAACCTTGCTTGCAGGGTCATTCAATAATGAATACTACTAGTTCTTCCTCCTTTGGTCTTGTGTGTATATATATGTATACACTCAAATTCAGATAATGGGAATCTTAGAATCAGAGAAGTTAATAATGGTTCTTACAATTCGGGTTTGAAGCAGATGAGAGTTAAAAAGCAACAAGACAACATGTCAGGGCATGTCTAGCTATTCTGCTCATCAGTGAACACTTTTGCTCTGGATTTTTCACTCTCAGATACCTTATTCAAAAAGCATGTCTGTAAGTTCTGTTTGGTCCTTATGCAGATATGTTACTGGGCAGTGCCACTGCATCAACACAATGCAAAGTGAAATAGAAAATCACAGAAATATGAAGATTTCAAGGCAGTTGAACAAGCTATTATACGTCACATGTCCTAATCTAAAGGGTCACATTTGCTGCACACTTCTCTGTGTTGATATCACTCATACTTCATTTCATCCTTTGCTCATAATTGTGCTGATTATTGTGCACCACAATAGATTAGCTGTGATGTAAGTCCTAAATTCAGAGGGCTAGATCAATGAATTGATTATACATCCCTTAGTACGCACAAATGACTCCAAGGTGAATATCAACAGATGAAAACATTAAGGATAGGAAAGTTACAACAAAACTTCCAGACTAAATGGAGGTTATTATGTTCAGACTGTGCTTTGAATGAGATGTCTTTAAGTTAAATGGATTGCCCATCAAGGTGGATTCATTGTAATTAAAAAGTACCAAAAGTCCCTGACCTTATACAAAAACAAGATATATTGATGGAATAGCTTTTAATAATACATAAAGAACCAAAGTTTATACGGAGGTCACTTGTAACTATGTCTGTACCATTCCTATGCTTTTGTCAATCACTCCCTAAACTGATCATTAAAAAGCTTCTGTGTTTTCACTTGCACGTCTGATAGTCAGGACATAAATCTGGAGAGTAGGAAAAGTAGAGTAAAATGTAACAAAATAGGGTGTTCATTTGTTGGATTGTGTCTCAGCACAGTATTTTCCTGTTGTCTGCTGCCAGATGTGCTGTGTTCTCAGGCAAGATCAAAAATAGCTAGTACAATATAGTCTGGTTTTTAAAAGCTTTTTGCACTAGATTTGTGATATTCAAGTAATACATATTTTTCCCCAAATGTGGTTCAAATACACTGATGTTTCACTGAAGTTCTTTTCTTTTTGCCAGTAAGGAAAACTTGCAGTGCTAAAACAGATACTATAAGAGACAACAGAATGCCCTTTTTTTGTTAATATATGTGATGTTTAAAATTAATCTCTTATTCTGTAATTAGAATTTACCAGAAATGTTGCACTAGGGGATAAAACAAAAACAAAACAGTGCATTATGCCTGGCAGCTCATTATCTGTCTTTATCTGTGTACCCCTGAGGAAAATGGAACTGACAATATTTTGCCCAGATGCAATGAAACATACACCCAACAAAAAAGGTGGAGTGTTTTATTCTCTTGTTAATAGATACTAATATGAAAAGTAGTAGTAAGATCATTACATATTAAGATGTGTAAGGCTTTTTGTTGATTAAGAGCAACATGATAGTTCATCCCTTCAGCAGAAGCACTGACTGATGGTTCTAAACAAGACCGTGAATTTCCAGAAACTTGAAATCCATTAACTTGTCATGAACCAGGAAACTATGGCAAATCTACAGTCCGAATTAAGATTAATGAATTGTGGGACAGGAAAGGAACATAATTTCAGATTACTTGGTATCCCATAAATGCAACTATTACTGATCTATTTCACAGGAAGTAAAACTGCTCAAGGTTGGCTCCAGTGCTGTGGAAAGATCTAAGCGCAATAGTAGCACAGGAAAAAATAATTGATTTCTTGTAGCTCCAAATACTGGACTTAAAACAAGAGTACATTTTGCCTCTGGGCACAAACTGCTGAAAATTCAACCCCTCTAGTTCTGTCAGGAAAAAACACGCTTTTTTTTTTCTCTTCTGCAAAATGTTATATGCCCCAGGCTATCAAAGACTGTAACAATGTTTTTCTTAAACTGTCCTAAGAATGGAATTCTTTGGAAGACTGGAACATTAAACTAGTGATCGATATCAGTTTGAACTGAAGAAAGATGCCAGGGAAAGAACAGAAACCCCTAAAAAGAAAAAAATTCAGTGAAAAGAACATAGGCAATGGTGGAAATTCCTGAAATCCTTACTCTACCTTTATTTCTCTTGAAAATAAAATTTTCAGCCAGAACAAAAATGGAAAAGGATTTCAGGGTTGTCCTTGAGAAGAGAAAGTGAAATTACACATATATATGTCTGAATGCTTTCTTTTAGGAAAAAAAAAAAAAAAATGCCAGAAGTGAGTCTCTTGAATAAATGCCATCATTTTCAAAAGGACTAAGCAGCCAAGAGTTCCCTTTGAACTTGAAGCGTGTATTTCAAGGGTGCACCAGAACATCTGTAGTGAAATTCCCATTCAAGTTTTCTAATTAATTAACAAGGTTCCATTTCTTTGTCCTGTGATACTCCATCCCACTTTTTCCAAGATCTAATGGGCTGAAGATTGTTGTTCCCATCCCTTATTTCTTGCAGGCAGCACAAGGAAGTTACTTGTACGTGACCCTTTTGTATGGGATTTCTCAAACTTGGAATATGTACCTTGCAATTTCAATACAGTTTTTGTTTATGTCTTGGTAAGATACAGACTTTTGATCCAGTAAGTGGTTGGAAAAATTAAGAGGAATCAATACAACTAATGTGTATTTCACTGAATTTGGACTCCTGAGAAAAACAAACAATGTCTTTTTTGCCAGAAAAGTTCTGCTGAAACATAGATGTGCACATATATAAGGAAAGGCCAACTGTGGGACCCCTCTCCATTTTCTTGGAAAAAGCAATAAAGACAGACCATGTGCGTTGTCTGGTGCTTCAGACTCAAAAAAGTGCTTGTCAACTTAAGAATATGACTGTGGGATATGGTTTTCCCAATAGATCATCTGCTTTCATAAAACTTACTACCTTTCCCTATAAACTTCACATTTACTTTTTCCTTTTTCTACTTTTAAGAGTATATGACTTCCAGTAACCATTCCTAATACTGGGTTTTTCCCCAGCACATGTCAGTCTTTCGAATACTCTATTACTTGCTAATCTAGTTAAAATGGGCTCAACTTTACAGTATGTCAGAACGTCAACAACTGGACAACTGACTGCTTATTGAGGCTTTGAAAAGATGAGGAAAAGACCTACTGAAGTTCAAACTTCTTTTCAAAAAGGTGTTTGAAGATAATTCAAAGGAAATATTCTTCCAGATTTTTTTCCTAGGTTACCAATGTTTGGCTTTGGTTGTGTTTTTTTTTTTGTTTGTTTGTTTGTTTTTTTTGGTGGACTGTTTTATTTTGTGCAGTTTGTTTGGTTTTTAATAGTGGATACCATCTTCAGGAGTATTTGGTCTGAAGTGATAAGCACCTTTCTCCCACACCTTAGTTAAATAAAATGTTAATATATGCAGGAGTGGTTTCTAACTGACTGCAACAGGATCTTCAGCCAGAAATGGTCACATCACCCTCTCTGAGTCACCTCTCCTGAAAAGTCCATGGCTTATGATCTGTCATTATTTAGTTATAGATGGTAGAAATAAATTTAGTGCATGTGAAAAACAATGACTCAACTAGCTTTGATGCCTAAAGATTGCTGCTCAAGCAATGAGCAGTATAAGCACTGAGTAAGCAGCAACAATTGTGATTGAAGAGGGCAAAAATCAAAGGTAGGTCCGTTTACTTCCAGTACACATAGCTGATCTGCTGGAATCACCCCGAAAGAGTAAGAATTTAATTCAGTATGTAACCCTTCTCTTGATGTCCCTGGTTAGGACTTTATTTTCTGTCAAGGCAATGGAAAAAAAGAAAGAAAGAAAGAAAAAAAGCAACACCAAAACCAAAACAAACCCTATTTGTAAAAATTAATATACTTTTCTTAAAAGGACATCTTCAGCAGGGACAAGACAGGTTTTATTGCACTGCTAACCAATTCTGCATCACTCTTTCAAAAAAATTAATTGGAGCTAAGTGATCCTTTGCAGCTATTGACCAAGTCAGTCTTTATCATCAGTTGCATTTGATTTGGTCCTTAGGTTTGAAAATCTGATTCAACACAACCTGTTAAAAAAAAAAAAAATCCATTTTCCTCAGAAAACATTTTTTTCTCTCAAACTGCTTTTCCTCTCTAGCTTTCCTGCTGAAGATTTGCACTCTCTCCCTCTTTAGGTCCTTCATCTCTCTGGAGGCTGCCTTTTAATTAAAGAGTTACTTTGTTTGGGATCATTTTTTATTATTTGCTTAAATGTTATTGTTTGTACTTTGAATTGATTGCCCCTGTACACTCTGAGCATTTGCTGTGGCACTGAATAAATTTCTTCTGCTATTGCCTCAGGACATTGCTGCAAACAGAGTGTTGCATTTGAAAAAGATGCTCATGATAAAAGAATTTACAACAAAGGATAAATTAATTTTTCCTAAAGCTCAATGGCATCAAGATCAGATACTGCCTCTCTTATTCTCACTTCCAATTTCCATTTGCTTAGAAAGCAGGTTTCTATTTATTTGCACTAATATGAAAAGCACGTTGTCATACAGACAACTGCAACACTCAAAAGAACAAATGTGCCTTTGTCACCACTGTTTCTTTGTAGCTTTTCCTTCCAGCCATTAACAGGCTTAAACCAAGTGGTACTGTTTCAGTCCCAGTGCAATTTTTGTGTTCCTGCAAAGAAACACATTTTACTGTTCAGTTAAAGGTAAATTGACACTTCCAGCCATTCTGTGTTGTTTCTTTCCTCTCATGGTCTTTTAACATGTTTTTCTCATTGAGTTTCCAAAGCAAGAATTTTTTTTTGTTTCTTTTATATTGCATACAGTTTTGCTGATGCTATTTTTTCAGTTCTGTAGAACACCAAAAGAAGGTAGAAATATTCTATTCTCAGCAGAAGAGAAGATAAGCAGGAGTTTCCAGGCACAGAAACACATGAGAAGCAGTAGAGAACATTGCTGCAGTCAGACTGAAATAGTCAGTGATAGTGACAGGACTTCTGATACTTCTAATGACTGTGCATGGCTCTTATTTCTTCTGAGCCTTGATGTGCATCGAAGCCCTTTTTACTTTTCAAATGGGGCTTTTAGCACATGACGATGGGCTGTGGTTTATTCAGAACTTCCTCAGCTCATGAAATGATTTTGGATTAAAATCTGCTCCCTTCTGCCACAAGTTTTCATTCTGATATAAAATAGAACAAAACTTCCCTATCCATTTTCTACATAGTCATTTTTGTTCCATTACCTAATGGATATTATCAACAGAGCTATAAAGCTGCTTATTACCACAACAATATTATAGCAATATAGATTTTCAGAGAGAAAAGAAGTAGCAAGTCACTTCTTGGCCACACTGTATCGTTGTGCTTTGCACAACAGTGTATTTACTGTTTCTTTATCTAGTCTAGTTTTAGGCATCAAGCATTGCTATTTTCCAGGGGAGATCATTCCACAGTCTATTACATTTCATTGTTAGCAAGCTATTGCCTGATGTGCAGTCCAAATGTCCTTATACTGGATTATCTCAGATCACTCACTGAGCTGAGTAACTTTTAAAATCAGCAAAATTCAGGTCCCTTAGGGGACTTTTAATCTGTGATTTAATAACCTGTGGGGTTTGGGGTTTATTTTATTGTGGGTTTGGGTTTGTTTTGGGTTTTTTTAAAGACAAATAAAGAAAGTAAAAGGGACATTCATTTCTAAATTTACATGTGCAAATTGTTTTGAATAGTCACTTGAGTGTTAGGTCCAAAGTCAGATATGGAAGAAGTGCATGTTATCATCTTTAGTTAATACTTTACTTTTAGTTAGAGCTTTAGTTAGAGAGTCAGGCTTTAGTTTTCTTTCTCAAATGTTGTTTATTTTCTTTTCTGAAACACTGGCCCTAGATTTTGCCTGAAATCACTTTCTCTCAATGTGAACAAGCAACCTAGTTTAGCCATCTTCTGTATGTGGAGCACTTATTCATTTGCATATTTTTGTTAAGTCTGAATCTTCATCACAATGACTGTTTAGGCTGTTCTAAGTATTAACTTTGTGTACTGAAATCAGACAGTTTTTCCACCAGATCTGCCAGAGCAGTACATATGCTCAGCATCTCCTAGAGCTTCCACACAGCGCAGTACTTCACAATCAGCAGTTTTCACAGACCTTCTTCAGTTCCTTGGTGACATTTGGGGCTGCAATTCACATTGCTTTTTCCTCCTTGTCTTACAATTTCTTTGTTAGTCCCTTCTAAGCAATTTATACTCTTTTTATTTTTAAACAGAACAACTTTCATATCTTGACTCTGAAAAGGCTCTGCGTATGTTGAATTTTTCACATGACCTTGACGTTTGCTGTCTGACGTATCATGGTTAATGACATACCACATGAGACTGCAGCACCTACAGACCATTTTAAAAGAGAACATCAAGGTCTGGAAAGGGATAAGCAAAGAATTATTTCTAACAGCAGTCTACAGATATCCCTTAACCTAGCCACTTGGATGTGGGGAGAAAAGATTTTAGAATATCTGAACACCCAAACTTACATTTGGCTCTTCTCTAGCCAAAGGAATCTCTATAATCGTGAGGACAGGCTGCTAAAATTGCTCTTACCTCTGGGACTTTCTGTCACATACAAACTACCTAGATTGTTTGTCTTGTAAACTAGGCAGGAGTTTAATGGTATTTTGATGACCTCTGTGGACACTCCAAGAAAACATTAATGTGACTGAACGTAGCTGATGTTACTCTCATCAAAGTACTCCTAAAAGTGGATGCAATACGTTTGTTTTAAAGCAGGTTTACAAATGCACAGTTCAGACCGAAAGCTATTATCAATAAGAAGTGAAATAATTGATATTTGAATCTCACCTGTATATTCCCTTTCAATGTTATAGCTGTAACTATTCACGAGAACAAAGTACAGTAATTCTCTTCATTTCTTGATTATTACAGTGTTACATAGCAGAACACAACGACTATTGATACATTGCTCCTTTGGCAGCTTTACACATGCTAAAGCAAGTGCAGAGGAGGAAAGCCTGATTCTGCTGTCACTACAGCCTCTGGGGAGTTGTGGGGCTGGGGAGGAAGCACTGCTGGGTGGTGGGTCAAGGACAGCCCTGACTGGGTGGACTGGACCATCTAGTGCTGCTTTCTGCTTCTATCCAAAATATTTCCAGCGCTAGGTTGTACTTTTCCAGCACAGACAGTTGCCTGAACCTTAGCTGTCAGCCAGCAGCAGCTGAAATCACACTGCTATCTGGCAATTACCTCTTCATGTGTAAAGTGTGTGAAGTCCGGCAGACTTCTGGCCTTTTGTACCAATAAGTGTATTCTGCAATAGTTTCTTTGGGAAGGCTGAGGAATGCAAACCACTAAATGTGCCCTCAAGTTACAATAAAAAGAAAGTGAAACCATTCTAAAAGTCACTAATGAAGCGGTACAGTAATTAGATTCTAATTAACCAAAGAAATAGTTACTTTTTACTTTTGTATACAAATGTATATCTTTTGCTGTCACTCCTAGTTCAGTTACAAAAGCTTTAGTAATGCCACTTCCACATCATTCCACATTTTAGAAAATCTTATTACTGGCAAAAATTTGGGGGATTTTTGGGGGGAAAACAGCAATTAGTCTCTGAGACAAAGACACTTGAACAGTTCAGAAACTGTACATAGATAACTTAATAGCTTAATAAATTCAAAATATTTGCCCATTGAATCATGACCATACTTTGCAACTATGATACAACTGAGTACCTGGGTGGTGAGAGGATTAGACAGACCTGTGTGAGCTCCTGCACTTGGCACTGCGAGTGAAACCTCCAGATTATAGTTTAGGATTCAAGTAGAAGTGTCTTGATTATTTATCTTGATATATATTCTAGTCTTGATTATTTGCATCAAGAGGAAACTCCAGTGAAGTTTATGAGCAAGAGTCCTCTGAACTTGCAAAAGATGGGAGTGAGAGATTCTTTTTAGGCTGGAATGTCTCCCATAAGACTCCCTAGGACACACATTCAGAAGAGGAAAACAAGATGGAAAGAAAATTAATTTAATCTTTTATTCCTTCCAGAGCCTCTCAATGTAATAAGACTTATTCCTTGTACAGTTATGAAAATAACGTGATTAAGAAGAACTGACATTCTGACCTCTTCTAAAACTGTGTAAGTAATAAATGAGGGATTCTATCTTTTTTATGGCAAACTGTCTAACTCTTCTGAAAACTGGGATTGGCCAAGCTATAATCAAAATATGCTATGTCAAAATTTGCACTTCTGAAAGGGTTTATTTGGAAAAAGTATGAAAATATGAAAAAAATCATATTGGTTTGTTTTCCAAATCTCTCACATATCACTTCAAGCTTAATCTTTTCCTTAATTGCACATTACACATTTAAGATTTAGGGCAAGTTATTGAAAATCAATAAGGTTATAAATGTAGAATTGGTAATTACTGCATGACTTGAGCAATATCTTATTTACATAATTCATTTACTGGCAACTTGCATTTTAATTAACCTAGAATGAGGACTTCAATGAAATTGTAATTTAGTGTGCTAAATTGAAAAAGTTGTCAAATCTTGCACTTAGTCATGCAACTGTGAGTTTCATTGTCTATTCAGAAAGATTAAGAATTGTGCAATTAAGAAGATGAATTTAATCCTTGATTCTCAATGTATTTTTTTTTTTCCTGGTAAATTGCATTTAAAACGTGGTAATAATCAGAAGCACTGACAAATTAATAAGTTTTGTTGACCAAATTTTCCTCTACAGTATTGTCATTCAGTAGATAAAGATGTCATAAAATAGAATTACAAAAAAAAACTGATGAAAAAGCAGTCACTTTAGCACCTCTCCAGATGCTCCCTGATGACACCAAACATACAGACAAAGCTTGTCCTTATACTGGTTAAACTGTGAATATGAACTGCTTGATTCTTTTTATAATATAAACTAAAAGGTTAATTTCAGCCTAGGAAGACAGCTCTGGTAAACTCTGTATCAAGACTTTCCATAGCTCTGGAAAGATTATATGGAATTATGCAAGAAATAGTTAGTACTAATAACGACTTGGTTCTTGCAGCAGCAAGAAACTTGAGTTAGATTTTTGCTGACCTGCTTATGGTGTAGTAATTCATATGTAAAATCAAATATGCAAAATTCTCTCTCTCACCTATCTCCTGCTGACAGTCCTTTGTATATTGAATGAATTTTCCCTAATCTTTGATTTGATACCAATGTCCATATTCTTGGAAAGAAATTCCTTAATGGCTTTTTCTCCATATTTGCATTATAATGTTGTTCAGAATACTTTTTTAGTGTTAATCTGGAAAATATTAAAAGACTATATTATTGTATTCTGGTTATCAGTGCTCTGACATAATCAGTTCTTTCTGAAACTCCATAAAAATGCAATGGCTTTTAAAAGGACAATCATGGTGGAAGTCATAACCTCTTATTTATAGCCTTCCAGAGCTTGTGAATATATTGACATAAATATTTAGGTAAAGTTAATTAAAAGAAAGCAGTTGCTTTGTAATACATGAGATAGGAGTTTTTTTCTCACTGGAGCAAAAAGGACAGAAAAATACCATCCATTTCACCTGATTTCCAACATGGTGGATAAGATTAAGGAAAAGATATAATTTAGTTATTTCAAGGCACTTCTACGTTAGTATATACTCCCCAAGACTTAATATAATTTGTCTGCTACACTATTTATGCAGCATGTTGTCTGGCACAACATTCCCTCTAGACAGAAGGTGCTGACATATTAAAGAAGCAAGCAACAAGCATTTGATCTTCTATTTATATTGCTTTTCTCAGAAAAACAGGAGAGCAAATTCAACAGAGATTTGGTTGCCACTGTGGGAACACAGCTCCTGACCTGAGGGGTAAACTGGAATTTCATAGCTTTAGAATCTCAATAAATTTCAATACAGCATATTTTTTAAAAAGAATTTTTTTCCAGAATATATCTTTTCCCATTTTCTGTTCAGATACATGTTGATGATGCTGTTTTATAAGCAGATATGGTGCATGTCGTTTTAACCTAGCAAATTTGAGGTAGAACTTTTCAGAGAGGAAAAGAAATGTAAATATTTCCCTGTTGTCTTTCCTTCTTATTATCCAGAAAATGTTGCTTGAAGCATCAGAGCTAAAAGAGCTCTTAATATTAAGCTGACTTGCTGTTGGAGCATATATCTGACTGTCACAGACTGTGCTGAGAATGACCCAGAATATTAAGTTTTTATGCAACAAGCATCATGAAGTCCTTTTCCACTCTACCTGACCAGATTTTAACAAAATGTTATAGTGGATGTAAGTGTCATTAATCTCTTGCCTCCAGACTTAAATGCTTATACTGGAAATGAAAGTTTGAACTAAATTTATTTTCCCAGTGAGATACAGTGATTATAATGCACTTGATATATTTTACTGACTTCAGTAATGGCCTCGATTACTTGAGGTGAAAAATGGGACAAATAGAGACAAATAAAAAAAAAATTACAAAAATTGTTGGCTACCATTTTAGCCTTGGTAAAAACCCTCATTTCTGTCCCAAGGTTCAGAGTTGTGCAGTGAAGTGTTCACAAGTACTTGAACAAGTTTATTGAGAATGGTCTTGGATATGTCTGTGATTGCTGCTGAGTGGAAGGATGGCATGCACTTGGCAAATCTACATAACTTGCAAGTGAAAAAGGAGGCTGATGTAGATCACAACTAGGGGCTCAGACACATAAGCACAATTAGTATCACTGAACAATTTAGCCCCTCCATGCTGAGGCACAGTATCTGCTTCCAGGTTCCTAAACATTAAAGACCATGTCGAATTACTGCCCAATGACAAAGTTAAGCTGTGGCATTACCTATACGTGTATACAAAGCCACCTGGATTAGTGAACAAAAGACTACAGCTCAGCTAAGGCTCCAGTGTGACTGCATTGGAGCCTCCCATGCTATGGACTTCCACAAACTGTTTAAAAGAGCTTAAACATTTAGCCTTTTTTTTTTTTTTTTCAGGAATAGTAAGTAATGGCCAGTCTTCGCTAACGAAGAACCGGGGAAGGTCTTTACACCTTCCAGCCTGCGCATTGG
>JAWMRA010000078.1:36166804-36207657 GCA_035584735.1 Pseudotriccus pelzelni | reverse complement strand
CCCCAGCCCTGGTAGGTTCATTTATCAGCTGCAACAGGAAATTATCCTCCATACACTCTAGGAATCTCCTAGACTGCCTCTTCCACACTGTGTTGAATTTCCAGCAGACATCCATAAGGTTAAAGTCACTCACAAGAACAAGGGCTGGGGATTTTGAAATCACCAGTAGAATTGTAGCTTGTAGAATAATTCATCACCCTCTTCATCCTGGTTGGGTAGTCTATAACAGTCTCCGTCCAAGATGCCGGCCTTGTTGGCCTTCCCCCTGATTCTGACCCTTAAGCACTCAACCTTATCATCACTGACCCCAAGTTCTGAGAGTCAAGAGACTCTCTAACATAGAGAGCCACCCCTCCACCTCTTCTACCTACCTCTTCTGAAGAGATTGTAGCCATCCATTGCAGCAGTCCAGGCATGCGAGGCATCCCACCATTTTTCTGCTATGGTGACTATGTCACAGCTTTCCTTCTGCAGGATGGCTTCCAGCTCCTCTTGTTTGTTTCCCAAACTGTGTGCATTAGAGCACATGTACTTCTGCTGGGCGGCTGATGTCATTCCTAACCCTGGCTTTCCACCCTTAGGCTCTTCTCTGGAGAGCCTTCCTCCTTCAAACCTAGGATCAAGCCCTTTTGATCAGCCCTACCAACTTACATGCCCAGCTTCATTTGCCCTTGCTAGATAGATGAAGCTCATTTGACTTTAGCAGGCTTGGTACCATAAATTTTGCCCCATGATAAAAAAAAATAAATTCCACTGGTGGCACTAATCTTTTAGCCACCTATTGATAAGATGGGTTTTCCTACTCCTCTCCTGCTCTTCATCCCTGTTAATGCAGGAATTGAGGCAAATTCCACCTGTGCCCCTGTCCCATCAACTAATTAACCCAAAGCTTTAAAGTCCTTTTTAATTGCCCTGGTACCTCTTTTATCAATCTCATCACTGCCAACCTGTACTACCAACCGGGGGTAATAATCAGAGGG
This sequence comes from Pseudotriccus pelzelni, assembly GCA_035584735.1. NCBI lineage: Eukaryota > Metazoa > Chordata > Aves > Passeriformes > Tyrannidae > Pseudotriccus > Pseudotriccus pelzelni. The sequence continues at coordinate 36,206,677 of JAWMRA010000078.1, read as the reverse complement.
CCAAATTAGCTTGGGAAGTCTCCTATTAATATCCCTCATCTCAGCCCCAGGAAGGCAGCAGACTTCTCTGTGGGATGGGTCCAGTTGGCATACCTCAGTTCCCCTCAGAAGGGAGTCACTGGCTACAACTACCCTTCTTTTTCCTTAATAGCTGTGGTTGCGATCCATCTAATAGATGAGGTGCAACCAGGAGACCCTCCAGACAGATCTTTTTCTTGAGTGTCATCTGCCTGTCTCTCTGGGTCCAGAGCCTCATACATGTTCTTTAGTGGTACCTGGGGAAGTGATGGGGGTCGGGAAGGGATTCTTTTACATCTCTGACCAGAGACCTGTTTCTGTTCCACCCATCTACTTGGTCTGTTCCATCTGCCTGATGGCAGGAGGGGCAGAGCTTCTCTGACTCCTGCTGGACTTCTTTTGGGGTTGAAAGGGTGTGACTCCACCAGTTTACTTCCTTTTCACTCTCCCTAATATTCCTTAGCCTCTCTACTTCTCCCTTAGGCTCTGCCACTAAACAGAGCAAATCATCCACCTGATTGAACTGCATGCAGGTGCCTTTCACACCGTTCTCTGCTACTAACACCAATTATCACAATTTAGAGAAGGTTTAGCTTGAATAAGAAAGGGGTTAGTAAAATTTATTTTTAAAAAAATATTGCAAGACTCCAAGGAACAGTGTCTTAGAGGCAAAGTGATTTTTTGGTTTTTTAACCAGTACCCTTACAGATACCTTTCATTAACTTTTGTTACTTTGAGTCATCCCCAGGATAAACAGCAAGAAATGAAGCATTAGAAGTAGTATATTCTTCAGCTATAATCCTTGATACACATGAATTCATTGCATTCATTAATTTTAAAATGCACTATTTTTGGATATTTTCTTAGGACTAAAGAACTGAGGATTTATGAGCAACTGAATCATCTGAATACCACCAGGGGAATTAACTTAGTTAATTTACAGCTGTCTGTGTAGAACATCTATTGCTGTGTACAAACAGTAAATGATAGAGGTTTTCTGGGGCACATTATGTAAGAATGGAATCTTTATTGAGTTTGAAGATGGGTTAAATAAAAAGACATTAGGAAGCAATTCATGCAATTTTGGAGAGTATCTTCACCTATGTCCTTTAGCACATAAATTCTCTAACAAATTTAGAAGCAGTTCCTTACAAATAAGGGAAGTGTTCTTTGCTTTCTTCTACTTTTTAAGAACTCATAGCAGTACAATTTATTCATTATGTGGAAATCAGAATGATAGGTAGTTTTCACACACAGCACATTCAGCACAGTTATTTAAAAGGGCACATTGAGCAATTTAGGGACTCTGTGGATGTTTGCCAGGAAAACATGCAGACCAGTTACCACATAATGCAGTCCAGGCTATGTACTCTTCCACCAAGCTCCTTGAATAGCTTTGCAAGAAAATTTCTGGTAGTGAATGATCTGGACTCTAAAAGGTGTGCAAGTTTCATCCTCAAGGTATTACCCAGATTCTTCCTAATCCAGAGTATAGGACTTATTAACTGGTGCTGTCTCAAGATTAGATCAGGAGAACCACTGTGAGTCTCAATCAAAACCTCTTGCTTCTGTACCACAACCATTTTTTTTAAAATTAAGTTTTAATAAGACTATCTCTGATACCACATAAATGTCCCTCCTAAGTATATGTTCTTTCTGTGTCAAAACTAAAAAATATGTCACAAAGTTCCTAAGTTCAGGGTTAAAAGCATGTTTTAGCATGCATTAAACATCTCAGTGTACCATGGCTTGTTTTTTCTCAGCGTGGTGTTATTGGCTTTTGTTTGAGGGTTACCAGGAGTGGAGAAAACTGAGTTATCTCAACCATCATGAGTAATGTCTCATTTTCTGAACCATCAAAAGACAAGGGGTAAAGTATAGAAATGAGTTTCTTTGGGCAGTTAAAATGCTGTTCTAGGGTAAGATATCATTATGCTTACGAAGAACAGACATAATGATAAAACAAGTAGAATGATAATGAGTAGACGCATCATCTCTCCTTGACTCAGCTAGAGGAGCACTGACAAGATAAGCACTGACAAGATAAGAAATGTTGCAATTTTAATACCCAGAAAATGTTATGTCAGCCAGGTCACAACTCTGCCTTTAATTAGATGGAATGCCTTCAATTGGAAGCCACCTGCATATAGGTTTGCATATATATGCAGCCTGCTCAGTTCCCAGCAGGTAATCTATTCTGTGAAAAGTATATTTCTGCTACGAAGAAAAGCCTCTACAATGCCTCTATTGTGAAGTGTAGCTGATGTGTCATTCATATACAATCATAAACAGTTTTAAAAGCACGTTGATTCTGTTTATTTTCATTTGAATGATACTTGTATATTTGAACATATATTTATTTCTTGAAATAACTTGGAAACAGCAATCAAGAGAAAGAAGTTGATTAGCAATTTGAAGCAAAGCAAAATGGAAAAATTTTTCATATACTGTCAAGATTTTTTCTCAGTGCCTCCTGTTAAAACAGTATTGCTTACAGTAGCAGGCTGCAGTGATTCACTGCCATATTAATATGCATTGCTGAGTACAAGTGAAATCTATATTCAGTTACATAAGATTACAGTGTTTTATTGTTGATGGCCTTTTCTTTGAACATAAGCTTTTTGTTGCACATGACATCATAGCCCATTAAAACATGAAACTTCTTGGACCAATGTCAAAAATAATTCAGTGGTATTATTCTAACTTGAAGTCAGAAAGAAGGTAGGGAGAAAAAGCACTCAAGAGCTTAAGGTATTTTGAGGACTTGAACCATAGCATCTTCTCCTACTTATTAATGACTTTCTAGATTGTGGTTTATCACTTATGAAATTTAAAAGTTTTACTTTAAACAATTCATTTATGTAGTTTGTGTATGAATGTATATATAGAGATAGATATAAATATAAATACATGTGAGAGTGGAGCAAAAAGGAAATATTAGAAATGTACTCAATTACTCTGTCATAAGAAATTTCTGGGTGGCCATTGCAGAGTTTGATATGCATTTGTTGAATAAATGACAATTTTTGAAAATGGTGATTTTTTAAAATCTAGAAATTCTATAATATTTCTGTAATATATACGGGCCGTTGGAAGTAGAAAGATAATTGAAAATATATTTATTGAGTAATAAATTGGTTTTATTTTTGAAATTAATGGTTGTTTTTCAGGCACAACCTCTAGTCAAACTAACTTCAGATGTGTCCCAGCTCTCATGAGCCAGTTTAAAATCTGGGTTGCATTTTCCCAAAATCTGGTGTGTACTGCAAAAAGTGACATTTAGGATGATTTAGGAAGCACCATTCTCAAATCATAACAGATAATTACACTCTGAGGACAGTGTGATATCTTCCGTTTCATGAGTGATATATGAAACCAGGGCTTTGCTATGTTTCTTGGTTAAATATTTTTCAGAGTAAATTGAAGACATCTCAGTATATTGTTAGATAAATATCTTTTTACTATCCATACTTTATGTTGATAAATGCCTTTAAAACTATTCCTTAGAAAGAACTTCATTTCTATACTAATTGTAGCCATCTTTCTCTTTTGGAAAGGATTACCACAGTTGGTCAATGGATCTTCACATACAGCTGTTGTATCAGCTAGAATCTAGATCCTTCATATGCTCATAGATATTTGTAATTCTAAATATGCACAGTTCCACTTGCTTTCATGCTTGGAGCTGGCAGAATAGTCAAAGCTTCACCATGTGGGACTTATTTATGATCCTAATGTGCTTTCTGCCATCTGAAATAATAAGGTAGAGTTATCTGTCCAGCATTATGGTAGATGATCAAAAAATTAGTGCCCGAAACACTAAGTATCAAAAAGCTAAGTATTGTACTGGTGTATGTCACTAGCTGTGTAAAACAAGAAATGAACAAACAGACTAACAAAAATACCCACCTCAGTCAAACAATCCCCTCAAAACCACCAGTGAAATTATAAATACTTACTCTGTGTATTTATGTAGAAATTATTTGCAATATAAGTGAAGGGCACCAAATCAAACTGTGTCAAACACCCCAGCTTACATTCATCATTGTTATATGGGGTTAGAAACACACACCTCCCTCTATAAAATTTATTAAACACTAAAACAAACAATAACAGAACTTACTAGAACTAATCAACATGTTTTGAGTCTGGTTTGTGACTGGTCCTCCTCAGTTTTCTGAGAAGGCATATAAATAGCTGGTCATATTCTCTCTGACCAAAATGAAGTTGTGACAAAGCTAACAGAGTCTGAGTCTGGCACTGAAATGCAATCCCGAGTGACTAATTGTAAAACTGTTTGCTGGTCTGTCAGATTTTGTGTGTTGTGGACCACGAAGCAACCAGAGGAAGGTCATCTTGTCAAATAGGTGCATTCATTCTTTTATGCTATCAAAGTAAATGAGATAATGGGCCCGAAAAGTTTAAAATAGCAAGTGACCAAAATATGATTCCACTGAAGTTGTTTATGTATGTATAGCAGCAAAGAGATACGAAAATTTACTCACCCTTCCTCCGTGCAAGAGGAGGGATCATAATTTTTGCTGACACATGCCGGTATAGGGATACCTACTTGTATTGATACCGAGACCATTTTCTTGAGAAGATATATTTACACTCAAGAAAAAGAAGAAAACCTAGAAAAGGGTATGCAGATGGTTTCACTCAAGGGAATCTAACGTGGGCTCAAAGCATCTGTTCTGAGAAAACAACTGCTGTAGAGAATGGGATTATATGGGATTTGGCCTGTTGCCATAGGTGACACACTCTGATTCGGGTTGCTGCAAAACATAAATGTGATATCTCTGGAACACTGAGGACGCCTCTGGAGCCTACAGTCAGTGCAGCTTTCTGGAGTGATTTTGAAAAAAGCCCTTGAAAAATCTGGAATACAGCAAGTTAAAGTCTTCACCAGTATAAAAAAGCTTATTTGTTTTTCTATTTTGTAGTTTTGTCTGATAAAGTTAACAGCCTGGGTTTGGTCCATATTTTAAAGGCATGGAGTAGTTTGCTTTAGCTTATGACTCTTTTTGTCCATAAGGCTGATTTCAGGCAACACTGAGTTTGATAATTTGGTCTGTCACCCCTGGATACATGAAGTTCCAGGATTAGAGTGTCAGTATCCTTTCAAGAAATTGGTCAACCTAGCTTAAAATGCAGATTTTCAGGTGATATCTACATTTATGGGAAGAGGAAGGCAGTAGAAGATCTAGACAGTAAAAAAGATTGGACTGGATGCCTGCGATTACACAGCAGTGGGGCCAGATGGGGTGTAAGGAAGTATTCCCTTGACTATCCTGGCCATGGGTAATGGCTGCCCACTGGGTAACATTAGGTGAGCTCCTGAAGTGTATCTTTAGCTTATTTCAGTCTGAGAATATAATTTGCATGCACTGCAATGCAAACCCAAATATGGTAAGTGGAGGCACATGGCAGATCTGCTTCAAAAATTAATTCATAATCTGAGCTAACAGTGACAGAAATGCATCCTCAGACTCAAAGCACACAGCCAGCATTCAGTATTGGAGGCATGGCATATCTTACAGCAACCAGAACTACTTTTCTGTCATCCCCAAATCAAACTATTGGCTTCTCTGTCACTCTGGACAGGACATTTGGAGAACAGAAAAAAAAGTTATGACCTGTTTCCACTATACCTGTTGATGCCCCATTCACTACAATTGATCACAGTTCAACTAGGCTGGTCTAAAGTTTTCACATGAAAAGAAATCAAATGCTTTACTTTCTTAGTGTTCCATCATCAGTAGTTTCAATTACTGTGGGTATTTGATGACTGCAAGTCGGAATATGTAAAATTTAGGACAATTTTAGTCAATGTGAACAAGTAATAGTTTTCAAGAGAAACTCAAATGACTTAAATTGGATGCCTCATGAATAATCTCTGTATATTTTTATTAATGTTAGTACATTAACTCTAAGTTGTAATAATAATGTATAAGTAAAGAATTAATTTTTAACCCTCTTTTCCAAATACAGACAGGCTGCTGACTGCTAACATTGTTGCCAACAGGTCAAAGGCCAAAACTCAAAATTGAGACTGAAAAATAATAAATGTTGAAAAAAAGTAAATGGGAGCATCAAATTATCATGGACCTTATGATTTTAAATAGAACGAGAGTTATAAAGTCAAGTTTTCTTGGTTGGTTGGTTTACTGTTTGTTTGTTGGGTTTTTTTGCAGTGTACCTGTTCACCCTGTTCCTTCCTTCAGCTCTACAGATACCCAATTATCTTCTTGTGCATCAGTATGAAGCTTATATATGGAACTTCCATTAAATTTTGCCACATCCTCTCTTTTCAGCCCCACCAAATTATTCGTGTCTATGTTGTAGTTCAGTTTTAAGGGAAAATTACAAAGAACCAGGAGGACAAATACTGGAATGTACTAGTTTTAGAGTATGTGAAATTTTGTTTCTAAACAACTTGGCAGCATCCTTATTTTCCACCTCAGTGGTTGTCCTTAATCACTCCTCCCATTTGTGTATCTAGTTTTTGAGTTTGTTCTTTTTTTTCCCCTCCTCCTCTTTTCCCTCCTTCAGCTTGTAGCAATGGTACAGAATGCTGATGAGCAAGACTCATCTCCAGCCAGGTAATCATTTTGGCCACCAAACACTGAATACGCTTCTAAAGAAAATTTGCAATCTGAACAAAGTACAGTAAAAGAATTTGATATGCACTCGTTGCAGGTGCATCCACTGAAAACTGTTCAGATGAGGACTTGCTGCAGCACTGATTGCACCAAAAAATTATAGCCTACACTCTTCCTCAGTTTCAGCCAGTATTTTTGCCATATCAGTGGCACACTACAGTAATAAACCAGGCTGGACATATGGAATGGCACAGTGGTGATATGCAGCGCTGAACAAAGAGCACTATTATTCCCACGTAATGTAAATCTTTGCACAACCAGTCACAGGGCAAAATTCTCAGCTGGAGCACATGCATATAACTCCTGGGAGATCAAGGGATCTCATGCCAGTGGGAGTTCAAACTCAAAATTACTTGTGAAGAAGAATGACCCTTGGTTGGCATTTGCTTTCACAAAAAAAACCCCACCACATGCAAGGGTAAATGTTTGAAGAGGCTGGGTTTTGCAATCCTTTTGGCATTTGAAGTATGATTATTCAAATCTCTAACTACCAGCTTATTTCTTGCAATCAAGTATTTAGAATTGTTAGCCTGGATTCCTACTTGCAGCTCAAGTGTGGGTATCAACTGAACCCGCAATGGACAAGTTCCTGTGCAAAGGCATATCCCTAAGTGTGAATATGCCTATCCTTGCTTAAGAGACTGGAAATATTCTATTCTGACTTTCAATGTTGTTGTTCAAGAATCATACTGACAAAAATTGGATGCCTTGTCTGTCCAAAGGTAGTTTACTTTTTTATGACTGGAGCATTTGCCTATGCTGAAAAAAAAAAAAAAGATGAAACTTAATTTAGACCTCTGCAGAAACACATAAACTCTTTCACTGCTGGTAATTTTCCATTTTCCTAAATCTTATTGTTTTGTTTTTGTTCACTACCACAACACAACAGTTATTTTATATTAATCATTTAGCTTTTTTTTTGCTATTTTATATTAATAATTCCATTTTTTGTTTCACAAGTAAAAACATCATTTTGTTTTAGTAATGTGTTGCAATGGAAAATCAATCGTAAGGAAGAAGATTGCCAATATGATAAAGTGAGTGCTGAGACAAATTTGACAGAGGTGATCTGTATTTTGTTTTCAACCTGCTTGCATTAAGAATGAGGCACACAATCATTTGGAATTGAAATCTGCACCCAGCAGAGGCTTCTAGTCTTAAGATCTTGCTGCTTGTCTGTTAAACCATCACTTATACCCAATAAATCAATATTATTCTTTCTTCTTCGCCATCTTTCTAAATAGTTCAGGAGAACGCATTTCAGTTATGGGTCCCTTCCAACTTGAGGTAATCTGTGAACAGATACTCTTCTTCTGAACCTTGAGGGTTTTTTAACTACTCTTAGTAATTAAGGGAAGACTGATGATAGTGTATATGTTCATACTAATATTGTAGTCAGACCCATGCAGTGATAGGAGCTCTGGAACTGTATTTCAAGACTTAGAGATGGTACCAGATAAGAACACTGTTTTGGATATAAACATGGAATACAGGCATGATATATATATAATTCTTCATCCTTTTGAAATGAAATTATGTTTTTGTTTAGGAACAATCTGAAAGACGAGAAATACTGTTTATTTAAAATGTTCAATGCCATAACTTATTTTCTCAGATTGGCAGTCTGTAATACCACTACTCTTGAAAAAGAGGTTCTTATTGAAAAATGTTAATCGTGGGCATGGGAAAAAAAGACAGCTTTTGAATCATGGGGAAATGCAGATCCACTATGCTACTTTGCAGTCCTCTTAGTTACAAACTACTAATAAGGTAAAGGGTCAGCTGGGAAGCACAGGAGGAAAGTAAGGAGCACAATACGAGGAAAGAAATGTGCATAAGGGTGTGAACAGGGAGGCTGAGCCTGGAAGTCTACTTGCTGAAAGAATTGCATCTAGTCAAGTAAGGTATGCACACAATAAGCTGAATTCAAACTGAGGTAAATATACTGTTTGGAAATTTGTTCTATATTTTCAGTCTTGAAACCCAAGAAAAAAGGGTTAAGATTAGGGTTAGGGTTATAACACCTTTCTGAGAGAGAAAAAAAATGTTACATTAGAGGAAAATACCAAAAGAATGTTCATCATTCAATGTTTTCCTTCCTTCCTTCCTTGCTTCCTCATGACTTTGTGTTCTAATATTCTCCATTAGTAAATATGTCTCAAAAAATACAGTGACACTGTCTCAAACTTCCAACAAATTTAGAAAGTATGAGGAAAGTATCTCTTTTGGTCTAGTGGTGAGTGTGCAGGGACATTCACATTCAGAGTGTGCAGTAACTGCCGAGAAGCAGGTGTGGCATCTCCAGCTTCTGAGGGGAGACGAAATGCCTGCCTGAATTGCAGGAAGTGCAAGAGCCCCATATAATTGTATTGTGTTATCTACTGCAGTTGATATGAAATAAGTCAAATCTAGCTAGGTGTGCAATTCTAACTTAAACATCTGATTCTTCCATTTGGCCTCACTTTATGGGTAGGAACTTCTGGTTTTTTTTCTTATTTTGCAGCTTCTGTATAGCAGAAACCTGCAATGTGGCCTGGTAGGGAAAGCTGGAGCAGATCTCTCTCCCACATGTCATCTTCTGTCAGATCTTACAGCACTAATCAGACATGGCCATTTCTTGTACCAGGAAAAACCTTACAGAGTCTGGCACTGCTGCTGAGAGATTACTGACCTATGAGCAAGTGGGATCCCAGTGCTAGAGTGTGTTTATTTGTTGCTGGTTTTTGTGTAGGCTTGCCCCTCTTTCAAGTTATATGTTCACATTGCCCCTTGTGTTCTCTCAGGCCACACAGAAAGTTGTTTTTCTTCAGCACAATTTTCCTGCAGGAGCAGACAACAGCACACTCCTTTGCTATAACATGCATCTCTCAGAATCCTCTTATAGTCCTTTTATGGACTGGTAAGAGCCTTTCTGTCTTTTGTTGGCTGTGACTTCAGCCTTTGTCACTTGGCTTCATTTTGTCATTTGCTGGATTCCTGATAGGAATATGGAATCTGTGTATTTTAGTACTTCTAATCACAAATAGAATTCTACTTTGCTTGAACCTGATAATTTTACATGAGTTCTTGCCATCAGATTCCTTTCCAATTAGATGTTGGTTTTATCCTATTATAAGCTACCGTTTCAACAACTCTTCCCAAGTTTCCAGTGTTCTCTTGTTGAAGTATTTTACTAGCTGGCATAATTTCAAAATGGGAAATTTTGGGTTTAAGTTTGTTTTTTGTTTTGTTTTGGTTTTTTTTTTCCCTGCAGTGAATTATACACTCTATGAACATTTCTTCCTTTCCTCTGATTTGCTGGGATATTCTTCTCATCTAAACCAGTCAACATGTTTTCATCAGCTAGTCACTTTTAAATATTCCTTAGTTGTCTAAATAAATCCACTAAATATAGATGAGGCTAATTCTGTCACTTATTTCTTCAGGTTTGATCAGATTAATCACCCAAGCGGTAGAAAATCTCAAGTGCGCTCAAGCTTAGCTCCAGTTCTGACAGTTGTGTTGTGGTAGGTAAGTGTGATAGATGACTGATGTAGAATGCTTTACTTGGGGTTTCTGTGTCTCTGGAGGTGCTTGCAAGTATTCTGCCTTTAGCACTGTTTTAGCACAGTGTGCCTTAGCAGGCACTGTGCCTCTTTTACTTCTCTTGTTTCATAAGTGATATTGTGAAATGTTTTCTTCAATGCCAGCTTTCAGATTGAGCTCTTTGAAAGAACACAGACTGTGAAGACTCTGACGAGTCTGGTAGATAGTTTCTGTTATCCTTCAACACTGCCCAAATCACTCATGCTATTTCAGCAGGGAATTTCTTGACTTTTTCTTATTGTTGTTGGATAGGCATGGTCACTTTGCACATAGAATAACAGCGTTTTCATTTTCTGGACCTTTGGCACTACCCTCAAATCTGACAGATCCTAGGTGAAGATGTACAATCACAGAACAGGTACAGTCTTTCTGGCTAAACTATTCAGACTTTTCTCTCAGTCCTTCTGAAAACTTTTCATCTATGGCATGCATATTATCTCTGTTTGGGAAGCAAATGTCTTTTACTTTCCTGAAAGCCCAAATCAATATCCCACGGCAGCCTTTTGTTTAGTTCTGTATCATCAACATTAAATATAGTTTGCCTCTATTTGAATATTCCTCAGTATTGCAAGAAATGCTGGATATTATTTTTTTGCCTCAGATCTGTAGTATACATATTTTCTCTCTAGATATAAATGACAGAAAAATGTAGCATTCAAATACAGTGTTAGTTTTTTAGCATTACATTATTTCCGTAGCATTGTTAAGACTAAATCTGTTTTCAGTTGGCTACATTATAAATATTCCAGGGTCTCCTCTCCCACAGTGCATAAATAACTATTTTTAAGCACTTACTTTTTTATCCTCTGCTGAGACTCTTGTATAACTGTGAAAGTTTTGCTTCCACTATCACTTTTCAGCAGTACTGCTAAGATAAAATGGGGTTGTGTTGCAGCCCTCCATGTGTAAGAAAAATTGTTCTCTTGCTTGGTTGCTTTACATTGGCCTCATTTTCCTGTACTTCATGTACTCATATGTCAGAAAAAACAACCATTCCTTGCTTCACATAGACAGATAGAGCCAATATCGTGTTATGTTTTCTACCTTGTTCTACTTTCATTTTGTTGGGAAACGAGAACAAGACCAACCATGAAAAGGTTGAAACAGAGGTCAATACCAAACACAAGACAACAGGAGCTCTTATGAAAAGTTTGACATATGCAGACTTCAAACAAGCTTTTGGGCTGAGTTGGGGACATCTTCCAAAAAGTACACCACTGATTTTAAGAAGATAATGACACATTAATGACTTTGGACCCTTTCTGACTTGCACACCTTTAGATCAAGTGATACCTAGATTACTGTGTAAAAAAATATGTACCTGCTGACAATAATCTGCTTTTTCTGTGCTGTCTCCAGCATACTGCCTGTATTCTACAGACCACAGCTTGACTGTCAAAGAAGGAAGCTTTTTTTGCTCGTGAGCTGATTTTCCAGATCTTTTGACCCCATGAGAAGACATCCATACCATAACATTCTTGTGAATGGTACTTGCATAAAATACTTCCCTCTTCACTCTGGAAATGTCCAGTTGCCAGTCCACAGCACAAACACCTATGTAGACAGAATGACTCCTATAATCTGACAGTGGAGTAGAGCAATCTATCTGCAAGCTTGTTGCAATACAGCTGCTGAGAGCAGGGCTGTACGATTGCGTCTAATCTTGAAGGCAAAGGAGTATTTTCAAACTCCCTGGTGCAGGTTCATTCCAGTTACACCCCAACTGTCCTTTTGGCATACACATGTACGAACCTGCCCGCTTTAAGCTTTGGCTTGCCTGAAGAAAAGATACTCTACATCCAGATGATTTGTAGCTTCTGGTGTTCTTTAAGGTGTCCTTGATTTTATGGAGACATGTTCCCAAGGTCTACCATTGACTGGGACTCACAGAGCAGCTTAAAGGCCTTCTTAAGGTTTTGGGATCCAACCTGACCCTGAAACATTGGCTGATTGGGCCAAGCACAGGTATTTAGCATACTTACATATGAGAGCAAACAAAAATAACATTTCAAAATGTTATTCTATATTCAGAACTCATACTCTTCCCTAACACACTCACAAGGAAATGAAAAACAAGATATATCACTAGAGCCAGACAAAGCAAATATAATAACAAGAGTTGGTCTGTGCCTGAAAAAAATATACTCTTTTTCTATAACAATTAAAGTTTTTAAATTTTTGTAATGAAGTATTGGCTATAATAGATGACTGCAACTCAGATTATTGGCTATGAGGGAATATTTCACTGAATATTTTTCAAGGCAAAAGTTCCTATGATTTTTTTCTGAGAAGCAGTGACAATACCTCCCTTTTGTTATTCTTCTGGGTTTTTTATACTTTGTAATATATTTAACCCATCTTTTAGTGCTGAAGAAGAAAAAAAAATGCCTTCAGGAGTTTGATATAAATTTCCAGTTGAATGCCCAGTTGAGCTACAAACTTTATGAGTCTTTGAAATTTCCAGTTGGTTTTGTAGTACAGAGATTTTTTTAAGTCTCCCTCATGATTTCTTTCAGATAGTATGATAAACTTTGGTGTACAATGTTTGTTTTTTTTGTTTTGTTGAGTTTTTTCTTCACTTGAGCAGTCATCAAGAAATAAAAGCTTTCTTCAGAAATAATCAAAATATTCAGCTGATCATGTTCAGAAAGAGCCTCATTCTTCTATGATATGCAATTATGGAGCATCTTGAATGATTGTCACTTAAAAGGGTTGTAACTTTCCTGGTTTATTAGAAACAGCTGGCAAATAACATCAGCAGCGTCAATGGAATTATTGCTTTGAAGCAGATGTTAAACAGAATGGGGCAATAACAGCTGTTGCAATTAGAGGCATTGTGGGCACATTTCGGCACATCTCTGGCTCAACACGACAATGATCCAACCAAAGACCAGTCAGTAAAACGTTGGTTTTTTCACATATTAAAAAAATAACTTCCACATAAGCATTGCAAAGAATGTGCTTTTCTTATGGCTTGTGTCATTTCTGAGGTAACTCAGGCAACAGAAAGGGTTGAATGAGATCTTGAGTGCCAGCTGTTTGTTTGGTTTTTTTACTTTAGGTTCTGATAAAATGTCTCCCATAAAAATAATTCCTAAGTATATATACCATGTATTGTTGAGTGGTTTGGCTTCAGGACAGAAGAATCTTATTTAAGTAGAACAACTGGCTCATTCATCTCCTTTCAAGAGGAAGGCTGAGAGGCTATAGTTCCCACGTGCCTGGGAATATTGTTCCCAAAGGTTACACTTAGTTCCCAAGTGGATATGCCATTACATGAAATCCTCAAAAAAATTCATACAAATCCACTAATTCTGAAGCATCAGGACAAATATTTCCTCATTATTCAGCAACAGTTTAAATTCACAGTCTTGTTACTGAGTCACAATTAGAAAATGAAGGTGGATGACAAGTTTTATTCTCCAGAAGCTCTGCAGTCTCTTGCATAAAGGAGATGCTGAAAACCAGCTAGACTCTGACCAACGCAGACTCAAAAAATGATGGTTTTAGCCACTAACCAAACACACAATGGAAGTCCCACAGATTGACAAAAAGACCAGGAAGTGGACATGAAAGAAGCAGAAATAAGGAAAATTTGATTCATAATTTCACTTCTGTGTGTCCTTTTCCCCTAAGGACTTAGAAGCCCTTCACTAGTTGTGACTGAGATTTCAATTCACATGTACCCCAGATTCTCCTGTGTTGAGTGCATTTCAGACAGCTGCAGCTTGCAGATATTTAATTTAAGCACATCAATGGCTATGTCAGTCTACATGAGGTGAAAAAAAGAGTTCAGGTGCTGAGGGAAGGGTTAGGACAGCTTGACTACAACTAGAGGCAATCTCCTCGAACAGAACACCCTCATACAGAATTGCTGTATGAAAGTATATAAGAGTATGGTAGTTGCCATGACAAATTACATGTGTCCTTCACTAGGTGTGAAGCTCAGAGCCCACCATTCCAAGTCAAACTTTGTCACTGCCATATTTTTTTTTATTTCTTTTTAGTTTCTTAATTTTTGTTTGGCTTCTGAATCAAGTTGCTGGGAGAAAGTAGGACATGGGACAAAGGGGAAAGAAAGAAGATTGAGGTCAAAACAGAAGTTACTCTTCTTAATTTAATTTTTCTTTTTCACGGACAGACTAGGGTGATACAGAAAAGGTTGAAGCGCTTGATCTTTCTTGCTTCCATCTACAGAAACAAAGTTTGGTCTCAAATTTCTCAGTCACCAACATCACCAACATGCTGTGGGAGGAAAGGAAACCAGAAACTGAAAAGCACCAGGTTCAGGAATATTTAGAGAAGCTGAATATAATCTAATTCATAAAGACAAAAGGAGTCAGCAGAGGTTGCTCTAAGTGTTGGAGTGATAGCAAGGCAAAACTTAAAGTGTCTGTGGAAAAACCATAGGGTGACTGAGGAAGGTCACTGGCAGCCTGCAAACAGGTTAAATTTTCACCTATCTTTAAGAAAGAAAATAAGGAGGACACAAGTTAACCAGCCATAGGTTGGTCAGCCTCCTCTCAGTCCCTAGAAAGATTATAAAGTCCTTTCTTTGAGAATATATTCACAGACTCATGAGGAAAAGAATGTTATTTGGAATGACCAGAAGACTTTCACAGAGGGCAACTCGTGGCTGACCAACTTGATGTGGTCTATGTATTTTCTCTGTCACACACTTCAAAGTTCTGCAAGAAGTAGGCTTTGGTGAAAAAGCAAAAGCTAATGTCACTGTCGTGCAGCTTCACAGCTCTTCCCTCAAATCCCAGAAAGACTCACTTTGGACACTCCTTGGCTGATGTCTCAGTTCAGATCAGGTGCTCTCTGCCCTTGTGCCTGAGGGCTGATGTGACTG
Organism: Pseudotriccus pelzelni; assembly: GCA_035584735.1. Lineage (NCBI taxonomy): Eukaryota > Metazoa > Chordata > Aves > Passeriformes > Tyrannidae > Pseudotriccus > Pseudotriccus pelzelni. The sequence continues at coordinate 36,191,554 of JAWMRA010000078.1, read as the reverse complement.
TTTCAGACAGCTGTACTTTGGAGATGTTAGGATTAGCCACTTAAATGACTATATTAGTCTATCCAATGCCAAGCAAGGTGTAAACAGTGATGGGGGAATTAGTGTGCAACTCCAGCAGCCTGAGGGCATTCTGCCTTTGTTGGACTGGGGTACAGACAATGTCTCTACAAGAAGAGAAAATGGTACATACAAAGCCAAAGAGATCAGCAGTTGGTTAGAAACTTCCAGTTTCCTTGACCTTGATACTGAGCCTCACAACCTCAATCTCTCATGACCTGTGATTTTCTAGATGTGCTGTAGGTTCCTCAGCTTCATCAGATAACGTAAAAATTCATTCCCTGTTAAAAAGTTAAAACTGATTTAAAATAAACATATATATTCTGTATACCCTTAATATTCCAGAAGTGTTAGAGTGGATTCCCACCCTTCCAGTGAGGTTTACACTGAGGTCAGCCAAAGAAACTGTATGGATTTCTTGGGGATTATGGAGAAATATGAAAAAGCCATTTTGACTGGAAAAACATCACTTTTAATGGTCTACCTACAATGAAAGAAGTGAACTGACTGAAATACTAAATAATAAATGTGTTTCTGATCTATTGAACAGGAATGGCTGTCACTTTTATTTGTTTATTTATTGTTTCTGTTGGAGGAATAGATAATGAAATGAAGATAATGAGATGAAAAGAGATAATGGGACAAAAAAGTCAGCTTTCATTTTCTTCTTCCTCAGGTAATTTTGTTCTCAACACCACTGCATAATATTTACTGAAAATGTGCAATTACTACTGACACATGGTTTTTTTCATTGCATGGACATGAGAGAGAAAAAAAACCCATATCTTTTGTTTAATCTATAATTCATACTTTGAACATCCCTGAAAAACTTGGGGAAAATTAGAACTTTTTTTTTCTTTTTAAGCATGAAATATTCTCACGTTAAGCAACTCTTTTACTCCATGAGTAAAACTCCCGACCTTGCTGTCACTTCATCTACGTGGGCTCTGGATAAAGTATTTTTTTTGCCTGCACTGGGTGTTTTTCATCTCCCAGGCACTTCACCAACTAAGTGCCAGTCAGAGAGTCATCTTTTGGTTACCGTGTGAGGGCTGTCACATGCTGGTCCTTGACAGTGCTCTGGGACAGACAACCTCAGCCACCAGACTGCTCTGTAGAGGCAACTGGGACACATCTTCTACCTCATGCTTTCTGATTGTCCTGATAATGGCTGTTTTCATGAATCTCATGAAAAAAAGCAAAACAGAGTGAGCAAGTTTTAAAATTTTGGAATTAGAAAAGAACTTCTCCTGAGTGGAAGCTGTTGATCCCACAATTTTTTTGATAACCTTCCAGCATTACCCGACAGAGCAACAATCCTGCAGTATATTTCTGTATCACCATATCCCCTCATTCTCCCACATGCTTGACAACATTACACAAGGACTGCCTCTTCTGTTAGCTACTGATCATGTCAATAGTTATTAATGATATTATGCAATCTTCCTAACTACATATGAATTGTTGCAATTCAACAAATGTTTTACTATTGTTGTCAGCTATAAATTGTTTCCACAGTTCACATAATTCATGCCTTACAGACCACAACTGACCATTAAAAATATATCTGGGTCATGTCTGTCGCAGATCATTATACATTAGGGAATACAGATATTTTTAGAGAAAGGAGTGCCCAGTTCAACTGTCACTTGACTCTAAAAATCAAGTTGATCATCCATCACCAGTAACTTGTGCTCAAGCCCTGTCTTGAAACACTTCTCTGTGGGCAAGGAACTGCACAGCAGGATAGATACCATCTAAAGTAAAAATAAGCCTATAAATCCACAATCTTATATGCATATCCACAGCATGAATAAGAAACAGTATTTCACTACAAGCCACTTTCTGTTCTTGCTTTTCTATACAAGATACATGTGACAATACAGAGTTCCCATCCTCATTTCAAGTGAACTGTGTGCTCATGAACCATTTCTAACCTAAGAGAAAGAAGGCCTATCTTTATTGCCAGAACAGTCAAATCCAATTCAAGTTTCACATATTACACTTTCAGCAGCCTGAAGTTCCTGGTGAAGTAACCATATATGAGAAGGTACTTTTTTTTTTATACAGTTTTCTTCTCTCCAGATTGCAGTCTTTTTACTAGGAATAAAGGCAAGGCCAATTACTGACAATTGCAGGATCCTCTTTTGCTATGCTAGCAAATCCTCTCAGTAGTAAATCTCTTCAGAGAATAGATACACTTTGTTTTTGTACCTACTATCCTCATTTCCAGTTTGTCTTAAAGAAAACATTTATTCTTTCAGATGTCTTTGCTTTCATTGCAACCTTTGTTATTAGACCCTGGAAATCAGACCCTCCCTGTGTTGCTGTGCCAGCACATTACCTTGTTATTTAGAATGTATTGAATATACAGAAAAGTTGGTGATACACTAAGCACATTTTTAGGACAACAAATGTAAAATAAATGGGAAAATGAGTCAAATTGTGTTCTTTGTCAAGATAACACTATTAACAGGAACGGGAAATAATGTGCAGCCAGTTTTGCCGACATCACAAGATTTTCTAGCTTCTTTTTTTATGTACTTCAAAGTTATTATTAACTGATGCAGTTACAAAAATTAATTTATAAACTCAGCTGCAGTTTTGTCAAATATCACAGTTATCCATATTGTTGATCAGTATTTACCTCAGAAATTATTAAATGTTCCAGTGATACATATCCATATGTTTAAAAAATAACCTTACAGAGGTCTGTCTAGAAAAAGAGACCACTTCCAAATTTTTGATTCAATCTCTGACTTAAATACCACCTAAAATACAGAGACTTGTATGTTCATTGCAAAGGGCAAACCTTATGTGTCCCTTTTCTTACCTCTATTTCTGAGCCTCATGATGGGCCACTGACCTAATTCTGCTCCTACTCCCACATAATGCAGTAGCTTTGTGCATAAAGCATGAAAAATTGTCCTGTTGGCAGGAGAAAGAGAAGGTCAGTGCAAACCTTAGACATTGGAAACACCTCTTCGTCATAAATCCACGCAGTTATGCAATGAGGAAGATGTATTTAAAAGTACATGACTTGCTCTCAAGATTCATCCAAGGATCATGCAGCTGATTAATTATTAAGCAGTAAGAGTGCCCTTACTGATGTCAGTATGGCTATTTATAATGCAGAAATTCAAGAGCAGCATAATTCTTCAGGATAAGAGTTATTATGTTAAAGTGATCATGGGGAAAGCTAACTTTGTGTCCAAATATATTTATTTAGGTGTTTATCTTCAAATATATTTTATAGTTTAACAAGTTAATATACCCTTAAAAGATAATTATGACTCTGAGTTTCCTCTTTTATAACACTTGGAGTCTGGGGTTAGAGGCTCCTTGTAAAGCATTTTATCTTAAATTATTGATGTACACTACCAACCTTAGTTCTATCATCTAATGTGGTATCACATTTGCATAACTGTGCAAGTTAATGAAACTCATGAGCAGGTATCATGGACATTTATATTAATTTATATGTGTGAAAAGTAATAGCAATTCATATAGAAGTTCAAATATGTTATTTACTAGAAAGATATTAAAACATCAGAATGAGATTAACATAAAATTCACAATTTTTAAGCCACTGGTAACAAGATTCAAAAGAACTGGTGTTTTTGTGTCCCAGTCTATGTATTACACAGATATTTAAGCCTGAAACATGGGCTCAGTAGCCTCTCAGGATAATTAAAGAGCATTATTAAAACTATTGATTATTCAGTTCCTTTTTGCAAATACATTATTTTTGTTAGGGTTTCATGGGTACTTTCCTGAGAAAAAATTCTCTTGATTCCCCTTCTGTTTTGTTCCCTTTTTCCCTGCTTAAGAGGAAAAAGAACATTGTCATCAATTTGAACAATTTCAGTCCGTTCCAAAAAAGCGTACGCTTTTTTGAACAAACATCTTTCAACCTGATTTGAGTTACGACAATTATAATTTATCATTTTCTCCACAAAGAATTGCTACAGAATGCCAATTCACTTCTACCTGCTCTGCAGTGTTGGTAGAGCGATACAGTAACACACTGAACCAAAAGACTGTGCAGTTACCTAAAGGACATTGGCATCATGGGCAATAGGAATAACTGCAATACACGACCTGCTGCAAGGGATGGGGCAGTCAACTCAAACAGATCTAAGTGAGGCTGGAAATAGGAAGACTAAACCTGTTGCAGACTTTCTCCTGGAAAAATGCCAAACATGAGGCAGAAACACCCAGTTGCTAAAGGCTATAAGCCACAGTCAGAACTACAATAGCAGAAAATCTTTGTTAGACAGCTAGCTATTAACACCTGACAGCCTTTTAAAAGTTAGCTGCTAGTGTGTGGTTTTTGTTTTGTTTTGGTTGGTTTTTTCCCTCTGGAATGGAAAGGATCTCTAAGTGCATCCTACAGATTCCTGCTTTCAAGTCAGTAAGTCATAGTAGCTGAGATTGGTGAGGCCTGACAAACAAAGTGCTGAACTCAAAACTGGTCATCATTTGCACTCTGTAATTCACATGTCGTTAATTAGTACCAAGCATTCCTCTGCAGACAAGCTGGTTAAAGGATGATTTTAAAGTATTGCATTGCTATATCATTTGTATTTCGAATATAGCTTTATTTTTTTGTAGTCTGAACTCTGAAAAAATAAAGTGCAGGATGTCTGGGACACATATGAGAATCCTGAAACACTTTTTCCATTAAATGATCACAAAGACCAGAAGTTTTTTGAGAAGGCAGTTAAAACTTCCACTGCAGACTGAAATATTGCAAGTTTTTCTCAGTAAAATTTTCTGGGTTAATACCTACAAAGAAGCTCTGCTTAGAGAGTGGTCAAATGCAAAATCTCTGATCAGAACAGCTAATACAGCAACTGAATCTGCCCTACCTCCAACTCATATTTTGAATAACCAAATCTCATGGAAAATCCCAAAACTCAGGATGTGTTCTACATACAACATAACAAGTCTTTTCCTCTCCATGCGTGCAAGATAATTAACAGAGACATATCCACTTAATAACCAAATAATGCTTCACATTTAATTTTCCCTGTGATTTGCAGCTGAAGATTTCACCTTAAATATATGACTTTTTTCCTAGCTTCTCCTGAGCCAGAAAACTAACTTGAACTTCTTCATGGAGCAGAACTATGACGTTACCCCATTCACTATTAGCCTGTTTGTGAGGTGATGATCCTCATCCTGTAATGGGCTGATATTTCTATGCTGCCTATTGCCATTAATGTGTTTGAAAAAACCCCTCTTTCTATTGCTCCCCACATTTCTGTCCAGCTTCAACTCCCACTGAGCTTTGACCACATAAATTTTCTCCCTACAGCAGCAAGCAGCATCTCTGAATTCTTCCCATGTCACCCAACCTTGTTTGCACTGGGCATACACCTTCCTTTTTTACCTCATTTCCAAGAGAAGGCCCCTGTTCAGCCAAATCCTTCTCCCTCACCTGCTTGAATTATGACATTTGGGAATTGCTGCTCCTGTTCCCTTAGGAGGTGATGTTTGAAAAGTGACCAGCACTGATGGATCCCAGCACCTGCAAAAACATTTTCCCAGGGAACCTTACTAGTTCCCTGAGCTGCCTGAAGTCTGCTCTCAGCATGTCTGGAGTTGAGGTTTGCTGGCACTTTTCCTCCTGTCAACAGAGATTTTAAACTTGATTTCTTTGTGGTTGCTGTGGCCAAGACCACCACCAATCTCCACTTCTCTCACAAGATACACTCTGTTGACAGGCAGCAGTTCAAGGAGGATATCTTTCTGAGTCAGTTACCTTAGGACCTGTCCCATAAAGCTGTCATCCAGGTTTCTTAGGAGTGCTCTGGCCTGGGTTGTACCAGCTGTGTGACACTTCCAGTTAAGTTCTGGCAAGTTAAAGTCCCCCATAAGGACAAGGAAGTTGACTTGGGAGTGTCCCTCAGTTCCTCAAAGAATAATTCATCGGCATCATCACCTTAGCTGGGTGGTCTAGTAGACTCCCATGATGTCATCTGCCCTATCTGTTCACCCTCTGATTCTTACCCAGAGGCCACGCAAGCTTTGAGGGGCAACTGTCCATAAAATGAGAAAAATCTAGAGGGGAGGCTGGACTGTAGAGTGTTTGTAACTGTCTGCTTCTAAAACTTGATCACCTGACATGACAGCAAGGCTGATATAGGCCAGAACTGAAGTGAAAATAGTACAGCTGCTCTGAGGAGGCCCTGAGCATAATAACTCAGTTCAGTATCATAACTGTGGATAATCCACCTTTTCTGGATAGGGCTGAATCACACCTGGAGCAAGATCAAGTTTCCCTGTAATTCGCAACACAGTGGGTACACTGCATTCTCTGCACAAATCTGACAGCATCTTTGTTAACCACAAAAATATCTTATTTTGCAGACTAGTGACATACTTAAAATGAGAAGCTTTTCAGAGAAAGGGATCATTTGCTTTGTATTTCTACACTGTGCTGCATAATGGCACTTCTGTATTATCTGTCTTTAAGACACCACAGAAATAAAAACTCAAAAAAACCTGAACAGCAAGTGTTCAACAGAAAGTATCAAACCCCAAGATATTTACCTCTAACATAGGGTATGAACGGGATGGTAGTAAAATAGACATTTTTGAGAAGACTGATGGAATGTTTCTCCGATTCTCCTTAATAAATGAGTCATCAGAAGGAGGGAATATACAACTGAGAAACCAAATCAGTTTGAAAGAAAATGACTCTTTCAGAGTTCCACGGGAAATAATATTTTATAATGCAATGGACCGAAACATTACCTAAGCAGCTTTAAACTAAACCCGCAGTAATTAAACAAAAAATCAAAAGGTCTCATCTTTTGTGAAAAAGACACTGCAATAGTACAGGCAGCATTAATAATTTTCTGAAATTATTTGATAAATTTTTGCTTTTATTTTTTTTTGCTTTTACAAAGTCACGAGAAAGAATGTGGATGTGGTTGATTCCTTGAGACTGATATGTTTGTAACGTGTTTGTGTGCGAAATGAACTTCGAAATAAAACTACGTGAAAAGCAGAGAAGGGTATATAGAACAAGTTTCTATACCAAAACATTTCTCATCAATTTAGATGCTGGAATGATGGTTGTGAAAGGTAACAGGAGAACCCTGAGAAGAGATTTTCATGAATGCTTAATATAGATCTGTCACTAGTAAAAAGAAAATTAGTAGAAAAATAATAGAGAAATCACAAAGGATGTTAGTAGAAGCTCATCAATAATGCACAGATCTTTAAAACACATTATTTTTTTAAAAACCATGACACAGAAATAATAGAAGACAATGTGTTACATTTATGAGTATTGCTTTGTAATTCCATTTGTAATTCCAGGTAGTTTTTGTCAGTGCAGACAAGCATGGAATATTCTCAACTGAATAAAGGTTTTCTACTGATTAACAACATATTTCTAAAGGCATAGGAAGGGGAAAAATAGAAACAAATACAGGAGTTACAGAGAAAAACAGGGAGATAGATTTCTGCTGATTTTACTGTGTTCAGATCAACTGAAGTAAAGTTTTCCAAGTGTGCCTGACAACATATATAGCCTCAGCTTTGTTAAATGTTAAAAGACAAGATTCAAAGCTGTGAGACAAATTCTGTTTGATTTTATGTTATTCAAGGAGCTCCAGACATAAATCGATATATCTGCTTTTGGGCACTTGTCTTGGATTAGGCATTTTCTTGACTGAAGTTGAAGCAAAATATAACCAAAAATTTATATCTTGTTTAAACTTAGTGACTTCCATTTTTTTTGAAAAAGTCCATTTGACTACAAATGGAAAGTAAAGATAAAAACACATTTAGAATTTGCTGATGTTATTATGGTTGATCCTCTGTGAATGGTGTTGTTAAAAAAAAATGTTTAATGTTAGATTACCACTGTAATGAGTAAATGGCAGGAGTGCAAAAGTTTCTTTCCCAAAACCTCTGGGAGGGAACCATGGAAATATAAGACAGCTGATGCACTAACAAACAGAAATCAGCCAGGGCCTGTCCATGAGAAAGCACAGCTCTCTGCACACCTTGGGTTGTTGCTTTTGGAACAATTCTCCTTTTTTTTTCTAAGTCAGCAGTGGGACTGGTACCTATGCCTCCAGGGATGTGTATCCAAACTCGTGCTGTTGAGGCAGAGACCCTGTTCAACCTCATACCAAGGAGGTTGTAGCCAGGAGGGAGTTGGTCTCCTCTCCCACATAACAAGCGACAAGAGGAAATGTCCTCAAAGTGTGCCAGGAGAGGTTTAGATTGGATATTTGGAAAATTTTCTACACTGAAAAGCTGATCAAGCATCAGAACAGGCTGCCCAGGGAAGTGGTTGAGTCCCTGGAGGTACTTAAAAGATTTGTGGATGTGGCACCTGGGGACATGGTTTAGTGGTGGGCTTGGTAGTGCAAGGTTAAGAGTGAGACTCCATGATCTTAGAGGTTTTTTTGAGCCTAAATATTTCCATAATTCTATGATTTTACAGAACCAAGTAATAAAAATAATAAAAAAGTTTTATTTTATTTTATGCAAAAATGAAGCTGAACTTCGCATCTAATAATGAGGGCCTAGGAATCCAGCATAGCTTTGTTACCAAAGTCCTCTCTGGAGAACCACTGTGTTTCATTTCATAGATGCTGGAACAGACATGTCATGAATAGCTTAACATCTGGCCAAAATTCACTCTCAGCTGTTCTATTTGTTCAGGCCTCAGTCCACATTAACTGCACATCTACAGTTTTACTGTCTCTTTTAAAATCTGGAATACCTATCAGCTTAAATAATACACTTAGTTTGCACGGTGAAGGGAAGAGCACTCATTTGATTCCTGGAGTCCAAAAGGCTGTTTGTGAAGTGCTGCAATATCCACATGGACTTCCAGTAACAATAAATATTCTTGTGCAGTGCTGTTGCATCTATCCGAAGAGCAGAGCAGTGACAGCTAGACAGGCAGCTAGTGAGGGGACAAAACTTACATTATGATGGAAAAAGTAATGTCAGTAATGTCCCCGTTTGTTCAAGTTAAATTCCAGGATGCCTAAACCTATCTTGATTTAAACATCATTGAAAAGTCATCCTCATCAAGCAGACAGTCTCTATAGGTCACACTATTATTTATTGAAGGTAGAAACCATGATGTTTTAAAATTATATAGCACTTTATATCTGTGAATATCAAGATGCTTTTGAATATTGGTTATTCACATCTCTTGACACCAAATGAAATTTGCTGAATTATTATTTCACTTCGGAGACACAAGCCTGTGTTGTCTACCTTCCCATGCCATTTAGATTGGTAGTGAGTGTTGAAGTTAGAGTTCTGATCATCCCTTTTTACTCTGTTATTGTTCACATCACAGAGCAGCTCTGGAGCAACTAAGCTGGATTGCACTGAGGCGTCACGAAACCAAGTGGTGTTTCAGGAACACATTTAATCTGCTCTTGTAGCAGAGAGACATTCAGTCCTTGTATCCTATATCAAAGCAGCTCCCTAACACATGAACAAAATCTTTGTGCTGGGTCCTGAGTAATTTCTGGTCCACTAAGCACAGCTCTGCTGACCTCTTCTAGCACATTGCATCACTATGTAGCTGACACAGCTGACCAAGCTCATGCTTTTGGTCCCGACTCACTGCTTTGAAACTTCTTTGCCTCAGGAAGGACACTGCTTCTCTACATTTGATGCCAAAGAGAGGCAAGCTGTTACTCATTATTTTCCTTTTTTTCCTGTCATGTTTTTCCATGAATATACCACCAAAAAGACAAACAGTTAAGGGGAAGGAAACACCTCATCTTTTTACTGTTTAAAATACCATTTCCTCTGTGTCACTTTAATACTAAAACATGAGGTGTAAGGTTATAGAGAACATTGGTGTTTGTCTTGAATCTCTGCCTTTGTTTTGGATCAAAAATACAACACCCAGGCCAAACACAATACTAAACATTTACCGCTGAGGTCACTGATCTGCAATTTGTTGCAGTGACAGATCCAATATTGTGCTTGGGGAACAGACTGGATGGCTGTTAATGCACTATTATAGGCACAGTTGGGAAATTGGCTGAGCACCAGGTAACTGGAAGAACTGGAGCTTATTGCACAAGTCCAAGAGTGTTTTAACTTGTCACTTGATTGGTAACATGGGGAGAGCTTTTAAAATGCTAATTGATTTTTTTTTTTATAATAACATAAACCATCTGTAGCTTTGAACTTAAATTTAACTTCTCTAATTAATTCTAATCCTTCTACTACAAGAACTGTCTGTCACACATCAATCTCTTCATTCTAATTTTGGTTCCATTTGTCACATCATTTAAAGCCCTGACCCCACCATAGCCAGGTTTTAATTAAAAGTAACATAGTTCTAGAGGAAACTGTATGAGTCATTAGGAATTGAGTTCAGACCTTCCAGATAACATAGGAAGATCTGACATACCATCTTGTGTTTTGCGAACGTTCTTGTGGAAGACAAGTTATTCCATTTATCTGTGGATTATCTATGATTAATTTTTAAGCCATGGTTTAAACTCTTGTTTTTCTGTGGAAAGTTCTCCTCCTGGCCACACACTGTACTGTGTGTCAGATTCTGAGAACTGTCAAGACACTGACAAACAATGCAAAAAACCAGATAAAAATTACTGGGAGGCATAGAGTGGGACAAATAAATACAAGGTGTAGAAGAAACCACTGACAGGATGATAAATCATTTAGCTCTGAAACAGAAGCAGACTTGCCAGAGGAGGAGGAATGTCAAGGGCAAGAAATCAAAGATAGGTTGTGAACAAAGCTGTTACTGTGATCATTATCATATTACTACATGTGGGCAGAGAATGTCTGTAGGGCTAATAACTGCTATGTAGAAGAGAGAACAAGTAAAACTTCAAGGGATGCTTCTTGCTGAACCCCTTAGCTACTTTATTAGGGCCATTCTAATTGTTAGGCAGATAGAATGCTGCATGTTTAATATTAATTTGTAAAATAAATATTAGTGCATCATATAGAAAGAAAATAATACTCTGTTCTTACAAAAAAGAAAAAAAGTTAGTGCCAATCTCTTGGATGACTTGTTTGCATAGTTATTAAAGTTACTTCCTGAGATTTCATCTTCAGGGGGGAAAAATAAAAAAATTCATGAACTTTTTATGCTCTTTTAAAGGAGGATGTCAAATTAGTCAAATCTGATGTAATACCATTTTTGGAAAGACATGCTCTGGAGATATTTCTACTTCGTGTAACATGCAACGCAGTTTACAAAAAAACTCACACAACACATCATCCCTCCATACTTTGCTTACAAAGGTCTGTTCTAAAAGTGCAAAAAGGAGTAGTGTGTCAAAGTTGCCTCTGAATCCCATGTGACATCTGCAGTTCCAAGCACAGTCTGAGAGTCACCGTATTGAAAACTATATTCAGATGGAAGAACAATGTATAGCAGACTGCAGAGTGAAAGAGCTAGGTCGTACACTTTTGAAGAGTTGAGACTTCTCCAAATCCAAGACAACCAAGGACCAAGAAGTGCTTTAGGCCTTGTTACAGGGATTTTTTAATCCCAGAGGGTTTGTAATCTCATCTGATTTTTCAAAACGTAATTTTAAGCGGAAATGACCCTAAAATTGAGAAGGATAGAGAGTCCTCTCAGAACGCTATAAAGTGGGAAACCAAACTGTAGACACACAGAAATTGTGAGGCAACTGCTACAGGTGAACAAATATAAAGAGACTTTAATGAAATTACACTAAAATGTGCACATGATCAGCTGTGGTAGTTCCATTCCTGAATGGTATTTCATTAACATAGCATAACTCAACCAAATCCACTCATACGCCCAAGGTCTAAAAACTGAAGCATGCAACAATGAAAGGCAGATCAGCAGATTTGAATCCTGGTCAGAAAAAAAAGCAAGATTTTAGAATGTTCTAGTTTCACATCAAGATGGTGAGGTGATCTCTTCTTGTTTTCCTCTTTTTTTTTTCCTTCTCTCATTACAAATGAAAGAAGGATTGACCTCCTTCCTCGCAGAACAATCAACAGTTTGGTTGCCAAGCATGAGGCTGGAATGTGGAGCTGCTGGTTGAAAGTGCTGGTGTGAACTAAGCAGAGTGAAGAAGTAAGCCTGCATTTTCCATACAAACACATTATACACACAAGTCATTGATCCTTCTGGGACCACAGTCATTACCTTTTCCTGAACAAAAATTCCTTTCCAGTTCCAAGAAACTTTTCTCAGCTACAGTTTCATGCCTTTGGTTTATGGAACTGATATTTCTGACAAAACAAGGAGGGGAAAGTGGTGATGGGGAATAATTTCTAGCCAGCTCTGCTGTGAGAATGTTATCTGTTCAAAAACAGGATATATTCAGGAAAAAGTGTTCAATACTCTGTAGAAGACAGTCTTGCTTATATTAAGAGACTGAAAGACTATATAAAAAGAGATAATTTCAGTCATGATTAAGAAGTGCTAGTTTTGCAAGATGTGATGGGAATTAGAACTATATTCAAATGTGCAGCCTATCATCTTCCTGCAAACTAAAAACCAGGATGTTTGCTCAGATTGACATCCTGGCCTGTATCAGGAACAGTGTGGCCAGCAGGACCAGAGAAGTGATTCTTCCCCTGTACTCGGTGCTGGTGAGGCCACACATGGAGTGCTGTGTCCTGCTGGAGAGGGTCCAGAGAAGAGCAATGAGGCTGGTGCAGGGACTGGAGCACAAGTCCTATGAGGGGAGGCTGAGGGAGCTGGGGTTGTTTAGCCGGGAGAAGAGAAGGCTCAGGAGAGACCGCATCACTCTCTACAAATACCTGACAGGAGGCTGTAGCCATGTGGGCATCAATTACTTCTCCCAGGCAACTATCAGTAAGACAAGAGGACATGGTCTTAAGCTCTGCCAGGGTAGATTTAGGTTGGATGTTAGGAAGAAATTCTTTACAGAGAGGGTAATCAGGCATTGGAATGGGCTGCCCAGGAAAGCGTGGGATTCTCTGTCCCTGGAGGTATTTAAGAAGAGACTGGATGTGGCACTTAGTGCTGTAGTCTAGTAACTGTGGTGGTGTTGGATCAAGGGTTGCACTTGTTGATCTCAGAGGTCCTCTCCAGCCTGGCTGATTCTATGATTGTACAGTTTCTATGAAGTCATCCATATCAACACTCTTGGGTGATTGCAGATAATTTTAATTGTATAGGTAGAACTAAAACCAAACAAAAGCACCCCTTAATATGCAGCTAGGTTAATGAAACTAAAGGGGAACTTCCAGTTTTACAAAGGCTTTAGGTGTTGCATGAAGGATCTGGTCCACATGCCATGTAAAATGAATGACTTGTGAATGGTTACTGTCTAAGCCACAGCTCATCCAGAGTAATACCCATGAATAGCTTTTTTAATGGAAACTGATATTAAACATGTTGGGAAGCTGCAACAGAATCGTGAAAACTTTGCAATAAGTAAAATGAGACCAAGAAGAGAGTATTAAATTCATAAACCATATGTGACCGTATGGAATACTCTGAGAATGATTTAGTATTTTTACAAGTGTTTAATTTAGAGGATAATAAGCAAAGGAGTTTGAGGATGCTTTAGAAGATGGCTAGAGAAATAGTTTAAAGGTAGCATGAAACTGAAAATTCCTGTTCCTTTGATTTCATAACAGTGGCATTCCAGACTACAAAAACAGTAGAGCTACACAAAATAGCAGTGTTTCCAAAAGCATACATGGAAGAAGTTTTCTTCCCCTGGGTACTAATGCATTATAAAAGAGCACAGAACTAAATAATATATGCTAAATCTTTATATCATGAAGTTACTTGTGTTTTCTCATAAAGAACAGCCGAGAGAGATTAGGGTTATCTGTCCAAGAATATGTCTAATTTTGAACTCCACACTGCCCCTGCCCCCATCAATTTTGCAAAAGGATGATATTACCATGTTACTACATCAAATAAGAATTTGCCAGAAAAGGGGACAAGGCCACACTTTTTATAAACCTTGTTGGCATGTTCTGTGGCTGTTAGAGGGAGAGTTCAGCATGCTGAGGACTAAGGGATTTTAACCATGGTTATGTGGAATGAATAAGATATTTTTCCTGCCAGCAATTTAATGATGTCCTCCACATTTCTGATGATTTTAAAATTAACCCAGGCTTGGATTCTGGTCACCATCTCTTTTGCTAATAGAACATATTTATGCACTTTACTAGCACTTGTTGAACATGGACTTTACCACAGCTGGCCTAAAAACGGAGTCTGAAAAATGTAATATAGAGTACATAGAAAAGGATTTGTGTGGAACAGGATGACAGAGTTTTGAATATCATCTGCAGGTGCTGTTTGGCAAACTACATGGGCTGGGTTATACAAATTATTTTGGGTAACTTTATAGCCATATATATATATGTAGCTATATATATATATGGCTATATATATATATTAAAAATATATTTACTACTGAAGCCTGTGATGAATAATGTCTTGAGCACCTCCACAGAGTATTTGCGCAGTTCTCAAGGAGTCATCATAAAACTCACCAGAAAAACACAAATTTTTCTCTAAAGATGTAAATATGCATTCTGATAATTGATAAATATGAAAAAAATTTATAGAATTATAGTATCGTAGAATGGTTAGGGTTGCAAGGGACCTTAAAGATCATCTAGTTCCAACCCCCCTGCCACGGGCAGGGATGTCACTCACTAGATTAGGCTGCTCAGGGCCCCATTCCACCTGGCCTTTAACATTACCAGGGATAGGACATCCATAAGCTCTCTGGGCAACCTGTTCCACTGCTGCTTCATTACACAAATGACAGTTTGAGAATTTAGAATGTCAGCCCAAAAACAGGATTTCCAGATTTTGGTGCTTTCTCTTACTCCTCAAATTTAAAAATAGCAGATGAGACAAAAATATGCATTTCCTGTCAGAATTGCTGCTAGAAGTATTAGGAATACAGGAGCAAGCAGGTGACAACTAATTACATCTCAAAAACCAATAAAATTCAACAAAGCTAAAGAGAAAATAGAAATGGATAGGTAGGGGTGTACCAGTATCTGTTTTGATCTTTGCATAGAAATAATGACAGGCATCATCACGTGTGGCACTGGAATGGTTCTTCCTATGTCATTCAGGATACATGTAGTCTGAAAAATACACAAATGCTAGTTTGGAAGGGTAAAAATTTAAGTTCCCTTCCAGAATATCTTTTTTTATGTGGCAAAAATGTTGTTCCATCAACAGAAGACACGAAAGCCACATCAGTCAACACAATGCATTCCTGATATGCTCTGTTTGATCACTTTTAAATATTCAACAGCCCAATAACAACCTGATGTGGTTCGTGATTGTGGTGGATGCTCACCTGAAGGACTCTGCTAATTCTGGGGGGGGATTTCTGCTCACATGGTGAATTTGATGTGGCTTGGTTTTAAGGATGGGAAACTCTGGACAAATTGTGCAATGGAGGAAACTCCATCCAACTTACATATCAGCCATTTGTCAAAAGGAAGAAAACCTGTCACGTCCACTCCTTTCTACTCTTCAAAAGGGGATTAGCAGAAAGATTTATTCAGCCTTTCAATCAAGTGTCCTGTGCCATGACTCCAGCAAAAGACATTTTAGAACACTGGATTGCAAATTTTGTGTTGGTCTGTACAATGGCAGTGCATGTTGCCATAAGACATACCCGGGGTGTTGCACATTCATAAAAAGGAAAGAAGTTGTGAAAAGGTGATTCACAAATAGAAAAGTACAATGGACGTAAGAAGCTATAGAGATAATTCACATGATTCATTGTAACCTGAAATAACTACATCTAGATAATGTTAGCCAGAAATAGCCATTCAGAGAGAAGGTATTTAAAACAGCTACTGTGCATGTATTCAAGTTGATGCACTAGAACAAGCACACGTATTGAAGGCAATTAACAGTCTGACATTCAGCCTGAACAAATGATTTATGAAAACACACCATTTCTGCTACAAGTGTTCTAAAATTACAGGGCAGAAAATGTTGCTAACAAAATTAGCCTGGAAAGCTTATACCTTGTTTCAAATATTGCTTTGCTGACTGAAAGCCATCTCAGTAAGAATGATGTCATTAGCGTGTCTCACCTTTAATAAGTAGTATTTTGTACATAAATTATCACAGATTTTGCTGTAAAGCCTTTGTGCCCTGTTTGTTCTTTTATGTTAAATAGGAAAAAGAAAGTAGTACCGAGGATTTGAACATCACTCTTAGTATTTAGAATTTCTTCAGTGGGGCTCCCTGCCTTTTCTAGTCACCAAAACAACACCATGCATAAATCCTGACATGCCCAGATATGACAGGGCATGTCAAATAGCAATCTTCATCCAGCCTCGCAATGACTGCAGCCTTCTCTGAAGTTTTCCTGGTAATTGCCTGCCAGCCTTCTCCCTCATCCCACCAAAACGTAGTTAGGTTGACAGCAGATTTTCCCTAAGGACCTCAGTTGGTCATCACAAGACAGCAGAGGAACAAGAGCTACTCATTTGTGCTCACTCCCTTGATTTTCCTCCAGGATCAAAGAGCAGGGCAGGGGAGGTGGGGAAATGAGGAAGAAAAACTGCATTGATTCTGTCGTTGCCTTTATCTACCACTTGTCCCTAAGTCTAAATAAGGGAGATGGTGATGTCATGGAGCTGGGGAAAACTCACAGGGGATAGGGTGACAGGCAGCTGTTTGGAGCCATAACTTAATGGCTGGGTGAGAGCCTTTCTTTCTTAGGAGGTTCAGAGCAATAGTATAGATGCATCCACCTGCTCAAGAACAAGAGGAGTTCAGGGAAAACAAACTAAACCTATGCTGTAATCCTGAAAACGAAAAGAAAAAAAAACAGAACCAAAAACCTCAAACAAATAAACAAACAAATGAACCCTCAAATAACAAAATCTGAACCTCTCAGATTTTTCAGATGGTGCTGCAGTTTCTGGAATGGCATGCTTGGCACAGCTAGTACTTCCATCACCTGTAGGCTCATCTGTCTGGAAATCATCTGTTCAAGTATGTTTCTCCTTTAGATTTGGCACATTACAGAAAACCCAGGCATAACATGGCAACGAGAAATTTCAATTTCATGAAAATGAAATTGGCAAAACTGAAGACAATGAGAGAGGTCTAATGTAGAAAGGTAAGGACATAAATATCAAAGAGAATATGCAAAAGGTACAGCAAAACCAAGCCAAATAGTTAAATCTGATATTGTTAGTCACCTAAGTTCTGTTACTTTAGTTTGCTCTTTCAAATCCCTGCAATGTTTATCTGAAATAATTTTTGAGAGCTTAAAAATTTCAGTGAAAAAAACATTTGCCTGGTTCACTCGCCATTTTCTCCTTCTCTGCCTCTTTGGCTGTGGCACAAGTCATGTGCCTTTCAAAAGCGCCTTAAAGGCCTTTTTGCCCTAGTAGATGCTTTGCACTTTCTTTTGAAACCAGTTACGGACGTTGTGTATCTCCCTTCTGCGTGACTCCACGTTTCTTCACACTGTTAAATGCATAGATTTTTTTGCTTACTATTTAATTTTAGTAATTTATAGAGTTTTGCTCCTTGTTCACCAACAAAGATCTAAGGAGCAAATATTGTCTTTAAAGAACAGCATGTAGCCATGCAATTCTGAGGGTAACTTACTGTTTTCTTTCACAACAATTATTTAAATTCTCACATTTACTTTAAATTCTCATGTACCTAAGCATACTAAAACCAAGGCCTATATCTTATAATAACTTAAGCTACATCAAAACACAATCATATCAGATTGTGTTAATTTTAGTTATAAATACTAACTAAAATTAAGAACATATCCCAAATATCATATTTCCCAAAACATTTTAAGCAGATGAGTTGAGCCTTTCTTTGAAACTATTTTGTTTCCAAACATATACTGACAGAACATTATGGAGTTAATATACCTAAATGTTACAAAATTAATCCACTGAACCTCTAAAAGTTTTTCTTTTCCTTAAATACTTATCCTCTTCCCTCAGACCAAACTGATGACTGGGCTTCCTGCTCTGAAACTGAGCAAGAATTTCATGAGGAAAAATGGAAATAAATGCCTAAATTTAAGATTTTATCTATGCTACTGTGATTATGTTTCTGCAGGGATCAAAAGAAGTTACAGCTGTATGTAAGCTCTTTTCTAAGAAAAGTCTTCCAAAAAAAAAAAATTCCCACCCTTGCTATTACTGATGTTGCTGAGTTGGCAGTGATAACAGTGAGAAACAGCTTCAACAGCTTGCTTTATTTAAACTTCTGCATCAGTAAAACTTCCTCAGCATGTGATTGATAATTGTTCCCCAGCACTGTTGTGGAGCAGGACTGATTACCAAGGGGATTAAAATTCCAGAAACTCTCTGAAGAGTGTCCCTGAGGTCTTCTCTTCAGTCTCTCTGCTGCAAGGCTGATATTAACAGTGATGGGATTTAAATTTAGTTTTCTTTAGGCAAAATTTCCTGGCACGATCAGCATCTAAGGCCTTACTGGAACCCCTTCAGAAAAGTGTCTGACTTCTATCCAAGGCATAATACAGCTGCAATTCAGGAACATACCTCGGTATAGCAGAGCTTGCTGGCTACAGCTGGAAGGAAAATAGTCACAGAGCAATAGATCACTCTTGTGGCCTGAGCGTGGGTCTGATTCAACCTTCCCAAATTGCTCCCTCAGCTCTACATTCTGCCTGCAGTTTTTTGGGCCAAGTCATTTTACCACCTTGTAACTAAGTCAGTTCCTTAATTGATAACCAGGGTTTGTATGAGGAGGGGAATGAAACTTAATGATGAGTCAAACTGGATAGATCACTGAACTTCTTTAAATTTTATTATGTCAAAGAAAATATATAAAAAGCAAATATATCTGGCTATGAATCACATACCCTGTAGAACTGTCTATTGAAGAACTGCTTAGACAGCCACACTGGTAAACTAATCAGACTAAAGACCATTCTTATTACTGTTTAATTTATAAGCGTAGCATAGGCAACTGCTTGGGAAAAAATTAACAAATCACTTGGTCAAGTGATGACTCAGTGCTTTTCTTATACTTGAAAGCAAGTGGAGAAAATCATATGAAAAAGGTATACATTTTCTTATGATAACTAGGTATTCAGCAGAAACACTTCAGTTGTATGCTTTTCTACAGCTATTTGACCAGACTTGAGGAATGACTCACAGCAAGTGGCCCAAGATGGGTATCTGCAGGTGAAATCCCCTATGTCAAAGTGAAAATTACTTTGTATCTAAATGCATTTGTTTGCAGGTGTGTTCCACCTGTCTACACAACAAAGTTACTTAAAGAAATTTAAATTCTTCTACATCCAACGCAAAAATGGCTTAATGCTCATAAGTTAATACTGAACTGGAGGGACTAAAACTGGAAACCATAATCCTTGTGTATCGTAATAAGTGTTGAGGAGGTTGGAATAAGCCCATCCCTTGATCCACTGTTTGCTCTCTCACTAATGGATCCCAGGACATATTTTGCCATTGTGGCTGCTGTCTACTCCTTCAAGAGTATCTATCTTTCCTCTAGGTTTAGTTTTCCTCCATCAGCTTGGTGAGGGTACATTCAATCCCATCATCTAGGTCTTTTATGGAAGATGCTTCATAGTACAAACACAATATCATTCCCTGAGGAACTTTGCTTGCAACCAGTTGTCAATTCCCCTTTGGGCCAGTAATCACACCCTTAAAGTTCTGCAGTTTATAAGCATTCCACTCACTGGAGAGGTCCACCTCTCCAGGTCATATCTTACCATTTTGTCAACAAGGACATTATGGGACACCATGCCAAATACCTTGCTAAAATCAAGATTGTGTCAAGGTTGTTAGTGTTGCCCACTTGTTTGAGAGGAAGCAGCCATCTTTCACCCTCATTAAGTCTGTCTTGTCTGCCAAACCAGCATCAGTGCTGTCGTGCTGTCCCAGATCAGTGTGTCCACATGCCGTGCATTGTCTTACCTGTTTCACTGCAATTATAAAGCAAATAAAGCAAAGACAAAAAGAGAGAGGATCCTCACAAGTATTTTTAATTCCTTTCAAAAGTGTGTTCCTCTAAGAGATCCTGTTTTCCCATTGTTTCACTTTTCAGTGAGCAGTCCCAGAAGCCCCTGGGGGTCAAGGCCTTGTCTTAGAAGAATGCTAGAATGGGAGCTGTGAGAAAATTCTCACTTGCAAAGTGAAGTGGAGGATTTGGGCCTTTTGCCAGTTCTTTGTGGGTATGGTGATTGCAAGGCAGCTTGCCATGTCTTTCTGTATAATTTTGTAGCAACAAAAATAGTTTTTGCATTAAAAAAATGAAAATGTGATTCCAAATAGCTTTTTCAAGTCAAGAAAAGAGTAAATACAGCAACACTCAGAAAAGTAAATTTATCCTTACAGATGCTAAACCCCTGAACCACCATCTATTTCATTTGGCTGAGCATCTTGAACTGTGTTTTTCACTGTTAAGTACTCTTCAGATCTTGCTGTTAACATGCTTTATGCTCATAGACATGATCCAAACAAAGTAGCAGCTATTGGGTCTGGAAGCATAAAGGTAGATCCTGGGTTAATCCATCTTGAAAATTGCTGATATCTGTAGCTAATACAGACAGTCACAGACAATATCAAGAGCTAGTGTGGAAATTTGTTCTGTTCCCTTTCTTCCTGTTTTCAAGAGCCCCTCCATATTCTCGTATTTTAC
Organism: Pseudotriccus pelzelni; assembly: GCA_035584735.1. Taxonomy (NCBI): domain Eukaryota; kingdom Metazoa; phylum Chordata; class Aves; order Passeriformes; family Tyrannidae; genus Pseudotriccus; species Pseudotriccus pelzelni. The sequence continues at coordinate 36,170,835 of JAWMRA010000078.1, read as the reverse complement.
AAGTTTTGCCCATCACAAAGACATGGTTCACTTCAGCTCCACTTCTACGTAGGCAAATGCACAATAAAAAGAACACAAACAGTAATGGGTCAACAAAAGAACACAAACAGTAATCTTTCTAAGGTGCAGAGTAGAATCTTTCAGTCTGCCTTATGTTTATATAAACTTTATCAATATTTTTATAATTTTTCCCAATCTGCCTTGTTTAATAGCCCACAGCATTGACTACAACACTACATATGCTCAGATGCAACCAAGTATGATGGTCCAACATAGCACAGATGAAGTAGGAGCTGCATAATAGCACCCTTTCTTATTTCGTATGTCAGATTGCTTGAAACATTTGGGGGGAACAGGTAATGGTACAACCCACGTCACTTCCACTGCACCAGCACATCTTGGCAAATCCATATCTGAGGGCAAAATTTATTCTGATGTAAAGAAACAAGTCTGCTCACACAGGTTCATCTTTTTAGTTAGTCTTATCCAGCTAACACCTGTTTCCAGTAAAAAATCTGGAGTGAACTTTTTAGGGATGGAATCTGCTTTATATTTAATTAAAATTTAAAGTCTATTAAAATTTAGTAATTCATTTTCCTTTCACTGACAACAGTTCCACTAGGGATCTTTTGTCTTTGCTCCTAGGTAAGTGAGGGAGGATCAGATCCCTTCAAGTCAATCATATGCCCAGAAAATGATCAGAGCAAGACCATACTCCACAATAATTCCAGCCACCCACCTGTGCAGCATCTTCGGTTAAGTGATTTTTAATTACTCTGTCATTTTTCATGTTCAGACAAAAATCCAAGTCTATGAAATTTGCTCTTGAGTATTACCCTAATTTCAAGACAGGCCTACGTGTACCAAGGCCACAGAATGAGAAAGCAAATTATTCACAGAATAAAACAATTATTTTCAATAGTCTTTGAAGTACTATTTATTGTCAGGCATATCAGGTTTACCATTGGTGCAGTTTGTGAGATGTGTTGTGATGGAAATGGCATCCTGAGCTTGACACACTCTACTTGCAAAATATAAACATATTGCTACTCTGAATACTGTTTATTGCATTTGTTTTCTTTGAGTGAAGAATGGGGCATTGTCTTTGCAAGCTGCTAAATCTGATTTTAATAAGATGCAAGAAAATAAATATTCTTGTTCATTACCAAAAGAGTACACAGGCAGAGGAGCACAATAATATCTGTAGGCTCTAATTCAATTAAAAATCTGTGGATAAAGATATGGAAACATTTATAATGGTGAAAGTTGGAATATTTCTCCCAATTCTACTTTGCTTCATAAGGTAGACTCAAGATCCCTGAGCTCCAGAATAGCTAAAGATAGTTCAGACAAAATTCCAGGTCACCTCTGGCAGGTTTCTTTTTTATAACAAAGTTAATTTGGGAATTAGGAGTAACGCTCAGAGTCTAACCTTCATAATCCAAACTAAGAAAGCCCTTTAATTGCGCTCCCTGTTGCTCTTGAGAAATGGAGCTCGCCTTGGTAACGCAGGTACAGACTCTCTTCATGAAAGTGCTGGTGCTGCTGTTCACCAGCCTTTGCCCACAGGCCCCCAGCCCTGCCCTGTGTGCTTAAAAATGGCAGACACATTCTCTTACATCGGCCTTAAAGGCAGCTACATTTGTACTAATGACACAAAGTGTGCCCACAACATCTCAACTCCTGGGGCTGTGCAGTACCCTGTGTGAGGCAGCTCTTGCTCCTCGAACCCTGGGCTAAGCTGAGAGAAGCAGCTGAGGTCTTTTGTGTCCAGTTTGGTGATAGAGTAGACCTGTGCCCAGATCCTCACTGTCGGTGCTCTTGCCAGCAGTGGCTGCTTCAGGCAGTCCTCATCCTTGTGAGGAGGATTAGGCTATGAAGAAATTAAATTCAATCTCAGTATTTTTTAAAATACCATTTTCTTTCCTAAGCTATGCTTGTTGAAGTTGTTTTTTATCAAGCTCTGGCTGAGTTCTTGTATATCCTCCCTTTGGGAAAGGCTGACATCCACCTGCATGTGTGGTCATTATTAGGCCTTGTCACAGTGTTTATTCTTCTGACAGAAGGTAAAAAAAAACTTTCTTATATATCTGTCAAGTGTATGTTCAGTATTTAAGATATTGCAGTGTTTCATTATTATTTAATACTCAAATATTTGTGATCAGTGGCAGCAATATATCTAATAATTTCTGTTTTTTCAAATGCAGCAGGATGCCAATGAGGGTGGACTCTCTGTGTCCTTGAGCTGCACCTGAGTATTCCTGCAGCAGGCTTATACAAACTGACTGCAAGTCTTCCTCAAACTCACTTCATAAGAATTAGAAAAATTTTATAAATAGAAAAAGACTACCTTAAACGTCTTATTAGTTCTGGGTAAATATTTCCAGCATATTTTTGTGCACCGAAGTCTACTTCTGTTTATACTTCCCTGAATAGCAGGAAAAAATAACCCAAGATTTGTTTCTATTGCCTTTAAAAAAAAAAAAACACTAATGCTTGGTCTAAATTCATAACTTGGTGTCTACTTAAATGATAGTTTTGAGCACACTGGGTTTTTTTCAACAAATTTATAGCTATTTCATTGCAAATTGCCCAGTGTTCAATGAATTTGTCTGACCAGATATTTAAACACATATAAAGCAGACTCTGAGGAAGGTGGCACCCTCAAAAATATTGGCTTAAGACTGTCCTTTCATTATGAGCAGAATTTTGGCGACATGTAGGAAATGGACACATCAACAGTCATCTCAATTTAGATTGCTTAGATATATGTCAAAATCTAAAAAGCACAACACCCTGGTGAATTCTGTCTTTCTGACTCAAGTTCTCACCACCTCTGACTTTACAAAGACTTATTTTGAGCACCCTGAAGTCAGTGGGTGCTACAATTTCATTGTTTTTCCAAATTAAGAAAGGGAAAAGTGCTAGGGGAGAAAAAAGACAAAACAGTTTCTGTAAAGTATACAGGAGGAGGTGAAAGACACTGTAAGCAGGGCCTTTTATTTCCCTTTCTGATATTGAAAGAAAATTAAAATACCTTATTACAGGACAAGGAGACTCAGAAAGACCAGAACAAACAAAGGAGATTGTGAGTGGGAAGTAAAATGGATAAATAATTAATGATAAAAACAGGTTGCTTTTCTCCAGAAGTTGTCTCTCACATTCTGTCTTTGACTCAGTAAAGCTATTATTTTGGTTTTTTCTTTAAAAATATTGTTTCACTGTTTTAGGAAAAAAATAGCTGAATGTAGGAAGGTAGGAATTAATTATCTTTTTCTAAGCGCAAAACTTTCTTGAAAACAACAACAAAAATTTGTCTCTGAAGAGGACTTTAAAAGAAATACCATCAGTGACCTTTTGAAAAAGCATAGCTAGATTAGAGTAGGATTCCACAGGGACAATGTAATAGCTGATAATTAAGGTAGTTACCAATAAATATGTATCATTTTTGCAAAAAGAAAATACATTCCAGGTGCCCTCTGCTATAGAAGAACATTTCTGCAAGCCAAGTATGAAAGCAAAGCTGTCAAAATAAATGCAACATTATGTTCCAGGTGCACCTCTCTGAATTTACAGCTCAAGCAGTGTATCCACAGCCTGAACAAGAAACTGGAATTTTCAGTTCTCTGAAGAATAATGTCACAGTGCCCTTGATCCAAAAGCTGCCCACTTACCCTTGGGAAATGCTCTCCCTGCAGTTGCTTCAAGCTCTGTGCAAACGGAGCAACCAGAAGACACCAGCAAGAGGTCTGGGAAGGATCAGGGGACCCACACGTTGTGGCCATTCCCAGTGTTGCAGACTTGGGCAAAGTAACACTTCTGTCCTGGTTATGGGACAGGGGTAAATTCCCAACCAACGGAGGGTCCTTTTCCTGAGTTGTAGCTCCACGTGTAAGATCCCAGAGAAACAGGACACAGGCAAGTGCAAGGTGAAGGGCAAGGCTGATCTGGCTTTATTGGTACAACATGGTGGGTTTATAAGGGCAGGAGAAGGGGAGTCTGGGACAGGGGGACACCTGGACCTAAGATTG
>JAWMRA010000078.1:36146119-36166704 GCA_035584735.1 Pseudotriccus pelzelni | reverse complement strand
AGAAGATTCAAGAAGGATGTCTTTGGTTTCCTTCCACTCTCTGAATTCTTCTGCAGTCCTGAGCCTATCCCCAACACACTTCCCCAGTTTTTCATTAGTATTTATTTTAATCTGGTTTTGTATGTTTGTTTGTTTGTTTTAATCCTTTTTCCCCAGGCTTGTGCTGTGGAGAAACTACATTAATCAGCTGGTTCCTACAGATTTGGAGTAAATTTCTTTGTGAAACAACAGGTTCCTAGGCAAACCACAAACTACCCCTTACAAGAAAAATGACTTTCTAAAAAGAAGAGGAGCAGGTGACCTTCAGTATATCTGCTAATCTTTCTTCTCTCTGTTTGCACGATTGGCATTTTTATGGGACAGAATAACCCAGTCTAGTTTATTAAGTCCTCCTGTCATTCACAAGATTTAAGTTCACATCCTGTAACAAAGCAGAATTGATTGTATTGTTATATTGGTGTCTTTGAAGAAGAATGCTATTAAATTTGGTGGCTTACAGCTCAAAGACACTGAAGTGGACAAGAGAATCAGCTCCTCCATATCAGTATTCTGATTTAAATTATTCAGTTTGACAACAATTTAGGCTTCTGCTCTGCTGAGTCCTCTGATCAATACCATCTCTCTGTTCTCTCTTTCTACTTCCACCTTCTAGTTTCGTCTTGTGCTCTTAGTTTTCCACTTGGATTGTAAAGTCCTTGAATCACGATCATTGCTTTGTTCTTTCTAAAGTGCCTAGAGCAATTCAGTCCTGGTCTGTAACTAGTGTTCCCAAATGGCGTAATAAATGTGTCACAATTACTACTGATGCTGCAGTTGTTATTGTATCTCTGACCATACAGGTGATAAATGAATGGCAGTAAAGTTGAAAGTTTTCCTTTTTATCACACAATGTATCCCAGACATCTGCAGAAGGTGTTCTTGCTGACACAGCCAATAACTGTTGGAGAGATCCTGGCCCTGGGCAGAGGGGTAGTTCAAGCTTAACTGAGCCTGTGGAGTTCCTACTGAGGCTGTCGGAAAGCTGTCTGGCAATTATATGATGATAAAGAAACTCCCTGATTAACCTGAATTTTCAATAAAGCACCAAAATAGTCACCTACACCCATTGCAATTTTCCACCATCCTAAAGCAAGCTGAATACAGCCCAAAAAGCCAGAGCATAAAAGGGCAGTTAGAACACAAAGAACTGTGCCATAAGTCCTTTTGCTTCCCCTAAAGGAAGATATCACCGAAATCCCTCTATTTATGCAAGTAATCACTCTACTTCATGAAATCTACTGATTAGGCAACTGTGTACATTTTTTAATGACTCATTCTTGATGGCAGGCATTTGAGTATATGTGCATACAAATTATGAACCAAAATTTTATCATGTTGGATTAATGGAATACAGATCCATTTACACACTCTCTAACAAGGTCTTTAGAAATGTTCCTAAGGTCCTACTGCACCAAATTTACTAATGCCCACATGTCACCTGGCTTCTCCAATCTGACCCAAATCTAACCAAGCTTCCATCATTCCCAGCATCCATCCCCTTGCTTCCCAGGCTTCCCAGGCTGGCCACTGTTTTTTTCTCTGCTTTAGCAAAGTGGCAGTAGGAGGTTCTGAAGCGACTAGCTATGGACTCTAACAGAAGCTGGCCCCCAATGATGGGTAGAAAAGGTAGTGGACTTTCCTGGAAAAGTAAGGGGGAGAAGAAGCACCCTTTGCAGCATCTCAAGCTGAGCCTTTGATGTTTGGTACAGCGCTGTGGGGATTTGCCCTGGGCTCTCCTCACTGCTAAGGCAGTGTATGGGGTAGATGAAGTGTGGGCAGCATTATTCCAGCTGAAATGCCTGTGAGTCCTCAGCCCCTCTTGTGAGGTTGTCAGAAGTTTATTGGTAAATTTGCACTGACAAAAACACCTTGATGAGCCAAAGAACCTCTTTGTGGCTCATTGTGGCTTGTTTCAAAAGTAACATCATATAGCCACTCTGTCAGTCATCAAGCAGTGAGGTCAGGTAAACTGGGGAGGCTGAAAAGGGGATTTAGCTGGGAGAGAAGGAAAGAACTCACCAATTATCCACACCTTCCAAAATCCTCATGTTCCTTGTTCACAAAATTAATAGTCTGGAGACATCTGATGTTATTCTAGTATTACTTTGGGGTTTTTGTAACTTACTGTAAGGATCACTATGGCCAAGGAATGCTCTGGAAGAATAATTGCCCCATTGTAGTAGTGTTTCTTTATATACAACTGAAAGCTAAGGTGAATGTTGGTCAACACCTACACTCTTTGAGATACTACACATTCAATAGCTGTGCTTCTGTTAGCAAGAAGGGATATGCTTATGTGTTCCTCTATTTTAAGCCATCTGAGGAGAAGCACAGTGTGTCCTCTGTTCCCTAAGGAAATCCAGACAAGGTGCTTTATATGGGAAGCTCTTTTTTCATTATAAAATGTACAACAGCTACTAAATGTACCAAAATGAGTTCTTTTATCTCTAATATAAAAGCAATTACTTCTTCATGCAGCAGAAGTCCATGGTATTCTTGCAGATGGTTTTGTCACTGGAGTCATGTCAAACCCTTATTGCCAAATGGCAAAGCCAGCTTGTGAGTTAATGATGCATTTGGGGGTTTAACACTCTAGTGACAGAAGGAACCGTAATGAATCTCACTGAACTTCATTTCAGGTCATGAACCTGATATTCAATGGGTTGGAAAAAGTCACCTTCAAGGTTGTCAAACTACTACACTATATTTTGTTCCTGTACACTAAGTTTTTTCTTACCTTAGCTTCTCAAGATGCAGTTTCGCTTCAGACTGTACCACTGAAGTGCAGCAGTCTGTCAGAAGTGGAACAACAGGCATAGCATTAATTGTTTCCAGATTCTAGCTCAGAATATTAGTCTAAAAATATCCCTGTAGCGGAGGGGTCTTTAATGAGCTAAACATGGTCATGCAATAGATTTCAGAATGTTCTTTTTATTACTTATATTGCAGCTGCAGAAAGACTTAGGGGGAACCAAGGAATATACCCAGTTCTATGATTCAGGTTCATCAGTCTTACTTGTGGATTCATGGAAAAGGTTTAGAAGCAATGAAAGAAACTGCACTGTTTTTCTATACCCTTCCTCTGCCTTTAAGCTACAGAATGCAATTTCAGGATGTATTGGCACAAATGTGTCTTTATTGGTTCCTGTAAGCTATAATGTATACAAGATATGGCTACAGCAACCTGAAAAACAATTAGCATCTGTAAAGCAGTCTGTGACCATGAGATTACTTCACAAAATGAAGATTTAACATGCAACTTCCCCTGAAATTAGTTGTGTTTGGGTCTGGCTCTGCTGTTGTTTTCTTGTTTATTTGATCCCTTCAGGCAGAAAGAAACGGCGAGTTATCTGATTAAAATGTGTGCAGAACTGTAGGGAAATACTGCACAGCTGTTAATGCCACCTGATTTGATATTAGAAATACATTCAGCTAGGTGTTGGTCAGAGTTTCTGAGTTATTTTAATAGTTAGTTAAATAATTTCAGAAAGGCCCAAGGTAGTGCAAAACCAACAACAGACAGTTCCATTTTTTAAACAGATGGCAAAGTTTAAATGATAAAGCAAGTAAATATTTGTTTAGTTTGCAAAAGTATCATAGTGCACATACTTCAGGGAATATGGATTTTTTTTTTCCAAAGGCGTAGTTATTTGTTATTTGTGAAACACTTGAGGTTTGATAGATTGTTGAAATATTTTACTAACAGCAAGCCAAATTGAACTGGTGGTGTGCTTGCAAAGGTTCTGAAAGCACAGGCAAGCACCTCGACACTAATTATTCAGCCTAAAATAAATCTGAAAGCTGTTTAATTTTCCTGGTGTATTTTGATCCAGAGAAGGTGACACAGTCTGCAAAAGGCTTGTATAGGCTTGTTTGTATATTTGGCAGTGCATTTGCCAAGTGTATTTTTCTAACTCTATTATTTTGAATTTTCAGACTTGTGACAGGAAAAATATTGAAAGAGAAACACAGCTGAAACTACCCACAGTGTCTTGGTGGGATGAAAGTTCAACTCAACATCATTTCAAAACAGGTATATAAATTGTAACATATTTGTGTGAAAATTGAGCAAGTTTATAATCTTTTTCACATTCGTTTTACAGTTAAACCAATATGGGGTGGGAAGCTAGTATTGTTACAACGTGCACATGGCAGATTGCATCCATAATTCAATTCATAATTCAATAAATGCACATGATGCAAATTTGGCTGTTTCTTGTGGCACAATGAGAGTAGTCCTGAGATGCATTTTGCCTTCTAGTGGTACTACTTAGTATAGAGTAGTTCTCTGTAGGGGAAACATGTAGGAACAACTCAGCCATTTTGGTATTCTAAGCAGTAAAATAAATATTATTCCTCTGTTGGAGTGAGAGATGGAGCATGTAGGGTTATTAGCAGCAATCAAATTATTTCCCTGTCAGCACCAAATACAAGATGTATTAAAAGAATGCCACCATTTTAAGACATTTCAGAGTACTCAAAATCCCCTGTCCCTGTCTTTATGAATGCACTATTATTTTGCTGAATGAGTACAAAGAGATTTATGGCTCACATCTTGCTTAATGGCCTCTATAGGATATTCTATTTCAAGGACACATAATGCTTTGCAAAACCTTAGAATTCTTCACATACTTCTTCTGTACTGGGCCTAATTTTGCACTGCTTGTCAACAAGGGCTCTCCAATTGTTGATCTAAATGCTCCCAGAGTGTTCGTAAAGCCAACAGCAGACGTTCATTTTCCAAACCGTTTGCCAGCTGAAAACAAACAGCTCCTTTGCTGTTTGTCTTTGACCTCTGCCAAGGGTTATCCTCCCAGCACTGCCAGCAAGGAAAGGATCATATGAGGGATCTCTGACCTGTTCCAGGCAAAATCAATCTGGGTTGACTTAGTTAAACTGAGTATGAGCTAGAGCAGATGACATCATTCAAGACCGATTTGGAAGTGCTCATACCATACTGTCCAGCAGGAGGACTGAGAGGGTTGTACCTCCATCTGGAGGACAACCATGGACAGTGGGTGTGAGGTCTCAGCCCCGCATTACTAGACAAAAGTGGTTCACCAAGGCCCCCAGGAGGCATAGAGGAGTACTGCCTGGGGCAGGCATAGTCACAAAATGCTCTGGTAAGCCCACATCACAGGTTATTTAATTTTTTACATATAGTGATCTCTGAGTTCTATTTGTACTGAAATAATATCTTCAAAATATAACTGCACCTTCCCTTTCCAGCTGTCCCATGCTGTAATAGGAAAGACAGGCAGTGGGCAGTTCTGGGTTTTGTTGTTTTGTTCGTAAACATGGAGTGGTTAGAAGTTCATGAATGATTACCAGATGAAGATTTTCAGACTTTGACAAGCCATTTGAAAGAAGTGCATTTATTCCCTTGTGTGTTTGTGAATATCTACACAAATGGAATAAGAGAAAAGTGTGTGAATAAATTGCTGATTGTGGGTTGTCGTTTAGGGTTCCTGATAGATGTCCTTAAAATAGAGGGAGGAATGGGTTATAAAAAACTGTATTTGTAAAAGGGAGTTTCAAATTAAACACAAGTCAGTGAGAGGAATATTATTAGCAGATGATGCAGTTATATAATTGCTAGAACTTCTGTTTGAAGACAAAGGGCACACGAGGGAAGGTCATTATGAAAAATATTTTTTCTAATGCCCTCTAGATATTGGCTCCATGGTTATGTTTACATTTGCTATTTCAGATTGAGATCATATCATAGATGTTCCAAGACAACAAATAAAGAACAAACACAGTGATAGAATGAGTAACATCTGTGTAAATAAATACATTTTTCCTATGGTGAGCTTTTACAAACAGTCCCAACTTCTGCTATTCACCAATTGCATTTTGCAAGCACAGCTCCAAAGGTGAAAGCATTTTACGTATTCTAGTACAAGCCAAGTTTGTGGCTATACTGACTTTGTTTAAAAAAGGTCACTTGTCTCTTTTTTTCAAAATTCATAAAGCTATCTGAGAGAAATTACTAAAACAGAATAACATTACTATTGCATTCGTTTAAAATGCTGAAAGAGACAGAGAGAAAGGAAAAGTTGCTGCCTTTTCAGAAAGATTCATACAAGTTCATTTTGTGTTTCTTTTTTCCTTCTTTCCCCCATTGCTATATTCTATGTAGAGTTAAAATTTGTTCTGTTACAAAGCTTATCTTTTTCACATCAGCTTATGCTGCGTGCTGTATTACAAAATGCAGTCAGCTCTCAGATTGAAATGAAAGTGAGTTTAGAGGAAAACACAGACAATTTACCTACTCTTTGAGATTCTTAATAACATTAGAAATATACATGCATCCCAGCAAGGTCTTGGAAGAGTGATTTTGTTAAAAGACAATTATCAAATACAGTATGGATTTTTAACAATCAAAGGATAAAAGTGCACTTAACCTTTGTGGTAGCATTTGCATGTAATGACAAATTTCATCTCAAAGGGCTTGATCTGCCTGCTGCTGAAATCAATGGCAAAACTTCCACGTACTTTGGTGAATAAAAGAACAGGTCAAAAAAGTGACATACTGATTTAGGACAGAGCATTGTTTTCTGCAGATGTATTATAGTCTAAGTGTGTCTTTAATATTCAGTACTTGAGTTGGGACAGGAGTAAAAAGCCCATTGTATTCCAGACTTTAACTCCTTTATGGTTTGTAAACATGAGTTTTCCGAAGTTTATACATGCTCCATGATAACTGACCCTTTTTTGTTTAGATACCAAGTTATAATTACAGTATACTGTTACTTTGGGGGAAAAATTGTATGATAAACCACTGGAATAAATAATACTCTCATAATGAAGTGACAGTAATGTTGGGGAGCATGACCCACAGCACATCTGGGGCCACTGTCTGAGTGGTCTTTTGCACCAGACTCCAGCTTGGTTCATGAATTACAGTAGGGACAGAGAGGCAAGACTGGTAGTAATTCAAAGATGAGCAGGTAATAGGCCCTTCTGATCTTCTCCACCCTGTCTGAAAGCAGCTCTCTTTATTTCATGGGGCTGTTGGATGAGAAAAGATTTCTGATCTGGGCATCACTGTTTTCAGTGTTATAAGCTCCATTTTTCAAGAGGCAGGCTAGCAGTGACCACAAATTTCCACTCCCAGGTTGTACTCAAGGACTACAAAGCCCTGCAGTACACTTTGGGTAATAATCTATAAGCTAAAGGATTAAACATTTAGTAATAGAAATGGAAACCAGAGTTCTGAAAACAGCCATATGAACTCAGTCTCTGGTTGTCAGCTTGGGACTTTCTCCTAAGATGTTTTCCAAACAACTGGATGGAGGCAGACTCAAGCACACATTTCCCTGGCAGAACTGAGCCCTTGCTTTAGATGTTTTTTATTCTTCTGACTTGATGGAATAGCACTTAAGGGCAAGTGTAGCACATGTTAAATCTCTGTCTTTTATTCTGTTCCCTCCTTATTGTGGTCAGAGGAAATATAAATGTTACTTTGTCAGGCTTCTTTGGGATACTAAATTCTTTATAGTGTAGATTCACCATAACTGATTTGGGTTTCCTGCCTAAAGAGGTTTTGTTTCATTTTGCATCTGGATGTTTGCTTGACTCTCTCCTTACATTCTGCAGCTCCAAATTTATTCATGGTAATTTGAATGGGTTTAACATATACTGGGAATAAATTATGGCTCACTGCACTATTTAGAATATATATAAAAAAATCTTTACCAACACATTCATCTATTATTGTTCTTAGTACATTGTTACCATTACACAGTAACTAAAAGTGATACAAAAATGTCACAATAGAGAAGGGATTTCTGAACTGTAGAACTGCATCATCTACATCTTTAGCTTCATGAGGCTCCATGAGGGTCTTAAGAAGGCATTTCATATGTATGTGTGTGTCTAGCACTACTTTACTTTCAGTTATGCATTACTGATGGTGTACGGGTGAAAAAACTGAGATACGAAGACCTTTTTCAGTTCTGCAGATAATTTTTAAGCCTTTTAAGCTGCAGTTTTAGGAGCGTCATTAATGTGATTGCTTCTGCACTACTTCTGACGAGTGTGCAGAAATGCCTCAAACATCTCAGTAACTTCTCATGTGGGTTTTGGAAGCAGCAACACTTCACGCTGGTTTAATTTATCCTGAGTCTGAATAGGAAAATTAACCCACCCACACTGACCCCCTTGATTTTCAGGTACAGATTCATGTAGCCATCCTTACTGGTACAACTGTAGCTCAGATTTCTCAGACTTTTCAGTGTAAGCATAGATGGTATGACAAGGTGGATACCTAGGCCTACAAATAGCCGTTGGGATTTTCAAGTGGCTCTCTCTGTAAAAAATAAGTGCTGACAAGATTGTCATAAATGACATGTGCTCAACCTCAGCAAACCAAAATACCAAGTCAGCTTCATAAAATAAACTCTGTCAGAGTCTGTAATAACCAAAACTCAAACCAAAATTTACAAATGGGGTTTATTAATGTTACTGAAGAAATCTTTACCTAACATTTGCCTTGTATTTACTGGATACTAGTTTTAAAGGTGGTTTCATTTTGGATCTCCAGTAATTCAGGGAGAAACATGCAAAAAAAGCCTTTAGAGATCTAAAATGACACCAGACCTTTCTAGTTGCCAGCCTGTTAACACTTTTTGCAGTAAAGTAAAACTTTTTCAAAGATGGAAAATTTGAAGTTGGGAATGGAAGTCTACTTCTATAAAGCAGTTCTCTCCAAAAGCACACTCACAGCTTACCAGGGCTGATGTGGTTTCATCAATAATGTGATTCCACCCCTCTATGTCCACTACCACACACACAAATTTGCCTCTATGCATGCCTCATTTTTATCCTAACTGTTCAAATAACTTTAAACTTACTAGAGATATTATTGTGATTTAATTTTTGTAGGCTGGAGTGCCAGTAAGCACCCTGTGTCTGTCCTGTGCAATGATTTTTTTTTTTAATGTGAGGTGAAAAATGGATGATATGCAGAATTAATTCTATCTGGTCCCGAAAGAGATACTTAATGTTTCATCCTGTCTTATGGTTACTGGCCAGGAAAAAAATCATTATTGATTTAATACTCAAAGCCTTCCTATTTCTTAGCTGTGTTCTGACATACATTAAGCAGACCTGTTATGCTAAGTTTATATATTGGGAATTAAAGATGAGTGTTCATATTTTTGAAGAGCCTTGTAGTTGGGTAAAAATAAAAACATACTTGGTTTAGATTCAAATGTGATTTCAGTTGAATTCCCCACAGGCAGGAGACTAGGGGAGGTGAGTTTTTCAGATTATAACTTAACTCTCCTTGTTGAAAATGACACTGCAGCCTTACAGTATTTCAAACAATTAGAACACAAGTGAGGATCCAGGGGAAATAGAAAGCTAAGGGAGCTCAAGACAATAGGCTGAGTTTAAACTGGACAGGACAGATAATCAGACTGGACTTGTAGTCCCTGCTGTCCATAAATAAGACTATCAGAGTATGATTCTGTAAAGACATGATGATCAAGGTCACAGATCAGGAGTAAGGTGAAATAAATAATGTTTTTCAACAAATTTAATACACAAAATGGAATAAATTTTACAAGCGCTGTGTTCACAAGTTCAATCCAGAATGGAATTTCAATTATTTCAGGGGAAGACTCATTCTAAAACATAAAAAAAAACCTCAAAAGCACATATCTTTACCCTGTCTTATAAATTTACTACTTTTTTTAAAGCAGTAATATTTTTGTGGTAGCACATGTATCTTTTTCACATACTGCTGCTGCAAAACGTTGTATTCCATTCACTACGACCAACAGAATCATGATGTTTATAAATCAGCAGAAAAGACTGTGTTCATAAAAAGGACTGTGAAATCACTCAGCACTTACACGACTTCATATTTTCAAAGGGTTGTACTCACATGAATAGACAGATTGTAATTGACCCCAACTTTACTGCAGGCTGAGTGATGAAGACTTATCCTTTTAACAGATAGAAAAAACTGGTGGGAGGCTGAGGGTGTGGATATGAAATGAATAGCTTCATCTTCATTGGTAGAGGGCAACCAGAAAAGAATCTTTGTTATTTCAGGATTTCAGTATGTTTATTCTTCTCTGTGAAAAATAAAGAAGAAGAAAGAAAGTGCTAGCATCAGTCACATTTCCAGCCTTAGTAGCCTCACAGGACACAACATCCATATCTGAAACCATAAATTCAGAAATATACTGAAGGGAACCAAAGGAATTAGCAGACTTTCTGCATGACATATGTAAGTGAACACATGCAGAGAAGTCCAGTTGCTCCTGTTTTCTGAATAATCAAGTGGTTCAAAGAGAAAACAGGGGACATTGGCAGCTTGTGTTACTTCATTATACCTGTTAAAAAAATCTTCACTTGTCCAAAGCAGGAAACATGGAGCTAAAATGAAGAACACTCCAACATCTAACAGACAGGTAACATAGTGGTAAGGTAACTGTCAGAGACATTACAACTCTGTCCCACAGGGCTACGCACTGACAAATTTGTTCATTCAGTAGAAAGTTTGCCTATAGGTAGCTTGTATGCAGGGGCTGAGCGTGCCTGAGTTGGGAAACCATTGGTTTAACTCCCAGAAAAGTTACAGCTCTGTATGTGGTTTTTCCTTGCTGGCCTGTTCCTGATATGCACAGGAAATTTACTCTATCTAGGTGATATTAAAGGATGACAAATGGTGCCCCCATCACTCACACACCTTGCTAAAGTACAGTAGGATCAAGGTCACATATTGAAATGTTGCAGTTTGATAGTACCAGCAGGAAGGAAGAAATTATGTCTCAACTATTCTAATCTCATCTAATCTAATACATGATGGTATTACAGTGATTATTGCAACTCACATCATGTTAAAGAAAAGACTAGTTTGCCTTCCTCCTTTCCTCTTCCACCATCCCCTGAATATGTGGCCCCTCCCTTTTTCATGTAGTTCTCTTCCTGTGCCTGAAATTCAAACCTGTGGCTAATCCACAACCTAGGCTTTCAAGTACAATTCCCATTTTTTTAAAAGGTCTGTAAGTGGCACATGCCATCTGGAAGAGCATCAAGGCATAACCCATTTCAAGACATTCACGTGATTTCACAAGTTTTAGAGCAATTCTTTATGCAGTCCTTGAGAACGAGATTTTTCAGGTGTTCCTAACTCGGATTTTGATACTTTTTTTCATAACTGATAAACAGGCACTGATCCCAAAAGCTTGTCCATTTTTTTCCAGATATACCAATTGCTTTAGTACATGATATTACTTCTCTCCACAGTTTTTGTCTCCAACTACATGAGAACATACACTATGCCCTGATGACCTGCATGGCTTGCCAAGGTAAAAACCGGTCTTTCACTTGCAGGGGAAAATCTCATCTCTTATTTTCTGGGCCATCAAGTGATGACCTCTGTCTGACACCAGACATGTCCACACCACAGACTCTTCAGGCTCAGGTTCCAGCACTGTAATTCATTTCACCATTTAGCACAGCCAGACTTATTTATATGGAAGGCAGAATGCCTCAAATATCCTACAGAAAGTCTTAGAACGTATTGCATGAAATAAATGGCCTTGAAGGATAAGGAAGCAAAACTCCCAGTAATATACCAAAAGCAAGGCAGAGGGTGCCTTTTGGGTACACTATTGACTATACAAAGATTATATTCTGTCATGCTCTAGTTAACTGCAACCAAAATATTTTGACAGAAGAAGACTACAGTGATTTTTTTTCTGTTCTATGTCTAGAGTCTCTAGTTTGAATTACATTTCTTATTCAGTTCCTGGACTGTAGAAAGATAACATGGTAACCAAATTTGAAATATACTGAGATTGATGAAAAGTGAGCAGGAAGGAAAAAAAAAAGGCTTTTTTTTTTTTTTTCTTTTTTTTTGCTTTTTGATTGAGTTTGATGTTACAGAAAAATCTTGGATGTGAGTCAGACAGGTAATTTATCTGAACAAAGCTCATAGTGTCCTGGTCACATACAAGTTGTTCACAAGTAATTAAATACAGCATGTACTTCACTATGCATATGTGTAAATCAATGTCATCTCCTATCCCATTCCATTGCAACAGACTTGTTTTCTCCAAAGCAGTATAGTAGCTGTCACAGTGTGCCAGAACACAGGGGAATGTTATATCTGGGCACAGAAATAAAGCCCAACACTCTAGAGAGTGTTATCTTACATGCAGACATCCGAAATTGTGTATCTGGACATGGGAAAAATTCTGTATTGTGGGGGGAGTTAATGTGCTGTTAATTAATATATTAATGAATTAATAAAATAATAACATTAATAAAACAGCTATTGGTAATCTATTGCTAGACCTTACTAACAGCAATAAAGTACTGATAGAAATGCTTATTAAAAACAGTCTCCAACAAAATTCCACTCTCCTCTGTGTCCCACTGTCTGTACTTGGTGAAATGTCTTTCCTTGTTTCAATGCTCATTGGGACATGGAAATCACTTCTCTTGGCACTTGTGTACTAACCCTGCCTCTAGAATATTCTCTCTCCAGGTTACCAGTGCTGTTTTGCTGAACATCCTCAATATTATGTGGTCAGTAGGGGGTGATAGCCCTTAGCAGAAATGAGGGAAATGAGAATGGTCAGGAAGATCAGTTCAGCTGTCACAGCCTTCCAGGCTTGTGATTCCTAACCCAATCTTATCTACACCGGCACTTCAGTCTTATCTGATGTTTACATTACTGTCGAAATACTGAGGCAAATATTTCCAATACTACCTCCAAAATGGCAATCCACAGGAAGATTATTGGTTGCTTCAAAATCAAAACCCACTTAAGGATCCAAAAAGCCTTGCTAGAAAAACTGAGCATTTTTCTTTACAAGGAAGCATTTTTTCTGCCACTACAGGTACAAATACCTCCTGAGCACTGGATAAGAAAGCAAAACCCCTCAACATTTCCAGCAAAAGAACCTCTTTGCTTTTAGAAAAAACATGCAAAGAAGGTGAATGTGAAAAGCCCTAGAGTGAAACCTCTACCTTGGAGAGTTTTGCGTGTTTCAGGGAGCGAAGTGGGGGAAGAAAAGTAGAATCTGCAAGTTGCCTGTGTGAGCTGACAGGAACACCTCCCAGCTGTGGACACAGAGCTTGCTTGCAATTACCTAAGTAATAAGATATTTCAAAAGTGCAGCTGATTTCCAGAAAGTTCCACCACATGTTCATTTCTTCAAACAGGGTGAATTCTGAATTGGATGCCAAAATATCAGCTGAGTCTGTCCAGAAGAGACTTGGAATTTGACATGATCTTTTATCTCCTTTGACAATAGTACTGCAATTATTATGAAGATCTTTTCTTCTATAGCTAACAGACGGACTTCAATACATACTCTGTGATACATCCAGATCAGCATATATATATATATATATATATATATTTCAGTCTACAGATCTGCCCCTTGGATAGCAGAGGCTGATGATGGGCATTGCTGAAAGCAGCATGTCTGCAACCTCAAGAAAATAAGGAATCAATGAAACAATTAGCATATTTTTCAAATGATGCTGTTTAGTCACAAAGATTCAACATTTGACCTGCGTAAAAGTGTAATATTGACAGGGATTTCCAAGATGAGGCAGAAGAATGACTCTCTGAGGCCTTTGGGCAACCCTAAACAGCTCCTCTGTCACAGCTGCTTTGAGGTCAGGAAGACTCAAAGCTGTAGGTCTGGAGGAGCTCAGAGCCTCTGATCAAGGGTTGTTTTATTTTTGTCAAAACCAGAGTTATTTAGTTGGTCTTGTGTATCGAGGCAGGGAACTCTGTCAGGCTATTTTGCTAAATTGCTTCACTGACCAGAAATGCAAGGTAGTGGCAGAATGAAAACTAGTGTTTTCACTGCCTCTTCCCTCTCCTCTCAAAGGTAGTGGGCACATCTGCTCCTTCTGACACACCACACACACCTTTTAGCCCTCTCAGTCCCTTTAAAGACCTGATCTGCTACTTTGGACAATCTTAGACCATTCCCTCCTCTTCGATCATGCTTCTGTTCATTCAGTATCTCCAAATATCTGCATATTGTGTCAATACCGGGTCAAAGGGGCACAGTCAGAAGAGTTCCTCACGTATCAAAGCATTTCTCCTGACTATAAGACTGTTCAGTACAGGGGTTACTGACTCTTTTGGGGCATTTTTATAACCCAGTGCAACAGAAATTTAGATTCCTAAGACACAACATTTAGTATTACAGCAATAATACTTCACTTTCTCACTCCTTTTTGTTAAAGAATGTTCACTTTTCAGAAAAAAAATCTTAAAAAGTAACTTGGAGCACATGAGATCTATGAAAACTGGAAAATGGGAGCTGGGAGTCAATACTGCATGTGTTGTAGTGAAATTAGCTTTCGTTCTGGGTAGTTTTGAAAAAGATGCTGAATCTTATTTTCCACTTCAATAAACTTTATTGAACAGCAATATTGCTCTGTTTCAATAAGCTTATTTAATGTTCAGGCCCACGCACTACCTCTGCCCAGATCCAATGTGTATTTCACCTTATATGTACTTTTTCTACAGCCTTTGTATGAACAGGATGGCTCAAGGGATTATAAATTGCAAAGAAACATGAAGCACACTGCTAATATTTGGTCTCCTTTTGTAATGCACGAGAAAAACACCCAGGGTCACTTCAAAATGGTTTTAAGTCATCATTTTCTTTAGTGGAAAGAAATAGCGTAATGGAAAATGGTACCCCTCATTGAGAACTCAAACAGCACTGAACTCCAGAATCTAAGGCGTGTGCACTGATTATCAATGAATTATCTGAGATTTTTTTCCCTCCCCAACCCTTACAGAACTGTGCTTTACTGATAATCATTACATATCTCTCTTCAGATTTTATAGCGATATATATATGTATATAGAAATGGCACTTAAACACAGAAGAAAATACAGCCTTGAGGCAAATATAGTTCCTTGCATTAAACTGCGGGATACTTCTGCTGAAGCAAAGTAGTAATTTCCCAATTATTACGTTAGTGCAAGATAAATATGAATTAACAGAAGGATCCAGCTGCCAAGCTCAAAAACAAGAGACAACGTCTTCTCATAGAGATTTTCCTGCTGCTTAATTCTCCTGTCTGGTCCTGTGCAAACACTCACCTTTTTTAATGAGGAAATGGTCCGTAAAGCTGCAAAAATGAAAAATGAGATATATATTCAATTAGCTGTAGTACTCTTGGCATGTCACTTCAGGTCAGCTGGAAAGCTTTGAAAAGCAAGACATTTGTAACTTAAAGTAGAAAATCTGAATGCAAACTCAGCTGAATGCAAACTGTGAAGCTCTTTTGGCAAACCACTGAAAAACATAATTGAATGTAGCCCTCCTGGGAAGGAACCCTAATAAACTGGAGGACAACATGTCTACTAGCATTTTGATTTTGTCTTCACTGCGCTCAGGTCTGTGTGCGATTACAGTAGTAAGTTTCACTTACAGGAATGATTACCCTATGCAGTTATAGGCAAGGGCCTGTTTTATCCTCCCCCCTGCAGCTAACATCCATCAAAGAAATGGCTTTCTATACATAGCCTGCTTTCCATGAGTTTGATTTTGGAGGCTGACCATTGTTTTATGGGCACAGGCAACACCTGAACAATTTACTCAGGCTTATTTTTGTGCTTACAACCCATACCAGGATAACAAATGTGATGAGCTGCACACCCGACCGAGTGGCTGCTGTGCAGGCAGAAAACAGAGACAAATTTTAGCTGGCAGCCTGTGCTGCACCTGCAGGAACACTAGTTATGCCAGTGACATTATGTATCTATACAGGAATAAAAGGTGAGGGACATTGCTGTAGGGGAACTGTAAAGAACACATGGTCTCAATTCACTACCCATGCCAATCTACAACCCGAATAATCCCTCTGCAGTCAATGTCATTACAGACACCTTATAAATACTAATTTTTTGAGCCATTTTTTTGCCAAATCCTAGGATATTTGTGCCAGCAACATGAACTCAGAAAAATACTGCCACCTGTGATATGATTCAATGCAAATTCGATCTTTGCACAGATTCTCCCAGTTAAGGGAGATAATTGTACCAATGCACTGAGTAAGGCTCCTGGTATTCTGTGGCATGTTTTTAATTTGGGTTCTCCCATTGCCCCTGATATAGCCACAATCTTTACCCCTCAAAACAATAGGCCCAACATGAAATAATTCCCTTTCTATGTTTAATGATGCTTATAGCTTAGGAAATGACAGCATGGCAGAGCAGTTGCACTTGGGTCAAGCTATAAGAAGGACAAGTATAGGCAAGACCTGAAAGAAGAAACAGATTTTTTACATTTGAATTTGTTTCCATGATCAGTTTAAATGAACCATGCACAGCCACTTAGCTAGAAGGAAGCAAACTTCAAATTCGAATTCCAGCTTGCCTGAAAATTCATGTGATGATAACCTGCCACCATGAAGGATTGCTAGAATCAGCTTGGACTTCTGCTGTATTGTATCTGAGCTCCTGGAACGTACTCTGTCATTTCATTCAGGAAAAGTCTCCTACGCCTTGATTTAAAGAAAAAATCATAAGGCTAAACAAATTCCTTCTTGCATAAAGTGATGGTAGAAGGTAACTTCTGGTTTTGCCTATGACATTGTTTATCACATAGGTAATGATTACTGACTGTATGTCAGAATGACACAGGCACATTTGATTCAGGTTCAGCTGGGACCAGGTCCTTGGGTTTAATAAAACCTTTGCTGGCACAGACCCAGGCTAAGGAAAAAACCATAGTGACTCAGTCATCTTTCCTGTCTTAAGGGCAGCTGCAGGTCAGGGTAACCCCAGCAAATTGTGGTCACTGTGGCAAGTTAGACAAGGCTTACTAAGAACAACGCACCTAAAAACCTAAGTCAAAACATGACTGAGCAGCATGAGATGAGAATCAAGTTATTTTTTTTCTTTCCCTTGTCTTACCTTTCTATCTCTCCCAAACCATATCCAAGGCATTAATCTTTTCTGAAATGCAGCAACCTTCACTTTTCTTTGTACTTTGAAATCCCTTACCTTCGCTTTGTTTTTTCCACATTAGTTCTTATAATTAATCCAGTTATTTCAGCATTTCTTCCTCTTTCATTTGTCCCAATTATGTTAATGACCATGAACATTCCAGAAAAAGAAAAAAAAATACATCTGAAGTGTTTCAGACCGTCTGGCACAGTAGTCCCTGGAGATGGTTTTAGATGTTACAGACTGGGTGCACGTTTTCCTGCCATGGTGCAGCACTAAGAAAAACAAAATCCCAGCTGGCACAGACAACTCTGTTAGAGAACTGAAATTACCCTGTACTTTCTCAGGTAATGCTATGGCTGGATCTGACAGTGACTGTTACATTCAGGGTTATTTTATATGCATTTCTTCCACAGAGACATTAGGACTATATTCTATCTTGACCAAAGAAGTCACAGCCACCTATATGCCCTTGCTTTGTTTTTCATCCAGCCCTATTCTATACCCAGTGCTAGGAAACCATTTAATAGTGCCAGACTTCCTGCACTGACCACATTTCCATTGCGTCATCAGGCTTTACTGAGCGTGCAACCAGAAATAAAGAACACTGTGTTCTACATATAACTGTACTTATCGAGAAAAGTATTTAAAGTGTATTTAATCAGAAATTTAAAAGATAAAGAAGTGGTTATTTATCATCATGGCTAGGCTTTGCGAACAAAGATTTGGGAAGGGCTCTACCCACACTTGCTACAAGTGTGCTGATGGATAAAAAGGCCAATGCAAGACAAACAAGTCCGGTTGCAAAAGGCACAGCAGAAAGACTCCCCAGGTGATATCGACAAGACGCGATTCTTTCTGCGCTGTCTCTTCTCCTCGAGAGTGATCCTGCGCGTGTTCTCAAAAGAAGCAGCGGCCAGGCATGGGCATATCCACCTTTTGATACTGTACACCTTTCTCTCACCAGCCTTACAGTGTTCCCTTGTATTGGAGCACGAACCAGATGGCTCCTATGACATACTCATGTCGGCAGCAGCTCCAGTCAGCAAAAGCTGACTACTAGTCATAGATGACGTGGTTGAAGATAGGATCCTTCCACGTCCTGACAGCATTCCTCAGTCTACTGTCAGATTTCTGTCTGGGTAGCCAAAGCATGGCTGGCACATGAGGGAAGTTGGGGGTGTGTGTAGGAGTGGGCACAAGGGCAATGTTCGCAAGATGTACAGCAAGGAAAGAGTAAGAATGGGTGCACCAGAGTACCTGCTGCTCTTAATCCTTCGTCCTCTGCAGTGAAAGTAATTATATTTTTTATGAAAAAAAATAAATTATTTATCTTATGGTGTCTATTAGAAAATTATATTCTAAGAAGCCACTCTAAATGGCCAGTAAATTATGTACTTCAAATTTAAATTATATCATTGACATTTTAGTATTTTTGCTGCAGTCCATCTTAATATGTATATTAGAAACTACTGAAGAGGGAATTTCAGGAGTTCTCTGCCTTCGCTGAGGTTCACAGCTGAAATACATTAAACTCTATATCTGGATATAAAGGTGTAGACTGTGTTGCATTCCATTACCATATGCTTTAGTCTAATTAGCCATGGTCAAAAACAGTGATCTTAAAGGCCTTTTCCAATCTAAATGATTCTATGATTCTGTGAGTCTGTGATTCAATTCCAGGTCCTGGAGCTAGAATGGAATGTTCAGTAACTGTGCACTAAGACTGCTGCTTTTGAGGATGTGACAGATGTTCATGTGTGTAATCTCATTGCATCACTCTGGCACAAATATTTGTGCCACTTGGCCTACTAGAAAGGACCAAGGTAATTAGGCAGTATGGTTGACAGATGTTGTCTCATACCCAGTCAGCTCACATCATCTGCAATAATCTATACAAATCTGTAGAGGTATACTGTACAGGTATATATTTGCACTATTAAGTGCAGTAAAATGTTACTTATTTTTGTTCAAACTAAAGTAATTGGATGCTTAGTACTGAGAAAACACTGAAGCTTCAGTACTAATCTGGGTGCTACCTTCAGATTAAGAAACATTCATTTATCTTTCTATTAATTTTCATCTTTCTTCTGCATGACTTTATCTGTGAAACGATGTTTAGAAAAATTCTTATTCTGATAAGAATATGCATATATATGTGTGTGTATATATATATAAACTCCTATATAATCTTCTATATACTCTCCTCTTTTATTTTGACTTTCTAGCTATATATACACTATACATAGTATATATATATAATATATATACACTATATATACTCCTACATACTCTTCTGTATACTCTGCTATATACTCTCCTCTTTTATTACAACTTTACAGCTTTAGGACCTAAATATTTTCTCTGGGTTTATTGGCAGAAGAGACTACACCACTAGAACAACCTTATCTTTTGTCACATTACGAGGTGTTAGGAATTTGACCAGTAGTACTTTGTACAATCTACTGGGTTTCAGTTTAATTTTTTCCAGATGTCTCCTATCTTCTTCTCCTCTCTCTCTTTTTTTTCCCATAATTCTTAACATGATATGTTTTTGTTAACAAGTTCTTATTATGCTTCTGTATGCCTATTATATGGGCCCCAACATTCTTTTCTGCAAAACACACTACAACTGGATTGACTCTGGAACAGATGCAATACCAACACCTGATGCTGGACCTGCAAAACTGATTTACACTAGTTGGTAAGTATGCTTCAGTGATGGGATTGTCCTGCTTTCCAGGAGCCCATTATTGGATTCTTCCCCTCAAACTCAGTCTTTTGAGTAATTAAACAAAGCTTTATTTTGCATATCACAAATGGCAATGCCTGCTTTACCACATCTATTTCTGTGTATTAGCATACTGAAGTGTGATATAGGAAAATAATTCCAAAGACTTTGAAAATTTGAGCATGAATTCTTTTTTTTTTCTCTGTGAAGTGATAAAAGTACATTTTGCTAATTTCATTTGAATTAATATGGCAAATTCTTCCTCTTGTCTGCAGCTGCAATCAGAATAAAATGATATATGTTACCCTTTAAGAGAGCAGACCTCTGATTGCTAAGTCATCCAAAATACTGGAATACACTGATGGGTTGTGAATCAAGTGAAAACACTTGGTTTTCATTTCTGACCAATTTTGCTGAGTATTTACTCAGCGTGTAGCTCTGATATATCAAATCCTAAAACTGGCTGAAAGATATAGTTAGACCTCTTTGGCCATAGTTCTGGGCAACAAGGGTTGAGTTTAGGAGAGGAAGTGGAGTTGGGAAAAATAGACTGAGGTGTTTCTTACCTTTTTTATACAACATAGAAAGGAGGAATAGGGACTAATGCATGGGTGGAACTTGTGATTGCAAACAGCCACAAAGTGTGTGATAGATCTGTCTGTGCGTGTGTCATTATTTATGAAACTATTTTTACAAAATATTTTGTGTATAATATGTGTTAATATTCTACTATGTGTTCAGCATGTTATATCTGCTTCTCTTTTTTTTTTAAAAGCCCTTTAACTAAAAATGAGACAAGAAAGTAATTTGCGTATCAAGTTGCATTAGGTAAGAATGTTGAAGTATTTTAATGTAGAG
>JAWMRA010000078.1:36111416-36146019 GCA_035584735.1 Pseudotriccus pelzelni | reverse complement strand
GAGTTGATGGGTCAGGATCAAAGGGCAGGCTGGGAACGGGGACACTGCTGAGGGCACTGCGGGGACGCTGCGGGCCTCCTGAGCAGCAGCTGGATGGGGCCGAGAGCTCGACAGGCAGCGCGAAGCAGCCTCAAACTCACAGTCCCGGGCTCTCGTGGGGCATTCAGCTACCCCGAGAGCAGCTGGAGAAGCAACAACACAGCCTCCTGAGCAGCCGCAAGGAATGCTGTCCTGCCCCACCTCAGACTAACACACGGGAAAGGCCCTGTTGGGGTTGGGAAGAGAAGGGACAGCCCTGGCTGTCGAGACCGTGGCACCGTGGTCTTCTGAAATTCCAGGTAGTGGGAGACACATAAATACCAGGAGGCAGAGGAGCTAACTAAGAAGAATAACCTTTTATTCCAATAAAAGAGAGAGTTCACTGAACAAACCTCAGTGGGGCCTCTCGACACAGTGGAGGCCGCAGCTCCCTGTTGTCCCCTTTGCCCGCAGCGCTGCTCCCTCCCCAGCGTTTCTCCACCGGCTGACGTACTCTGGGGTTACACGCTTCCCCACATGCCTACTCCGTGCCCACCGTTACGTCCTTACCAGGGGGCTCGGAAGGTCACTGGCGCTTTTCAAAATGCAGGCCACAGCACACTTCAAAAGGGAGGACGTGGCCACCTGAGACCTTCTGTGCTGCTGATCGGCCCCCCTGTCTTGGGGCAAAGTGCGCCACTTTGGAACCAACAGCTGAGCCACCAGTAACTTACTGCTCCTTACTGCAAACTGCCACTACCCTACCAACTTTGCAAGCACGCTTTCTTCTTCCTAAGACATCAGTCCGAGCAGTGATGTCCACATTGACGACGACAGCCCATCAGGCTGTGACCTCTCGCTGGTCAGCGACGTCGTCATGGACAACGACAGCCCGTCCGGCTGCAATCAAGGTATACAGCCTAATTTAGCCTGAACATTTTTGTCTCTCTGTTGCAGTCACCTTCTATACAGTTGGGGGAGAGTGTTGTTCTGCTTTTGTGTGTTTTTCATTTGGTTTTGGGGTTTTTTTCAGTTCAACGAAACACTAATTATTTTAAGTTTTCCTCACAAGTATGAAAGTTGAATCACATTCCCCAGAGTTTACTGAAATCAGTGAATGTTTTAGCAAATACAGGTAGATTTATTGCTTTTAATGGAACAATATAAAAGTTGGCTGCTTTCTTCAGTTTCATGTATCTTAAACAGCCATAGGCCGAAACACAAAGACTGTTTCCTTTGGGTAACAGTTTCTCTAAATCTTAAATGCAAAAGTTAAGAAACTCCTTCCTCTTTTTTTTTTTTCCTTTGTTCAGTTACTCTTGGGATGATGCTCAGCTGAAAACAGTCCAAGCCAAAATAAACAACATATATTTTTTAAAAAAAAGAAAAAGATGTGCTATGCTATAACACAACAAACTGCAGTATTGTCTCCCATTTCCATCACTATTCACATTAAGAAAAATAACAGGTTCATTTTGCAGAGTAACCTGCCTGAATGGTACCACAGGGTAGGCAGCATTTTTGAACCTAGGAGAGGAAAGCAAAATCTGAAATCAGATATCTTCCCCTTTGGATGTTTTAAGCAACATCACATTAGGCCTAGGCCAACTACAGTTTCAGATATTATTGCTTAGGAATTATAACTTGATGCCACAAAATGTCTGTTCTATTACTCATACAATAATACATAGCATTTCTAAAAACATCTCTGGATCAGTGGTCAATAAAGACTATCAGAAGGATGTAAAGGTGTATAATCAAGCTTTTATCTTGCTTTAGTAACTTCTAGGCAATTAATATTTCATGACATATATTAAGAGAGTTGGTTTTTTTCTGAGTTTGTGCCTAATGCAGAATTCTCTAAAGTAAAATATTTGCCAGTGGCAAGCTCTTTCATACAATATTAGCATATCCAATTCTTCCCTTGTGGGATGTTTCAGCATATAATATTAATTCACAATTAGGTAATGTACTCATTTTAGCAATCTCCTGTGTTCTCATTAATTAAAAACCTGGTACAATAACTTGTAGCCTATTCAATTTACTTGGTTTGTTTTGACTTTTTTGTTTCCCCCCTCCCCCTTGTTTCCAGAGTGATGCTGCTTTTTAGTAGAAAACCTCTATGAATGCCTGCCCCATATTCAGCAGTCACTCCCATATTTGGATCCAAGAGCTTCAGGCAGTATGGTATTCTTTTATCTGTATTAATATAATGTAACTCTAATGTAATAAAAACTTTCCTTTGCTGTAGGATTTGTTCTATTGTCCTCTTTTTAAAAATCCATGTCCTTTTTTTACTTCCCAGAACCAGTCATGAAAATTCTACAGTATATTCTCACTAAAATTATCACTTTCCCATTATATAGATAATTCTGAGTTGTTACTTAAATCTTCAAATACTTTGATTGAGGAGATGAAATAATCAAGTATGAGACATGAAATACTGGAGAATCATCCTTCAAGACATTCCACTATATGTTCAACTCTCATGAAAAAGGAAGGGAGTCATTGTAACAACTGTTAAATGTATAAAGTAGTGGGTGAACAAAGCTATAAAACACGTGTCAGCTCTCAGAGTTTACAAACTCCTATTTCATAGTTACTGTGGGCTGGGGCAGATTCTGGTATTAAACCTCAGAGTTTGATCAGAATTTTCTTTTTAATAGGTCAAGATATTCTGGAGCATTTTGCTGAAGTCTATTTTTTTTCTTTTTCTGTAAATTAATCCTTACAACTCTATTCCTTTCTACATTTAATGGCTTGCCTATAGGATTTCTTTTGCTAAAGGTCTTATTGCCTCAAGTTTTTATGATTGAACTTTATATCAGTGGTTAAAAGATGGAACTATTTTAAATATGAACTTCAGTAAAATAAAATACAATTTTTTATAAAGGAAAGTAATTATCAGGGCAATATTTAACTTACACCCTACCAAATCAGAATGTAAACCCCTTCAAAGAAAATTTTATTTGTTGAGATGTTTGTGCTTATTGTGGCAGCACTTTTTTTAATTTTTTTTTTCCTTTCAGGATGCTTTTAAAACCAGATTCTGGTGAAGTAATATCAGTCTGGCTGTTCCTGTTTATTATAAAAGGAATCATATTCATGACATACGGGTAGACAGGTTGGCTTGTTTTTCTGAGAAAGAATGTGGTAGAGCAAAACTTACAATGGGAGTCAAAGAAAATTACAATGGCAAAATTGATTTGTCAGCTGAAAGAAAACAAGGTGAGAGACCAGATAAGAGGCAGATGGAGAACAAAAGAAGACAACAGAATGTGGCAGCAGATATTGTAAAAATAGTTGAGCCTGGAAATCCTGATACCCAGAGTCTGTATGCTTCTGATAAAGCAGATGAGGCTCTAGAAGAGAAGAAATAAAATAATATGTGAACGGGTTAAAGAGAAAACAGAAATATGCAGACTGAGGGGCCCACCAAAAATCAGATTCATCTTTAAAAATTGCAAGCCAAAACATTTCTGGAAAATTAATGAGAAATACAGGCATACAACGATGAGATTAAAACCAGGGAAGAAGTAAGAGCAGTATGTACTTTGGCGAAATTGTGGACAACCCGCTAGCCATGAATTTGCAATGTAATATGACAGAGGGGGGACATAAAATCTAAGTGAAAAACACAGGCAGCTAATCACAAAGTAGAAAGAAAACAAATCGTTATCTACATGCTCTGCCACAACTGTATCTGGAGTAATTCATTAATTAAGGGTGCCTTATGACCAAAAATATATGCATGCTCTGAATGGAGAAATGGGGAAAAGCAAAAATATAAAACACATTACTGAGTTAATTTGGGCTGGTTTATGGGACTGAGTGGGACAGACTTATCAGGAAGGATTAAACAAATACAGTATGGTTTAGACATGGCTGGGGGAACTAAACTAACCAGGTACAAACTGGCATACACTAGGAGCAGAAAGTACAGCCCTTACAAAACCACTGGAGAAGATTCTAGATATCTAAAAGTCCTTTTAGAAAACTACCTGACTCCTATGTTATTGTACAGCCAGCAACACAAATTTAATGTTCAAAGCCCTCAGCCTGGTTCTTATTTCAGCTTCAGTAAAAGCACTAAACTCTCCATGATTCCTCCTGTCAAGCAGTTCTTCCCCACCATCAGTAATGTGGAGATATTCAAAAACAACCCAACAACATACTTTTCCAAGGAAAGGAGGAGGTTTAGGGGGGAGGAAGACCATAGCCACAAACAGATGTAAACAGTTCAGTATTTATACTGATGAACACAGTCAGTAAGGTATTTGCCAAGCCCCCTCAAGCAGCGTCCCACAGGAGGAGGTCCCATCTGCCTCTTCACGAACCGCTCAGCTTTATGCAGACACATCTCTGCGAGCTTGAATGAGGATGCACAGAACCAGCTCACCATCAGTATTTGTCCTGTGCCATCTGCATGCCTCAGCCTCTAGCCCAAAGCCCACGGGTTCCTGTTTGGACTCAAGTGAAGCCCTGCAAAGCAGCAAGACTGCACTAGACTGTGATGAACTGGATGCATTTTAGTTCAGTATTATTTTCCTGGTATTCTGCCTTGCATAAGGACCTGCTGCAGGTTGTCTTCCTCTGACTCCCTGGGGCAGAATGCAGCTCCACTGTAGCTTGCAGCACGGTGTGGGGCAGAGGCACTGAGACAGTTTGGGCATAGTCATGGCTGCTGCCATGGCACCACCAACTATGCACAAACCAATCCACTGAACCGGCTCCTGAAGGCTGTACGAGAGGAGGAAGTAGGGCGTTTGAGAGAAGGTAGCTGAAAAGCAAGGCTGTGGCTGTTTGTATTGTCCAATGAACACAGCAGAGGAGACAGCTTCAGGAAACTTCAGCTTCATACCAAACCCAAGAAAAACCCCCAACACCACATTTTCAATATACACCAGAATTTTCCAAAGCTCCCTTGTCATGCAGGTTTTGCTTACCTCCTGAGACTCAAATAAGTGGTTTGTACTTAGCCCTGCAAGTAAAGACAGTGGTCTCTACATGTCCCTTAAAATGATGCTTGGCATCTAAGGGTTAGAACTGCTAAATTCCCTCAGCAGGTCTGCTGTTGGAGGTTGCAAACAGTGCTTCTCCATCTTAGGAAGAAAAAAAACAAAAACAAAACCAAAGATTACTCTGTATCCACGGCTACATGACTACACACCACATCATCAGTACCATGTCCCTGAGCACCTGAGAGTGACTGACATATTTCAGAATTTTAATGAAACCCATCTGGAAATATCTGATAGGTAAAACATTTGGAAATCAAAAATTCACAGAGTGGTGAAATACTCAAGTGAGAACTGCTTAAGTTCTCATTTTTGTCACACCTTTATGTATCTTTAAGCACATTTCTACCTTTAAAGTTAGCTCTGCCAAACCTGCTGTCAGTGCAGCTTGGTTATTACCCATTCCCAGCTGATGCTATCAAGCTGACCTGTGGTGAGGCAGGGCTGTCAGAGCAAGCGGATTCCAATCTACAGTAGCTGAAATAATAAATGATACGGGTTATACACCAGAGAAAACTGTGATTATATCATCACTCCAGTGCCCATTAAGCTCAGCAATTTCTAGCTATTTGAAAAACTGAGATGTCATTTCTACAACTTGAAAGTTTTCCTTGAATGCAATAAAATCCACCATTTTAATTGTTTATCAGGACCTGCTCACTAGACTGTTATCTAAATAAACATTTCAGAAGACTACCTACCTCTATCAGACTTTTAATTCATAATGTGAAATTTGATTGTTTTACAAATCACAGCCACCCAGTGACTCCTTTCTGTGTCTGCCAATAACCATGGCATTGGGATTTATACTGGAGACTGTCCAAAGCCAATGATGTGCCCAGGCTCCTGAATCTCTCAATTTTGGAAACCTTGCAAGGACTGGCTCCATACTCTCCTTCCTTCCACTCTTTGGATTAGCACAGAATTACAGCAAAACCATACTTTCAGCACTTCTATTCTTCTTCTGCAACAGGAGAGTGTAGTTAACTGAATTATCTGAACCTTAGACAACTTTACATTTCATTTGAAGGTATTTTTTGAAGTCCTGTTATTTTTCCTGGACTAGTTCTTCCTCCCTGAGGTCTTAAAACATACGTAAACTGTAAAAGTGAATTTCACCATCTATCTGTACCAGATTGTGCCACACAGTCATGGTAGAACTTAATAGGGAACTGCTGGGAGGCTCCCCATGGATAACACTGGGCTTTGCATTAGATCCCTAAAGAGTCCAAAGCCTTCTTTTTCTTTTTAGCCAACTTCCTCTTCTAGTTTTGTGTCAACCAAGTAATGAAAAGAGAACTCAGCCCTCCCGAAGGGAGTTCTGAAGTAAGGGAACTCAGGAAAAGCAGCCAGGGAAGAGATCTTGATACATAAATGCTCTTGGGGAGCAAATATAAAGCAAGTCTTTCATCTTTGACCCAGGGGCGCTTAATGAACCTAGAGGGAGGGAAAGTAATGTTTCTAATTCATGAAATGTGTGCTCAAGAACTATCTGAATGCTCATGTATGAGCTATGACTGTGAATTAACTGGAAAGTTGGCTCAGTGTAATCAAAAGCAGTAATAACAAAATCCAGAGTAGGAAACAAATGTAAACTAGTCTTACCAAGACACAGATGACACAAATGCTATACAACAGAACAGAAGGAAAGGACAGACTGCAGAGGCAAAATACACTTAAATATTTTTAAAAATTAAATGGACAACAGAAGCTATTCAATCGATGCCTGTGAGTTACAAGGAAAGGTATATAAAAATGTTTGCTAGCGTTTGTGGGAGGGCATATTTGCAAGTAGTGTCTCCCTGGCAGCATCAGTTTTTATCAGAAAATAAGGCATGGTAAACCAAGCTTGAGCAATTTTAGATTTGAATCAAGATGTAGAGATAAGAAGCTGACTGTTGGCCAGTTGAGACTCCACTATCCAAAAGGTATTCACAAGGCAAGATAGTAGATTGTGGAAAGAGGCTAAAATATATGTTGATCTTTTTCTTATTAATGTTGCTAGCTTCAGCAAAGTTCTTCCAGTCTATTCACTGTTAGTTTCTGAAGACACATTATTCACCAAAAAAGGTGAAATGTGTCTATTACTTGAGATTAATTTTATTCTGACCTGTTAATCCTCACTGGATTATGGTATTCTTTGTTTATGTTCTTCTGTACTCTGCTGTAACTGTCATGGATTGAGCCCCAAAGTGCCACTGGTTCTAAAAAGCTGATCTTTAAAGGAAAACGTTTGTGTACCTTGCTAAGGCTCTGCTTTCCCCTAGTTTTTCTGTGGTGAACACTGTAATATGATATGCATTTTAGAACTGCATGGAAAAAAAGAAACCCCGAGCTTTTCTTCTCCATCTTTTCTGCTGTAGCCCAGAAAGAGATAGAGAGGTAACATCAGCAACTAGAAGACAGCCTCTTTTCTGTGTTATTTGATGTTTATCTTCCAGATGAGCCCACAAGCATGACCAAAAAGGTTCACACTGCTGTTCTTAGCCCGGATCTCCAAGCTGTTTCCAGACACTAAGCAATCTAAAAGTCACTGTGGAGAGTTTCCACTTCCTTTATACTCTTTTTTTTTCAAGATCCACTTTGAATTTTTTAACCTTAGGAAATGTTAGTACAGAGATTCCAGTGTAACTCTCCCCCAGTCACTACCCAGGAGATTCTGGTGCCCTAGAAATGGTGAGGCTTTGAGCAAACCATTGTGTAAGAGAATCCTAAGATACCCCATGTCACCCTTGAGGTGGCGCTAGTCCTATATTTCTTTGTTTTTTTCTAGACTTGTTTCTATTTTGTCATCTTCCTTCTCTTCACTAAACCATCAGTCTCCTTACTCACAGTCCCTCGAATAGCTGAATATGTTTTGAAAGCTGAAATACTGTATTTCTGAGTTTTACTGCAATGGTAATGATTCTGAAGTCCACATTTTATAAAAACACAAGATAAACAGATTTAATCCTTCTTCAGGCCTGATTTAGGACAAAACTTACACTGAGACATAAGGACAAGTAATAGTGAAATCTGAATGATGAAATCTGCAATGACTCATTCCTCTAGTAAAATAGTCTCCTACAAGTGCTACGCATTTTTTAAGTCAATAATTTGTAGCAGTAGAAAGTTAAGGAAAGCCACATCATGGAGATGATCTGGATCTAAAATGAAAGATGTGACTCATAATAAATGACAGTTATGTATTAGATTGCATTTTTTCTTCCCGTTTCAGCAGCCAAAAATTATTACCATGTTATTACTCTCTTTTTCTGAAGAGATATCTCACTTCCTCCCCCTCTCCTATCTTCTCCTGCTCCACTTTTCAAGTTAGAATATTGAGAAACGTTAAAATATATCTTAGCATTTACAAACAAATACACTTGATTAGAAGCACACTGGATGCAATGGTGTCAACCTGTAGCACACTTATCACTAGAAACACATACATACACACAGGGATCACAACAAATAATCCTGTTCCTATTCCCTACCTGGACAATCTGTCTGACCCCATACAATGACTCCGTATGTTCTCAACTTCCAGGGAGAACCACTGCAGCCCACCTTTCAGTCCATGACATACGATTTGGCAGAGGAGTTCTGACAGTGGAAAAGGGAACACCTCAGCTCAAGATTTGCAAGATCTTAGCAAGGATGAGGACGTTACTTTCAGAAACCTCGGTAGTTTAATAATCTAAGCATGGCTAAGAACATTAGCCATGCAAGCACATGAGATTTATTGATAAATTCAATGGGATGTATGACAAATGAGGAAATTGGATCCCCTGAAAGACTTTGAGAAGGAAATTCAATCAAATTCGGTTATGCTTTACGAAATACCCAGAGTTAGACATAGTTCTAAAAAGACTTGACCTATTTCTTCACTGCTTGAAAAACCCATTTGGGCTGAGGGCAGAGCTCTGTAGAAGCCCAAAGAGCCATGCCTCTGCCTGGATACCCTTTCTTCATGATCTAAATTGGATTTCTCTGCCTGTACTTTTAAACAGGACTCTCTGTGATATTGCACATCTTTAAGCAGTTACTCACCTTTTCCTCCCAAGCCTGCAGTTGGTATTAACCTCTTTCCCTTGCTCTGGCTCTTCCCTTGCTCTTGCTTTTCTTGCTGCCTCACAAGTTTTTGTACCATTTGGAGAAGATGAGCCCTCCTATGACATTATCAGGTTTTCATCCTCCCAAGGCAAAGGTCTAGTCATTCTATTATTGTTCCTAACTATTAATTGAAAGACACATCAGTGACATCCCCAAGTCCTTCATACCAGGAACATGGAGGGAGCCTCTGTGTAAGAAGATAAATGATTTGTGAAATCAAACCAGAGTCTTCAAATTTTGAGAACCAGTGTCCAAAGCTAACACCCCAGAGTCTCTCAATTTATTTTCCACCCTTAATATTTACGTGACTTTAGATATGAGGAAAATATCTGCTCTTTAAAACATGGCATCTGTATTCAGACATGAGCATCCATTAACTTCACAGATAGAGCAGGCAGAAGGAACAAAGGCCAGAGAGACTAATCCTCAGCTAATGGAAGATGTCATATCTCCACAAAATCAATTTGCTGAGGTGACAGCCTTTCTGCTGCTTATGGTGAAAGCCACAACACCATGGGAAATAGTTTCTCAGAGCTGAAGTACTCTGTTATATATGGAAATGAATCACACATCATCATTGAAGGCCTTTTAAATCTAGTATTCGAGGCCTTCAGTCCTTGCCCACATGAAGAGGTTTTTCCTTGTGAGTTCTGGGATATAAGCCGCAAGAAACAAATGCACAGACCATGTGTGTCAATGATCTTTCTGTCGTAAGACCTATTCGAGACTGATTCTGTTTTCTGAAATAAATCTAGAGTGACATCTTCTGTCCAGTTAATTGCAGCCTCCTAAAACAAATAAGCATAACAAAACCCTTTCTTTCCTACTTTTAATCTAATTTCAATAATGTTATTGAAGTATTTGTGGAATGGCAGAGATCCTCAAATGCAACATGCAAAAGGCTAGCGAGGACTGCATTTTTTAGACTCTTTAAATTTACTTGCAGCATGTAGAAACTTCAATAAATTAAGTGGTTTATGTATGCTAAAACTGGTTTAATGTGTGTGTTGAAGCTTTAAAAGAGTATGGCAAAAGAATCAATTAATGGGAGTCTATTACAAAGTGTAAATTAAGATAGCTAACCTTAGTTATTTCATGTAGCTTCCTGACAGGTATATTAAGTTACATGTAGATTCCATTTCACACTAGTAGGGATTAAGTGGTGTTACAATATCTAAGTGAATCAAATTACTTAAAATATAAAGTTTATGAAAAGGTCAAAATATAATTTGTACATGAACTCTGCCTTTGTCTCAGAACTGAATATTGTAAAGCAAGAAATCCAGAAACTAATAATAGGTTTGGTTTTTGATTCTTCATTTGTTCTCGTATTGCTTTGTGAAAATTTGTTTAATATTTCAGGTTCTGTATTCCTCTGTGCAGAGGTGGGAAGAGCTGCTGTTTGGTCAGGTGGGAAACACAGCTCTATGGCCACTCTTGCACAGCATGGCACAGCAGGGAAGATGGAGAAGGATACAGTCTCCTGAGCCTTTTAATATAGCTGCCTCCCAAAAGCATATTTGAAATAAACAGAGCAGATGTGGAAGTCAGACATTGCACTTCTGATGCACACCAGTATGAGAAAAAAACCCTCTACTGTACATCAGAAACAACATACACTAAAGAACTAAGATCATCCTTGTTTGTCATGGCAAGAGAAGGAATTTGGGTTGATAAGACTTACTCCTATCTATGACACCTGTAGGCTCTTGCTTCCCCATCTATCAGATTTATGGCTCAGATTTTATTTGCTTCCAGTCTCTGACCTCTTAATTCAGAGCTGTTTAAGTTGAATACATCTCATTCCAAGACAATTTCTGACAGCAGAAATATGATGCTATCCCTCTATTTTGTGTAACATATTACTGCCCTAATCTGGGGCTAGGAAAAAGAATAGCAATTAATAAATAAAATGTCTTGAATGAAGACATCCTTAGAGAAATTCTGGAGAGCACTATGGACTAAGGAATCCTTGGTCTTTCCACAGGCTCCTCAGGAGATGAAAGTCAAAGCATTCTTTTTTTTGCTTCCAGGCAATATTCCTCTTTGCTGGCTCAAAAGAGAGCTGGTGCCTGCAAATAGCCAGCAGCACACACTTGGAGCAGAGTTAAAGAACAAGATATGAGGGAAGTCACTGTTCCCTTAACTTTCTTCACTAGATGTCAAGGATTTCTTGAGGAAGGTTATCAGCTTCTCTTTCAGTGCATTTACTCCAATCAACAACTAAATGCTCATGAAACACATAGACTTCCCAAGTATTGTCGGGGAAGGAAACAGTTTGAGCTTGTTTAGTCAGAAATTTCTTTCACCCTCTCATGCTGGTTCATCAAAAACAATGCTTTTTCTAACGGATAGGCTTAAGACTTCTTAAATTGTTTTTCTTTGCTCTCTAGAAATATATTTTAGAAATTATAAAAATATTTCTGAGAAAGAGGGGAGGAGGATTGTTTTGCACTTCAAAACAAAGTTTTGGGGGTTTATTTTAGTATTATTGTTATTGTTTGATTAAGCTGCCTCCTGCCACAATTATTTTTAATGTTAAAAGCTACATGAAGTGTTTTGATAGATAAACAACATATTTCTGATATTTTATTTATTTTTTTAACAATTCTCTGTCTTAATATGATTTATTTCATGTGTGAAAAGCTTTCACAAGATAGAAAAAAATTTTTTCTTCTGTATCTATCATCAAGCAGCAACGTACCTGCATCTTGCTGTAATGGTCCTTTCCCCTTGTTTTTCTTTGAATCCATTTCTCTCTGTCCTAAAGGTAGGTCCTATCCATGTAGTATAGTTGAGTTCTAAAAAAAAAAAAAAAAAAAAGAAAAAAGAAAGAATTTGTTTCAAGTTTTTAAAGCTAAAAGTGGGTGATTTAGTCATGCAGGCAGTCAGTTTGTTTAGCCTGTCTGAAAACAAGCCTGGTTTAAGCAAGTTTTTTTAGGCTGTTTCTTTAGTTAATGGAAAATTAATGTCAGCCATACAGGGTGTTGGTTCAAGAACAGTGTCTAAGACAGATGGGATTAATTATCTTGAAGACTTTCCTACAGGCTGACCATGGAGCAAGACAGGTAAATAGCTCAGACTAGATTAACATCTTTGAGATATCTAAAGTTATAAGAGATTAATGCCTCCTCTCCTTCCCAGTGAAATTAATGAAAACATGGAGGATTTATTAACAGTATTTGAGTTAGTCTTTTTAAACTACTAAATAATGTTAGGGGTTTTTTTCCCTGCCTTACATTTTTAACAATGTTTCTCACTAACAAAAACAAGCTTTTGTTTTCCTAAATAATTTTATTTTATTGTTTGAACTTGACATCACCAAGCAAACCCGACTGAGATGTCACACTGTCATCACAGGACCACATGGGAAAAAAAGAGCAGAATATTGTTGTTTCCACTTTATTAAGAAGACACACCAAGATGGCACAAGGTCATATAAAGATGAAACAATGTTTCAGGTCTTCCAAACCTTTCAGAAATTATCAATAGAAGTAGCAGATTGTTAGTAAGCTGTTATTAGAAAGATAAACTAGAATTAAAGACTAGCAGAGAAGATATATCCCCATGCTGCTATAGAAAGACCATAACTAAAGAGTTCCTGGACTCTTTTTTCAGTACTGCTTTTTTTCTCATTGTGAGTAATCTCTTAATGTATGTGCTTGTTAAACATATTCCTTTAGCAGGTTATGTCAAAACAAGTAACATAATTCTTAATCAATGCAAACTCAGTTTTCTCCTTTCTTTTGAGTACTTCAACAAAATGGGAAAAAACAACGTCTATTAGAGAAATTAAGCACCTGTAAGGTAGCCAAGTCAAAAGTAACAGAAATAGTGCATTACATGCTATTTTGTGTTCATCTTCCACACCTAAGCTGTCAACCTTTCAGTCTCTGTTCTTTGAAAGGGAGAACAAGAACTGCCATTTAATAGTCAAGGGATATTTAGCACTGAAAAAACTATCATTTAAATAAAAATAAGAGTTGTGTAACTGATGTTGCAGCTGTATGATCTCCAGTTAAATTCTGGTTTATGTGTTAGGCAATGATATTTCATTCAGCAACCCCAAAGCAGATATGAATCATAAAACTCAACACACCTTGCATTTAGACCTCTGGCAAAAAACTCAGACCGAGTGGGTACGTAGTAGGCTGCCCCACACTACTGACACAAGGCAAATGCTAGATTTAACATGCCTTCGTCTGATGGCTGACCCAGCAGAACAGCTCCTCAGTGGGCTGACAGTCTTTTTTATATCTCTGCTCTCTTGATTACAGCGTCACATCCCATTTAGCACTCCGAATTCACAGTCATTTACAGACACCACCCAAGTCTAGGCAGTCAGCTAAAAGGATCTGGCTGTTATTTTTAGCCATCAGAGTTCTGAAACATTGTCATCTTGTGGCAGGTTGAAGACATAACAAGGGAAGTAGATGCTTCTCCAGGGCATTACCAGGACCTGAAAACAAAAGGAGTGCCTGGGTAGTTTTCAGTTGCAAGACATATGGAAATTGCTGCAGGGAAGTTTCCTTAGTGCCACAGTGTGGGCAGACTGGGACAAACTAAATCACAGCAGGCTTACGTCACAGGATCAGGTCTTTAACTTGTAGCCCTGTGTTTTCATTCCAGGTGTGGCAATAATCAATAAATGCAAAACAATTTAGTCGTAGACCCACTCGCTTTTTCACCAACCTGAGGAAACACCAGCAGTTTGTATATTGATATCTGCCTGCATATATAACTAACCAATAAAAATTAGCCCTGACAGAGGTTAAAAGGCGAGTGATAACAACCTAATGCTAATAACTGCTGTACCACCTTATGCTCTCTTGCTTAGTTTTAGGACAGATCCTACAGGAAGAGCTTGGGGTTTTTGTTTGTTTTTTTTTCTATCTCTGATTCGTACTGTCACATGCCTTCTTCCAGAGCATCTGAAGGACATGCTAAACTCAGCACAGTTCTTCGCAGAGATTACACTGTGTGCACTCATTATCCAAGAGAACAGTGTGTCACCTAACCTTGAGTCATCACTGAGTCAGTTTTAGCTCTTCAAGACTCAGTGCTGTAACTTTCTACCCAAAACTCCTGAATCATAGAGAGGAAAAGAAAAGGAGAGACACAATAAAACTTCAATTTACATGAGCACTTACTGACATGCTCAGGCTAAGGGCACATCTGTCAGGGTGGATGTAGACTTGGGTCCACAGAGAAGGAGATATCCAAACAGGCACAGCAATATACCAGTGCAGCTATACAGATCATAAAGAAAAGGTTTCAGTAAATTTGGTTGCCCATGTAGACTTATCACTGGATGTCTTCACTGCCTATGAAAACCTACATTTCAGCAACATGTGTGTCTGCCCTCTCCCATACCCAGCTCTTTGCTAACATATTTGTAATAGAAAATAGAGCTTACGCAAGTCTCCAAGCTATTTCATATGAAAGCAAATGATTACTTACACTAAAAATTATCCCACAGTATCATACCTGGATTAAAATAAATACTTAAAGGTTTACTATTTCCTGAAGAGTCATGCCCAAGGCTATTTGGCTCACCTTGTAATGAAAACGGTAGAACTTCCATTTTCATATGTCACTTGATGGTGGACTGTGGATGGAAGACTGATGGAAAATAATGATAGCCTCTTTCTATGTATAAAGTGAATAAATTTCTTATTCTGTCTGAGAGGGAAAAACAAGAGCCACAACCAAAAATGCAGGTCAAATCAGGAGCTGAGCAATGGCAGTAGGGAGAGTTTCAGTAGAGAATGGACAGAAAATGGATATAGCTGTTTTTTCCAGTGGAGACACATGCAGGCATGTGTAAGCATAAACAGAGACACACATAAATATCACAGACAAAGAACACAACAGAAAGTCAAAGGCAGCCAGTTGCTGTATGACCCTGACCAAAAAGATAGCTGGGAGAGTTTTGTGAGGAGAATGCAGACTGGAAAAGAAAAGAGGGTGGGTAGGTATCATAAGAGAGAAAACATTCTGCTCTTTGATTTCTAATGATTCAGGAAGACAAACCTTTTTATACATTAATAAATACATTTTATCAAATCAATGATTCTTTCCTATCTAAAAATTTCATCCCAATAACAGCAACTTGCAGAAACTTCAGTTTTTACTGAAGCCTAGGACTGCAAAAGGGAGGGGTGCATCACATTCAGGATCATGTCTAAGACTATTAAACTGCCTGTGAGTAGCATAAGGCTGCAGTTCTGCACTAACCAGAGTCTGGCTTGGACTTTCTGGGATTACTTTAGTCACATGACTCTGACCTGGATTAGGCAGGTAGGCAAATCTTGTTTATGCCACTCTCACTGGAGGAGAAGGTGAGTAACATCAGAACTGAGCAGTCAGATAATACTGAGCTGGCATAAAATCTCTTTTTGCCTGCCACAAAAAATCCCTTGAGCACACCAGAACAGTCAGGGTTACTTTGCACCAGTTCAGTGCCATACCATATGGCTGTGACATTTTAAATCCTACACTGCATTTTCTAAAACCATATTTTCTATTCCTTGCAGCCACAGCCTAAAGAATAAAAGAGTAAGGAGAACTCTGCAAAGATAGCAGCCAGCTGAGAGGCAACATTAAAGCAGACGTATGCCTCGAATCCCATCCCTCCATGGGGTTTATTGAATATAAATAGAGTAGCAGGAACAGAACTGAGATGCCCCAAGCGCTCCTGTATCATGTTTATTATCTGGCATGATGCACATTTATTTATTCCACATAAAACAGAAGCTTTAACAGAGGGAATGAGAACATCTTTAGTCTGCCCACAGCAGTTAATCCCAGGTTCAAATCACTTCAGAAAGATTATGAAAGTTAAATCCTTCCCATCATCACCATAAGGTCTGAGCTATAATTAGTAGGTGAATGATTAAAACAGGAATGAGATGGAGATGGAGTGAGACATGTCAGCACTTCCAGAGATGCTCTATGTGAAGCCCAGTTCAACAAGCAGCACTGGAGCATGCTTACCAATCTGTCACAGCAAGAAGTTAAACAATTTGTGAACCTATCTCAGACCTCAGGCATTTAGGGAGCTCCACTGTGACAGCATTCAGCACTTGCAGCCTTCAGCTAACACCAGCATGAAGCACCCATGAAGCAAGACTACCAATCCAAATTTTGGGTCTATTAAAAGCACCAGTGTGGTGGGTCCTCATTTTCAGCCACTTCGGGACAATAAGAACCCAATGCCTGGATGAGCATACAACCACGACCTGCTGCAGTCGCGGAGAGGACCAGCGTTTCCCCTCAACAGCACAAAAATGTACTGCAGATCCTTTGCTAGCATGACTACCTTGTAGCATTGAGGTTGTGTGTTTGGGTATGAGAAGGTGGATATTTAATTTGCCAGATAAATCTCTGGTGTAAAGTCTGTCATGACCAATAAAGTTTCACCATGGAGAAATTTGACCTACTGTTATGATTCAAGGAGTTTCAGGACTAAGGGAAAGTAAAGGAGAATGTGTTCACTGCTTAAAGGACGGTCTATATATTATTTTTGCAAAGATGTTCATTAATATTTTTTACACCCGTGAGAGTCATACTCCTATAAATGCTGTCTCATATATTTTGAGGCATAAAAGGTGACCAGACCCTACTTAAATGAATGAAAACAATGTTCCTTTCTAATCAGATTTTAAAGGAGATCGCTAATCAGCATTTTTTGAATGAGGAACTGCAGCCAGCTAATCCATATCCTGTGATACCGTCACCTTCCCATTTACCTTCTCACTGCCATTGCTCACATGGTTATTTAGCCGATCAGATGCTGAAATGCTGGGTTGGCATTTATTCAAGCAATGTAAGCATTTTCATGCAGACCAAGGGAAAACACCTAAACAGTACTAAAGCAAGGAGCAGATGTCTGCAGATTATCTTCCTTGATTTAATTTCAATAGAATTTACATGAGGTCCTCTTCATATTGAAGTTATCACATTAGGGAGTCTGGGCTTGTGATGAAAAGTGACAGACATTTCAGAAATTTGTCCAGCACTTGCAGAGGACAAGCTTCCAGATCTGAGCAGAGAAATCAGTGGAGTGTTCACTTTCCCAGAGCTGGAAAGGACACAATGGGTTGCTTTTGGGTTACGCTCAGAGTTGATATTCTTTTCAAATGCCTCATCTGATGCAGGACGTACAATTTCTGCATTAAGTCAAGGTTCTTGAAGGTATTAAGCCTTTAAACTGTCTTAGCTAAATATCTCTGAGAGTTAATATTTTGCCTTATCTTGGAGGGGAATTTTAATATCATTTATTAATTTTCTGAACAGCTGTCAGCCACTGCAGTCACAGAGTCCTGAGGGAGTTAGGACACAACTCTACTTCCCCTTCCTAAATCTTTTTGCACTACTTTCTCAAGGCCTTAGAGAAGGTAAAACCTTGTCTTCACTTATCTCCAATGCTGGAAGGGAAGCCAAGAGGTCAGGATTATATGAATAATCCTGTCATTCCTCTGAAGAAAGAGGAATGACAGGATTAAAGCAGTAAAGGAAATGTTTGTCTCCTTTGGAAAATGAGATGATATTACACTTGAAAGATGGCTGCTATCCTGGCTGCTCCTGCAATTATTGAAATAGACTTGGTGTTGGGAGTCATTCAAAAGCAGCCCATCAAATGATATTTTACTTTCCAGGTTAGAAGTTAAGCACATAAATATTAGCTGAGCAAGAGCCAAGAGATGTTACTTTTGAAGTAGGCAAAATGCCATCTGTCAGTGATGCTCAGCCTCTCCAGGAGGCAGTGGTGCCTAGGTCATGCTGAGTTTGGAGTCCCATGGGACTGTAAAGCATCAATATCCCTTCTATGCTCTGGCCCTGCTCTGAGTGAGTGGGGCAGTACCAACCCATCATGGCAACAGTCTACACAGCCAACAGATGTGCACTTCTACAGCCTGATCTTTAAGAGCTGGGTGTGCAGCACAGGGAAGCTTTCCAGTGCAAATCCAGTATGAGTCAAGGCAACCAAGCACACGGTCATTACAACCACGTGTATTCCCAGTGTGGCGCTCTCTAAGACCCTCCTTGAAGGGTATGCATTATGATCGATCTGTCCATTTGTTCGTCTGTCAAATGGGCAATTTCTGAAGATCTGACCTTTTTTTTTAATCTGTGTTTCTTGTGTGGTATATTAGAGTACCAGCCTCAGAAGAACCAATACCTTTCACATCACTGTGAAAGAAGACACAGAATAAGTGCAGTATAACAATTGCTCTCACTTCATAAGCAATACATGACATCAGACTTCAGACAGGGTATATTGCATGTTCAAACCCCAGAACAATTTTCATATACTCTGGCACTAGCAGGCTCACTAAAAACACATACTAATTGAGGTTAAATAAGAATAATTAATCAACTTTTCCATTAAGTATTACTTACCATCTGCCCAGGCCATTGTCATTCAAATGTTTTTCCTTCCTCACGTTGGATAGAGCTTTTACTCTGAGTACCTGTTCAGGAAAGAGCTTTTACTTTCATGAATATATAATTATTCATGTGTATATGAATGTATGAATATGAAAATACAGAAATATCATCCGTATTTAATGAGACTGTGCACATTAGTCATCGTGCTGCTATCTTTAGTCATGAGTGGTCACTAAAAAAGGCTTTTAGTAGAATTTTTAAGCTTATTAAAAACTGTTATAATTCACTTCCTATTAACTAGTCTGCAGGTATCCTGATACAGTGGTAATTAGGAATTTCACAGCTGCAGCTGCAGTGGTGTAATAATTAAATTATACGCCACTAAGAGAGGACATGTATGTTTGAGAGTGGACTTTAGACTTACAGTGAAAGGCTGGTCCCATCCCCAAAAGCTTGATTTTAACTGAAAACTGATAAGTGGGAGAAAGGAAGTGTTGTTAGGCACGACGTGTGTATATGGGGAAAAGCAATACAAAGAAAGGACTTGCTCAAGATCACAAAGGAAGACAGAGACAGAGCTAGTAATTGAATCCAAATGTTCTGAAACACAGTTCAGTTGCCTCATTAGTAACTTTTTTTATTTTATGTTGTCTTTAATTCTTTTCACTTCATTTAGGTATTATGGGGACAGCTGACTCACAGAAACAAAAAAAAAAAAGAGGATAAAAAGCAGGTGTCAAGAATTTTTTGAACAAAAAAGTAAGCAAAACAGAAGAGACTTCCAGTTTCTTCAGGGTGTATACTGACTTGTCTGTTGTCTTTACCCTGAGAACACCACTCTACTTTGATAGCTTCCCTAGCTCTTTTATATAGACCATTTTTGTAATTGAAAGTGTTGCTGTGCACAACAATCTGCTGCTGAATTAGAGATTAAACCAAAATTAAGCCCTTAGTCAGTGTGAATGTCTATATTATTCAAGGATCCTGTTTATTATAAAGGTAATTCTACCCTTTAACACCCCTGAAGATTAAAAATCTTCAAAGTCAAAACAATGAGCTTACTGTAAATTATATTCTCAGAAGGGATGAGTCTCAATTGTCACACTAAAATAGTCTGCCTCAATCATTTTGAAAAAGGAAAAAGAGGATGATCTGTACATATTTTAAACAACTCAATTTCACCTAATATTTCTCCTTGTAAATTTGCAAACTGGCAACACATATATGTCCCCACACATTATTCAGTAACAGAAGAGAGAAAGAAATCTTTCTTTTTCAATACCCAGACCAGCTGAAATCAAGCACTCAAGTAGAACAGCAGTAGACAGAGGAAATAAATAAGCAGCCCACCAAACCTGCATAAAAAGTTTCTGCCTGTTTTGTGCAAAATACTAACCTTAAAGCCCAGCTGTCAAAGAAACAGCTTCTTGTCCTGGTAGCAGGCAGAAAAATTTATCTGAATGTTAGTCACTGGCATTCCCAGAAAG
Organism: Pseudotriccus pelzelni; assembly: GCA_035584735.1. Taxonomy (NCBI): domain Eukaryota; kingdom Metazoa; phylum Chordata; class Aves; order Passeriformes; family Tyrannidae; genus Pseudotriccus; species Pseudotriccus pelzelni. The sequence continues at coordinate 36,126,008 of JAWMRA010000078.1, read as the reverse complement.
TGCACTATTAAAGGCTTCACTGACCTGGAAGAGAGGAAACCCAGCCTCTGGCCACAGACCAATGGGGCTGTGTGACCTTCTGTTCTGCACCTGATTCCTCTGACTAAACACTGATACTTACATGTAAGCCACTGCAAACTTAATTGAGAGCAAATGAATTCATCCAAACTAGATGTCTCAAGTTAGGCCACAAAAACCCATCCTGAAATTGCTTCTCTCTCTCCATTGAGCAGAAAAGAACTTTTTGGCAGCTTGCTTAGTTAAGAAGTTGTAAACTCAGTGATACAAATTAGGGCCCAGTCTCTTCTTCAGGTTTTAACAGCAAGTAGTGTGTTAGTCATGTGTCACTTCCACTATATTAACATGTATAGGAAAGGAAGACGTGGACCTGTTAGAGAAGGTTTGAAGGAGGGTCATGAAGATGACCTGAGAGCTGGACCACCTCTCTTCTGAAGACCAGCTGAGAGAGTTGAGCTTGTTTAGCCTGAAGGGGAGAAGGCTCCTGGCAGACCTTATAGAAGCCTTTCAGTACCTAAAGGGGGCTAACAAGAATAGTAGAGATTTTTTTACCAGTGCCTGTAGTGACAGAACAAGAGGCAATGGTTTTAAAATGGGAGATAGATTCAGGGAGAATCCATAAGGAAGAAATTCTTTACAATGAAGGTGGTGAGACACTAGAACAGGTTGCCCAGAGAAGTTGTGGATGCTTCATAATTGGAAATGTAGAAGGTCAGGCTGGATGGGGCTTTGAGAAACCTAATTTAGTGGAAATGTCCCTGTCCATAGCAGAATGAGTGGAAATAGATGATCTTTAATGGTCCTTTCTAATCCAAACCTTGCAATGATTCTGTGATTATTGAAAAGAGTGATGTCTTCAAAATACCACAAATTCAATCAAAAGTCATGGTCAAATTAACATTCCTTTGGGGCCTGGGTTTGTGATGTTTGTGATTTTTCATCCCAGTGTGCCTGCCCTCATCAGCTCCTCTCTTTGCAATGTAAATACATAGCGTTACTGTAGCATGTGGGAAGGCTATTCATGGCGTGGCTTGCTTGCATTATTTTGGTTGCTATATATTCACATCTGATTGTCTTGCAACCCCAGTTTTTGTTAACACTTCTCTGGTATTGATTTTGACAGTTGTGCATCCATACTTAAAGGTTATTTTAGTACAAGGCCATTTAAAGCCTTTCAAGCCAATCAGTGCCTTTGAGAACTCACAATTTACAGGCACACAGGAGGCATGACAATTTTGCCATCTGGATCTGAAGCAAGAAATGGAAACAAGAACATTTTACCTTAATTTAAATAAGAACTGACCCCTGATAATTATTTATAAATCTCAGTCATCTCCTATGAATGTGTTCTCTGTTTTTCAGGGAGCCAGAAATGCAGCTGTGGTACCTTCCATCTGAGAATGGAATATGGTCCTGATCCACGCTCAGGGGCTGAACCCAGCTGTCCTACAAACATTGCCCAGAGCTGACAAGGCAGAAGCAGGAAAGTGGAGACCAAAAAACCTTGCAAACACACCACTTACAGAAAATGTGGATCGTGTCCCTAGCTTTGCCCCCTCTTGAAACAAAAGCTGTAAAATCTTGTACAGCCTTGGAGTAATACTGAGTAAAATGCTGTGGCTGAAGTGTCTGTTGGCCAATACAGTACTGTCAAAACTATTAGAGATTTCTTTTGAAGACTTGGCATATTTCAGTGGGAAAAACATTTGTTAAAGGTCAAAACATTTTATCTGCCATTTTAAAAACAAAATAATTTTTGTTTCAGACTGACAGTAGTCCCAGTATTTACCTTTAGTTTTGGAGGTTTTTTTAAATTATTTCTCAAATTAACTCCAATGAAATATTTTAAGACTTCAGAATTTTAATGGGATGAGCAATGTCTCCCCTAAAGAAATCATTTCAGGTCAATGTGAATGGAATTTTTTTCAGTCAGCGAACTGAAAAATCAATTATTCCAACAGCCACTGCTGTGTGCAACTCAAGGGCAATGTGAGACCAGGAGACAAATTGGGAAAGAACTGGCTGATCCTGCCATAATAGTTTTCAATATAATTCTACCCATCTTTTTCCAACAGATTACCTGTTAAAAGTTTCCAGTTGAATCACATCTGCTGCTCAAACCTTGCTAGAGTTGGTGTTAAAAACAGCAAAAACCAGCAAACCAAACAACACCAGAAGGAGAATGAAAGCAAGAGAGTTCAATTTCCGTAATTGGAAGCTGAAAAATACATCTTCATGATTTAGTTAAATTAAAAGCCATTTTGAGCAACCATCCTATTAATGTGCCTTCCAACACCCAAAGTGGGCAGAGGAGGAGGGACAGTAAAATGCTCTTCACAGGATCATGAGACAAATGCTAACACCTGTGCTCTCACACTCATTATTTTCTGTGATTCTTAAGATATCAATTATTTTCCTGAAAAAAATACTTCTTCAGATGTTTAACCGTCTTCTACCTCTTTTTTTTTTTTTTTTACATATATATCTTCTTTACTAAAACTATCTTGGGAAGCATTTAGAGCATACAACATGCAAATTTAAGACGATTGTTATGTTATTAAACTGATCTATATCACTGAAGAAAACCAGAAGTTTTGTTAATGCATGAGCTCTCCCAACAGCAACAAGAACCAAAACTAGTTCTTTTGTTAAAAATAGAGGTGAGGATACCAATTCAGTTGCAGTTTTCTCCCCTTTCTGCACAAAAGGTCAAACAAAAATAATACAAAGTCCCATCAAACTCAAGATCCAATTTCCCACAGAACAGGTCACCTAGTTCTGTGTGCACCAATATATTTTGTTATCAAAACATTTTGATATTTAGGAGGAAAAAAATCTATTTCTAATTTCATTTTCCACTTATCATTATTTCCCTGTTTCTCTACAGCAGAAGTTACATTGATTTGAGTGTTGGTGCACTAGCTTGAGAAAGAATCAAGATGTGTGTCTGTAAAGTGGGGGGATCACATGACTTTGCCATCTGGCCATGGGCATAAATGTAGAATTAGCATCATATTTGACCACCCCTGATTCCCTTGTTTAGATGATTTTACCAACAACTTAACATCCTACAACAAGATTTTGAAGAAGTCTTCTTCCACAATCCTGCTAACAATGAAAATAATTGAGGTGCCAAACTTAAGTGACCTAACTCTCACATGGGAACAGTATTTTCTTAGTGCCAACAAGCCTTGTCCAAAATAATTTTTGGATTCTGATTAAAAGAATCTAAGGCCACCAAACAACCTTTATGAAAGAGTTAAGGAAAAGTATAGTAAATTAATTTTCATTTAATTGAGGATCAATGCCTTTTGCCTTTAAGCAACGCTACTTAAAAGTCAGTCTGTTGCCTGAAAGTAATGTGCTTTTTATTGTTTGGCATAACTCCAAGGCTTCCTAAAACTACAAAGAACTGGAAAAAATGAAAAACTGTTTCTGGTTCTTTCTAGTTTGTTTACGTCTACATTTGCATGCACTCTGTATATCTTCAGTTTCATTATTTTCCATGTTTCTGTGACTCTTTCACACTGCAGTAGCAGAATGAAAATCATAACTCTGAAGCCTCAAGAATTTGCAGAGCAACCACAGAGTAGGAATTTTATCTGATACTTCTATTAATGCTTTTTTTAATAAGTGAATGTATTTCAGGTTGATAGGCCCCTTTAAATCCTTCTACTGTGATAATATGTATTTCTGATTATCTTACACATAAGTACCAGCTTGAATTTTTCAAAGCCAAACCTCATTTTCTTATTTTCTGCAAAAAGCTTTGCAACATGCAGTTTTTGGATTTTCCCACTGATGTTGAGATTAGGATTTATATGACATTTCTAAGTTCTGAGAGTGGCTTGATTTTCCTCTTCAAACACCCCAGGTAACTTGTCCTCTTTTAAGCAATCTCTTTCACAGCCCAGTTCAGCAAAAATGTTTAAGCACAGGTTTAATCCTCAGTCGAGTAAAGTACACAAACATGTTAATATGAATGCACGCCCTAAAGATAAAACCAAAATGTGTAACCATTTTATCTCCTTTTGACTTCAAAAAGCCAGTAGTCCAGGTATTTTCAGGAAGGCAGCATATTCCTTTTTATTTTAAAAAAAATCGTATATTTCCTTGATCCTTCAGATTCTGTAGAAGTCAAAACTATTTCCATCCAAATATTGCCTCACCTTATACCAGAATTAAAAAAAAAGCTTTCATGGTTTTGACAACGAAATCCTTTGCTTTCCATTTCATAAAGAGAACTCCATATTGAAAACTCAAAGGTATCACTGCTTAATGTATTTAGATTCACCATTCTTAGTAGTCAGAGCTGGTAAAGAATTTTCCGACAGAGTAGCACTCTGCTGGAAAACACTGTTTCATGGATGAAATATGCAGCTTTTGGAAATCCCCTTCTCCCCTGCCTGTCCCATCAAGACCCAGCCCTTTGCTGTGCCTACAGGACTGTGATGAGCAGGAGAAATTTCAAGAGGAGTAGTGGGAAATGCCTGCCAAGTCTGGTGATGGTGAGCAGAACTGAGTGATAAGATTAACAAACATGTTTTTTGGGAACCAGCTATGTTTCTAAGAGCCAGCTGGACTTGGCCACCTGCAGCACTGCTCTGGTTTCAGTGAAGCAGCACTTTACAGTGTTAATTTCCTCATTCTTCTTTACTGACAGTGTCAGAATCACAGAAAAGATACCGCACACTAAATCTGGAAATTTGACCTTAGAATGTTTCAATTCCTGCCAAAATCATTCCCTTATAAAAGAAAAGCCATTAGCATTTGTTCACTGTAGATCAAATTTATCAAAATTTCCCTCTTTAAAGTCACATTTTTATGTCTGACGCATCACAGAGTCATATAGTGGCTTGGGTTGGAAAAGACCTTAAAGATCATCTAGTTCCAATATCTGCCAGGGGCAGGGACACCTCCCACTAGACCAGGTTGCTCAAAGCCCCAGTCAACCCGGCCTTGAACGCTTCCAGGGCTGGAACATCCAGAACTTCTCTGGGCAGCTTGTTCCAGTGCCTCACCACCCTCACAGTACAGAATTTCTTCTGTACATCTAATCTAAACCTGCTCTCTTTCAGTTTGAAGCCATCACCCCTTGTCCTATCACTGCAGTTCCTGATGAAGAGTCCCTCTTCAGCTTCCTTGTAGGCCCCCTTGAGATACTGGAAGGAATCTACATACAGTGCTAAAATACATACTTTTATAAGGCTCATTTGTAAATGTATACACTTTAAATATTCAACTTCAGGTCCTAGAACTCTTTCTCTTGTCTTCTAGTAGAATCTCTGCTTGCTTTTTTCCCAGCCTTTAGAAACGAGATATAACCATTGCCTTCAGTGTCCCATATTGCTGGGTGTGGATGGCATTCCTACTTTAGGATCGGGTATTCAATGGTTGTATTTCAGGATCCTTGGGCAAGTCCCTACTGTTGTTTACAGAACATTTTTGTAAAACACATCTGTAAGAGGCTAATAGGGTAAAGTCTGGTATGATATTTGGAAACACTGCAAGCTCAGAACTTTTCATAATTAATAATACAGGAAAAAGAATAATGGAATGGTTTATGCCAGCATGCATTTACTGTAGGTCTATGTTTGTGCTGACTACATTCATGTTACATTAGCATGAAAATCATGCCACTAATGAGAAACAGTTCATTTTAAGAAATACTAACAATGATCTTTGAGAAAATCCAGAATAAAAATTCCAACATCCACTGTCAAAAATAACATTATACTATTCATATTTTTAAATGTGGTGTTGTAAAGGTATCTTGGTTTCTTTTCAGACCCTGTAAGCATTGTATAAAATAGACTGTGCTGCTGAAATTGCCTGGCAGTGACGGATGTTTCACAGTCATTGTTCCTGCAGTACAGCTGAGAATTCACAAATTCAGCATCTGATTAGCCACATTTAATCATCATGAGCAGCACTTCTAGGAACATATGCTTAGTCCTGCTAACTCAGTCTTGTCTCCATCTCCACAATACAAAGGCTTTCCCACCTACAGCCTATATGCTCATAGCTAACTTGATGGTATAATATTCAGTGGACTCTTGCATCACCTCTCCAGCAATGGAGGATTATTTCTTGACCTTCCTTGAAGCAAAGCTGTAACTTTTCCAGACTAGTTTGTGAGTCTGGCTGGTAATGAGATGACTACTCCTTTTCTAGATATGAGTGATTCATTTTAGATCAGAAAATTTAGTTTACATAACATTATATTGTTCAGCTTACAATGCGTTGCTTGCATTGCAGGTTCTCTTGGTATTTTTGTTAAAAAAAAAAATCAAAAAATCATTACGTGCTACTTTATTTAAGCCTGCTCTATGTTAACATACATAAAACAGGTTAGCAGAAAATTAATTGCCTTTAGGAATTAAGATGATGGGAAGCTTACAAAATCTACCTTGTGATGAACCCAATTTTAATAAAAGTATTTTATATCTTCTGTAAATATAAAATTCTTACTAGACTAGGTTTAGAAAGTACTTTTTTTTTTTTTTCTGGGAAGAAAAGTATATAGAAGGAACTATCATTTTAACATCTAGTTTAAAACATGTAATCCAGTACCTAAGCATAAACCCAAAGAATTTGAATTAAAATGTTTTGCGCTTATATATATACATATATATAATTTAATACAAGTTAATTTTTGTAAGAGTTTTAAGTGTAATTTTAAGCACGTTGAGCAGCTCTTCAGAATGCAAAAAAAAGTGAAAATATACATTATTAAGTAACTGAGACCAGTTTTTTGTTGTGCTTGTTGAACAAGGGTCCACATGGAGAACAGAAGTGCTAATCATCTTTTCAAAAACCTTGGTTTGAGGTGTAATAATTTGAGAAACAATCAGTTTCTTATTACTTTTGCCCCTGTGTGATCCAAGTTACAGTAATAGCAACGTACATATACCTACTCAGGCATTCAAATATTTACAGGCTGGTTTAGCAGCCAAGTCTAAAGGCTCTGCCCTGACAAACTCTGTGCCTGGATACCTTCAAGTGACTACACAGAAACTGCCACTTCTACAGGGATATGCCTAAACAGAATGAACAATTGGCATTTACTTCACTCAACAGAAATTGTGTCTTTCAGGATTTCCCTAAGCTTTCAGTGGACAGGGAGTTGCACGATACATACTGTTCTCTTCTTCTGACCTTTCCTGCTTTTGGCCAAGACCAGAGTTAGGATGCTGAGCTAGACAGACACTTTGGCTGACCCTGGCAACTGTTTTATGGCTTAGCTACTTATGATGTCAGAATCACAGAATATTCTGAGTTGGAAGGGACCTACAAGGATCACTGAGCTCAGATCTTAAGTGAATGACCCATACAAGGGATTGAACCCATGATCTTGGCCTTGTTAGCACCAAGTTTTAACCAACTGAGCTAATCTCAAATACTCAACACTTAGTTGAACTTAAGTTTTACTTAGGTATTAAATTTGTTTCCCCTGAATGTTTGCAGAAATAAGTGCCCTCCAATATAAAAAGAATACTTAAAGAACATATCAGTATAGAATCAGAATAGCTGAGACATACTCAGGCATGATTATAGAGACTAAAATTATGGAACTTCATCATAATGTCTAGATAGAAGAACTCCAGCACCATTCTGCTATTTCTCTGTCATTGGACAATTTGAAACAGAACTGAAGAAAGAAGATACATTCTTTAATTCATGGAAGGGTTTATTCTACCCACACTTCACCCTCAAGAGACCAAGAAAAGAAAACAAATCAACAGACCACAAACAAATGAAAAACCACTCCCCAGACCAAAACAAAACATAAAAAACCTCACAACTAGAAAAGTTTGTGAAAAAACTTCTAACCAGCCACACTGAAGCCTAAAGCAATGTTTTAGCCCTAAAATGTTCCAGTTGAATTTCTGAAAGGCATCCTTAAAAGCCTTTTGAGGTGTTCTTATCTTCTGAGGTAAGCAGCCATCTAAGCAGGGTTCTGAAAGTCTCCTTTAACAGCGAACTGAAATCTAACCTGTGGCCTGTGCAGCTGTCAATCTCTATTCCATGTCCTAACTGCTAAGATTTGCTGCTGTCTTTTATGAACATCAGAATTGCTGTAATGCTGCAATGTCCTAAGAAGACATGTCTTTTCAGGTGATCTAGATCCATCAATCTGTCCAAACGAGTACATCATCCCACAGTCAGTAGTTTATTTTGTGACAGTAATAGGCAATAAAATAATGCGGTGATATATTTCAGTGTGAGGAGTCTAGTTCAGTGTAGATTAATAAAGTCTAGGTAATTCATCATGGCCCATTATTTATCCACAGTAATTTACTAGGTAGATGTGTGAAATCCTGTTGCAGTCTCTTGAAATTTATGTGCTGGGTGGCTTTTGTGGGTTTTTAACTACAATGGACATTTACTTTCTCTACAGCAATTGAATAACAACCAGAAATTCTAAGAATTGCATGATTTCTGGTTAAAAAAAGAAGATGCTGGTTAATGATGACCTCTTTTACAATGCAGAGCTGAGAAAAGCTTTTAAACTACTGCCTTTTAAAAGTGATACAATTCCTGCTGAAAGCACTGTAATAGTTAAAAATGTTTTGGGAATTATAACACTTTTGAACACCGACTTGAATGGTTAAAAAACCCCATGTACTTAAGTAGAAACACCTACCTGTGACAAATTTTAAAAGAATTTAAGCTAATCCACTGTAGTTTATGTGCTAAAATGAGCCCCTCTAGTTTGAATATGGGAATAGAGCACTAGCTAATGTAAATTTATGAGAAATGATCACAGAACACTGAAAATGAAAGTATTATTAATTAACTGCATGAGAAAGCAGCATCATAAAGCACTTGAGGGTGTTTTCTGAAAACTTCATTACAGATGGTAAAGGCTGAAAACTTAAGAAAAAAGTTTTCTCCTCCTTCCCATAATCAAAGTATCTCTAGTGCTAGCAACACAGCGTGAGTGTAGTCTGTGAGCAAAACGCTGTCTCCCTGGAAACCACTAGAATGTGTCACTTCATCTCATCCCAAAATGAGATATAAGAAACAAGTGTGAAATCCTTTGCTGTGGAGGTTAGCATTTTATTAACAAACACCTGCAGTTTGATGTTTAGCAGTGCCTGAAACATGAGATTTCCTAATTGCTGCAAAAGGCACTCAATTTCCTTTACAGTTGCATCTGTCATGATAGAGGTCCTTCCTTTCTCTGTTATTTTCCTGCCTGTTTAACAGATTATAGCCTCAAAACAAAATTATAAATACCTCCTTTGCATAATTTTCTAATTAACCCCCTCTCTGCTTCACTAAAAATTACATTAACACTCTCTTGGAAGCAGTCGTAGCATGTTTATTTAATGCCCCCATTGCAACTTTATCAAAAAAACTGTTAAGCCTATGCTAGAAATCGATCTAGGACTGATCAAAATAAAGCAACAGCAACAATTTTCATTAGGAACATCTAAACCAAAGCAATAGGAAAGGGACACTGATTCAGGAGCAAAACAGCCAGTATGCATCACAAGCAACATTTTTTAATTTTAAAACTGCTTTATATTTTTTCTGATCTGACTAAAAATTAAGTCTTGCTGGGGAGCTTCTTGCTCTCCATAAAAAGAATTCTCCAAATTTAGGCCATAATGTCTGGTCACAATCAAAGAGAGAGAGAGAGTGGGAGAGAGAGAGCAGCAGGGCAGCAATAGTCATGTGCAGGCTGATGCACTTCTATTACATGGTTGTTTCCACACTATGTGACCCAGATCCATACGGGCCAGTACTGGAGGCTAAAGCTAAAGTGTCTTTAGATTTCTTGAATCTAAATGTGTGGATAGAAAAAAAGCAAAGTGAAAATCAAGCTCTTACCTATCATGAGTTTAACACCATATCCATTTTTCCTCTGTTTGGAAGGCAGGCTTAGGCAGGCTCAAAAGCCGTTAGTTTTCTACTACTGCAGAGAAATTACTTTCTCTAGATGATGCATGAGATACAAAACACCTTCACATCCAACCCATACTTCATAGAATCATAGATTCATAAAATTATTTGGGTTGGAAGAGATCTTAAAGGTCATTTAGTTCCAACACCCCTGCCATGGGCAGGGACACCTTTCACTGGACCAGGCTGCTAAAAGCCACATCCAGTTTGAAGTCATCCTCCCTAGTCCTGTCACTGCATGTCCTTGTAAATAGACTCTCTCCATCTCTCTTGGAGGCTCCTTTCAGGTGCTGGAAGGCTGCAATTAGGTCACCCTGAAGCCTTTTTTATTTAGTCAGAAGCAATCTTTACTGACAGGAACATAATCCCCATGAGGTCTGTTGGGCATAAGCAGAACTCTGCAGTGAACAAGACATTTCAACAGAGAACCCTTAACTTTTTTTAGAGTTTGCAGGTGAATGATGCGTGAGAATGAGGAATGATGAATCAGTCCTGCAGTGTCTGAACACTGCAACTGTGTGCATTTGAGAACTGGAATCTACACCTGTTTTCTCTCACATGATACCAAAGCAATGTTGGGTAAATGCATTTGATTGTAGTGACCGTAGCTGCACTAATGATGACTGTTTCTCTATCCACCATCATGTAGGTCTTTGAGTTGTAAATCTGCCCCACAAAAATGCTGTAGCAGTCAATGGATGGTGAGATATTAAAAGATACATATTACTAAGTACTTGGGAAATAAAGCAAATCATCAATTGAATCTTATTAATTTAACATTAGGAAACTCCCCAAAAATGAAATATTTAAATCTTTGCAGTCCATGTTTTGATATCTCCATCTGTAATACTGGAATGTCACAACCCCTTTTGGTACTGTGCTATTAAAGTCTGTTCATTAATAGCTAAGAAGCCTGCAATTCATGTAGAAATTAATGTCTTTTTCTCTAGAGGACAGTCAGAATGACATGTCATACAGAGGGCATGGGCCAAACGTTAAGTAGTGAGGGCAAGAGGGAATGGTAAATCCCTCTTTGTTTAGAGATCATTTACGCTGTGATGAATGGGGACCATTTAAAACAAAAAAAGGTATGTGATCATGAAATTAAAGGAAGTATTCTCTCTATTACAGTGTAGCTTTTAACATCATGATCATCTAGTACTAATGCTAGAAAACAAATTAATACTTAATTTTTAGTATTCCACTGCTTTCAGAAGGTAAGTTTGCAGTTCCTCCAGTATGTTTTATGTATATATATATATATTATATATTTATGTAAAACTGAGATAATACTGTCTTTTGAATCTTGATAGAAACACTTTCATAACACAGCTCACAAGATGAGTTGTACAGGAGAAAAGAGAAGAAAGTGAAGATAAAATGAAAAGACTGATTAGACCATTCTTTGAAAGAGTAAAATTTTTTTTAGACTTTTTTTTCCCAATGTATTATCAAAAATCTTTACAAAAAGCACTAGCCAGAAAAGACAGTGACCATAACATTATCAGAACAAGGGACAGTCATCAACAAACCGAAAACCAAACAATTATTGAAACATTATCTCCAAATTCTGAACCAGCCAACATTATTTTAAAAACTTCCATGGAAAAATATATTCTGTCATTCTCAGACTGACAACTTTTAAACTAGATATTATGCTGTACATCCCATCTTGCCTTCCCCTGTATTATCAATATTTAGAAGGATGACCTGCCTTTTTAACTTCTTTGAACCTTTTCGTTACATTTGCAGAGGAATTAATCTGTGGGTCTGCATCTTATGACTACTGTCATTATAAGGCTATATAGAAAACCCTGAAGTGGCTAGTCTGACCAAAAAGTGACTACTAATGAATTAAAATGCATACAGAAATTTGGTTACATTCCTAAATGACATCATGATCTGGTTATGGGATAGGGGTAGAATCCAGACCAGTGGGTCCTTGTCCCTGAGTTGTAGTTCCCACGTGCTAAGTCCCACAGGAAGGACACACAGACACAACGTGCAGGTTGAAGGTCAAAGCTGATCTGGTTTACTGGACAACATGGTGGGTTTATAAGGGCAGAAGAGGGGAAGTCTGGGATAGGGGGACACCTGGACTTAGGATTGGTCAGGTAACATGAACCTGAGGGGAAGAGGAGGGCGGTCCCAAGTCAGGACACGGGGGATTGGCCAGGGGCAGTTATTTCCCAGGTAGCCAGTCCTGCAGGGGGCTGCCGGCATCTCTCCACAGAGAGATGTGTGTCCTTGACCAACAAGGAAAAGGTCACAACACAGTCTTTCAGGCAGAAGATTCAAGCAGGATATCTTTCGTTTCTTTCCACTCTCTGAAGTCTTCCGCAGTCCTTAGCCTATCCCCAACAACATCAGAAATTATAAGTGTGACTTTTGTTTCTACAAAGGCTGGACCAAAAGATCTTTCAAGGTCCCTTTCAACATGGGTTGACAAAAAACCTTAATTATTAGGTCATATTCCTAAATTAATGTTTTTTAATAGTAGCTAATATTAGTTTTTTTAAGTAGTTCAGCTAGTGTTTAAGGTGACAATGAAAGGACATATGGAACAGAATCTGAACAGAAAGCAGGACCCATGGCAAGTATAAGAACATCAATCTCAGGCTCTGCAGCAGACCATACTCATATCTAAACACATAACTGGAAACTCATGCTTGTTAGCAGAGGGATACCACTTGTTGATTTTTGATTGCCTAATGTTTCTGCCTAGAAAGAGCTAATAGAGTAGCACCATACAAAATCTGGGATTATTAGCAAATTTCTGATGCTACTTCAGAATAATATTTTAATTTCTTTGATGAATGTGAAACAGAGAAAAGAACAGCACTACCACCATGATGGATAATGCTGCATGAGATCTTGATGTTAATTAAGTTTTTAAAAGTTACCAATAAAAATAAAGTCCAGAGGTGCATCAGGCACAGCCTCAAGAGCTAGTCAAGCAATGTGGTTGTCCTGCTTTAGTCTGTACTAGTATATCTGCATCTTGAATACTGTATGCTGTTTCGGGCATCAACGTATAAGAAAAGTATTAACCTATTAGAGAGCATCTAAAGGAGGATAATGAAGACAGTGAAGGGCCTAGAGAGGAAGTGGTATGAGGTGCAGCTGAGGTCTCTTGGTCTGTTCAGCCTGGAGAAGAGGAGACCGGGGGGGAGACCTCATAGCTGTCTACAGGTTCCTCACAAGGGGAAAGTGAGGGACAGACCCTGATCTCTTCTCTCCAGTGAGCAGTGACATGACCCAAAGGAATGGCCTGAAGCTGTGTCAGGGGTATCCAAGTTTAGGTTGGACATTAGAAAAAGGGTGGTTGGGCACTGGAACAGGCTCACCAGGGAAGTGGTCACAGCACCAACACTGAGAGAGTTCAAGAAGCATTTGGGCAGTGCTCTCAGGTACATGGTGTGACTCTTGGTGTGTCCTGTGCAGGGCCAGGAGTTGATGATCCTCGTGGTTCTTTACAACTCAGGATATTCTATGATTCTATGATTAATAATCTCTCTTCCCTGAAACTTCAAGCCCATTTCTGCAGCTGCAGTACTCTAATCCTGAAGGAAAGCAAAAAGACCTGGTGTCTATGAATTTATGAGTCCTTACAAGACCATTATACTGATTATAGCACGATCTTCTTCCTTTTTCACTGGCCCCACAGAAGTCCCCAAAACACATATGTGTTCAAGAAGTCTAGAATATTTCTAGTTGCCTCTAGCTCAAGTCTGTAGCAAATCCCCGAGTGGCCTCTTTGCTGCCAAGAAGCAAAAATGTAAGTAGAAGTTGCTGGAGTTGTTACACAGAAGCGACACATAGAAAATTACGTAAGGAGTAGTAATTCTTCTCCATGTGGAATTTAAAACACATAAAAGTGCATGACAGGTATTAACAATAGTGAAAAATTTTTGGGGAAAAAATGCAAACAAACACTTTAATTGATGTAGAGATGGCTTACTAGGTGACAAAAAGACAGACTGGTAAGTACCTCAGGCTTCCCGTGAGTTTTTGCTTATCTGAGATAAAGAAATATTTGCTGGCTACAGGAACAGAACTTAAGCAACCCCTGTTTCTTGTGGTTATGTTTCTATTAAATCTCCTCTGAGGTCTTGCAGAAGCTGAGATCTTGTGGCTGAAAGCTGTACTGTTAGAAAGCAGCCCTATCTGCTAAAATTCCTTAATAGTGCTGGAGGGGGACAAAAACAACAACAACAACAGAGACCCCAGAATTTTATATAGTTTCTCTTTCTCAAATGCTTCCCATAGTTAAAATGCAGTACTGAGAGATCAGCAAAAAGAGTGTTATGAAAAGAGAGGAATAACGTAGTATAGGCAAAAGAGGACGTGTATTTTCAGTTGAGGACAGTTGGTTGTACTGAAGTCTGAGGAGAATACTAATGGAAATGAAGAAGAAAAAGAGTAAAAGAGCAAAGAAAATCTAAAGAAAGACAGAAAGAAAGACAGAAAGAAAGAAAGACAGAAAGACAGAAAGACAGAAAGAAAGAAAGACAGAAAGACAGAAAGACAGAAAGAAAGAAAGACAGAAAGACAGAAAGAAAGACAGAAAGAAAGACAGAAAGAAAGACAGAAAGAAAGAAAGAAAGAAAGAAAGAAAGAAAGAAAGAAAGAAAGAAAGAAAGAAAGAAAGAAAGAAAGAAA
>JAWMRA010000078.1:36061538-36111316 GCA_035584735.1 Pseudotriccus pelzelni | reverse complement strand
AAGAAAGAAAGAAAGAAAGAAAGAAAGAAAGAAAGAAAGAAAGAAAGAAAGAAAGAAAGAAAGAAAGAAAAAGGAAAAGAAAAAGAAAAATATATTGCCCTCTCTCTGAAAGTATCAACCCAGCACAGTTTAGTAGTGCACATGATTTTAGAGCACATGATTTTAATGCTATTGCTCCTTGCATATCTTCAAATTCTAATGCTGCCTCACAAAAAACAAAGCTTGTCTGTTCTCTAATTTTCCTGTCTTCCAATTGTGCTTGTCTTGGAATATATTCACCTGTAATACAAATTATATTAGAAACCTGATCCACTGCCTTTGGCAATAAGAATGAGATTAAGATACATTTTTTTCCACAGTAGTTCAGGGTTACCATTGTGGTTCTTCATAAACTAGCTCAGGTAAGTGCACTGTCAGATAAAGCTTAGAAAATGCTACTGTACTCTGCTCTTATGATTTCTGCTCACTGCATCTCATCACCAAAATCTGCCTTTCCAGTCAGATTTTAATAGTGAAGCAAGGAGCAGAACAGACCTTTGTGGCCCTAATGCCACCTCAGTAGGACTCAGAGACATGCAGAAAGGTTTGAATAATTGTGCACAGCACTGACTTACGTTGTGACTAAAGTAATGGACAAGAATCCCTGGTTTCCCTGGACACTTCATTCTGATATCTGGGAATTAAAACAGCGATTTGGTTATAACAGCTTCACAATGTTTTTTTCCACATGTGGCCTATTTTATGGGTTTTCTTAGTGGCTCCCTGTCATCTACTACTGTGCACTCCCTCAATGTTTCCTTTACACTATCAACATTTCTCCCACATGGATTTTCATGACTACTCACTAGTGCCAAAGATGTGATTTCCAGCTAAGGTCAAGACTTTCTAAGACCACAGTATTTTTACCTTTCCTAAACTGTCAGATAGAAGTTGGCAGAACTCAGTGAAAATTTTAATACTGTTCCCTGAGGACCAGCTAATGGTCTAACTTGTATAAATCATATAGTTTTTTTATTTATTCAGACTTTGCTTTCAGATACATGGCTTGTCATTAAGTCTTTGCAGACAAATGGGTCTGTTCTTGTGAATCTGGCTTACAGGCTAACAGAAGCTTTGTGCCAGCCTGCTTTTGTTGATAACAAATTTGCTGTGATCTGCAGAGAAACTGCTGTGCATTCATAAGGTTAACATGGAGCCTACTGGACATTTTGTAGAATATTTTGAGATTTGAGTAAGGAGGAGAAAAGAAGGTTAGAAAAGATGGTTTACTCACTGGCGTATCCCTCCCTGTGCTTGAGGAGTAATCTGGAAAATTATAAGCTAAGAGAAGCATTGTTATAGAAGATTCTGCCAAAAAAAAATTATATTAGCTTATATTTTCTTACTTTCATTTCCACACAGCACATCTCCCACTTTTCCAGAAATTATTATGCAGTGTGCAAACTGCCATCCCAGGAAGAGTTTTGATGCCTTTAGACCTTGCTTTCTGCAATGTTCTGAATGGCATGAAGGGTAGTCAGATAAACCACTAGTGTTGACAAAAAAGTGCTGTGATTATCATGGTTTTTATGATTCATACATAGGCCTTCAAAATACAGTTTACTGAGTAGAAAGAGAGTCAGCCTTCTGTCGAAGACAAAAAACTCTTTTTGTTTTTTACAAAAACAAATGACCACTTTTATGTAACTGATACAGACCACACTGAACTAATTTAAGCAAGAACTTCCACACGAACCTCTTCTGTTTTCTCATATGTGAATCTCTGGTCCCAGCTACCAGCAAATGCATCACCACTTAGCTCATTCTCACAGGCAACAGATTTTAAAACACATCAAGGGTTGCACCAAACTACCGCACGTCTTTTAAATCCTGCTTGAGACTTTGTGCAGCTAAAGTTATAACATGCTCTGAACATCAAACACAAAGCAAAGCACAGAGAAACTGCCACATCAGCAGGTCTAACCAAACACAGCATTGATATAGAGAATTATGACATTTGACAGTAAAGAGCAGAATACTGCAGTTGATCTAAATGTTAATAAGAAAAGTTTTCCCCCACACTTTATCTATAGCAAAGGAAGAAAATTATGTTAAAAATAGTAGCTCACTGGTAAATAGGCCAACTCAGCTGGCAATCTAGTGTTGCACATACAGCCATGGAAAGGTAAAAAACAAGGTTTAGCCTCCAACTTTCTTGTTAATTAGGTCATTACTTGGTTAAATCCTCTCATTTATGCCCACAGTTAAATGGCATGAAATCTAATTTGAAGTTCACAATTGCACCTTCAAAATTCAGAAATGCCTCCAAGGGTAAGGCTTATCTTCCTCATCTAGAAATGCATATTGGATCACAGGAAAAAATTAAAAGTCCCTGAAAATACCCAGATGAGGCAGGAATGAAGGAAAGTGTTTTATCAAGTTCTAAGCTCTGCTTAGACCAGAAGTCATGGTGACCCTAAAAATGCTGACAGGCACAAACAGCTCTGCACTGGTTGCCAAAATAATGTGATATCAATTCTTTTACTTCCTTGTACAGAGCAGTTTAGTGCTCAGTCAAAGGGTCACGGATACTCTTGGACACTCTCCAGCCCTTTTGAAACATTCAGACTTTCCTCAACACTGGCCCTCTCCTCTGAGGCACACAGCCAAGAGCCTTGAAGCCCAAAGCATAGACAGTAACACCTCCCAGCAACGTGGGAATACTTCAGTGAGCAAATCTTTTCACTCCCTGCATCTCAGTGCAACTGCGTTATTTGGTCACATGTCTTGGGAAAAAATAACTAATACAAAAGATAACTTATCTACGCTGACAGGGCAGCAAGTGCCTCTCAACTTTCAGTATCTCAGCAAAAAGTATTCTCTTAAAGGACAAAGGTATCTTAGAAATCTGACTTGACGTGTTCTCCTAGAAGGAAAAGACACCCACTCACTTCCAAGGAAGTGGAACACCAAATTACATTATTTGCCTGGGAAAACTCAGCTGCACCTCATCTCTATCAAATAATCAAAACTGAATTTGAACCTAACAAAAATAAATATATGAAATGAACCAATCAACAAAAAATAAAAATACTCTCAACTTCTCCGTATTTGTGACCCATGAATTTACTCACTTCATGTTTATTTCCACCTTCCTATTTTCACCAAGGTTGCTTAGGGTCCTGAATTTTCTCACCCAAGCAGAAGATGTAGGAACTCAAACTAACACCCTCAAAATTTCTCGACATTACTGAATAAAAAAATTACAGTTAGTATGGATCTTTGCACTAATTTCATAAGATATAAATGAGGTGTCCACGTTTACAATGGGGGTCACTGTTGCTGGTGTGACAGACAGTTTGGGGGCATAGAGAACTGAGGATTAAGCTGTTGGTCCCCATAATACATTTCTCTAAGTATGAACAAAAGATGAAACAGTCATCATTCAAAAATAACTTTTCTCCTTCCATGTACTTTGACCCCTTCCCATGAATTATTCCTTGAAATGCAATTCATTTTGGCTATCTTTTCCCTGCAGTCTGCTTCTGGTAACTACCACTCACAATCAAGCAGATACACAGAAAAACACAAAAACTCATATTAAAATAATTTGTGTCCAAAATCCTGAAACAGAGCTGCAACCCAGAGCAGTTTGTAATTCTAGATTCTCCAACCCAAGCCAAACAACAAAACCTGGTAAAAAATGAAGTCAGCAGACTCACAGTTTTATTATTTATTTTTCTTCTTAGGAAAGAACACTGGAAAAACAACAGTGAGATGGATTGTCTGGAGCTCTAATAGTGCTTACTACTTTGGGTTTACACAATGAGGAATTCATACCTAGTTACTTAATAACACTGATAGCACCGTCAGCCTTGCCAACTGAAAATGGCTAATCTACTTTAGCAGAAAGTTCATTAAAGGTTGAGTCCTTTTCTTTTTCTTTTTTTTTTTGGGGGGGGGTTTGGGTTCGGGTTTTTTTCCTGTAGAAGAGAAAGGGGGTCAAGAAAAGAACCTTCCAGAGAGCATTTGCTAACTATTCCTACAAACAAGCTAATATGGCAATTCACAACTAGGAAAAGAGAGAGGAATGAAAAAATCATAAATTCTTAAGAAAACAAAGCATATAGATTAAAGAGGTTATTGCTTACAAGATTGAAGAGTTTTAAATTAAAGTGGCTGCGGCAGAATAAAATGGATATCCACAAAAAAATGAGATTCTAGGAGGCGAGTTAATGATGAAATGCTGAGCTGGCAGGAGGCCAGCATTGTCCACTTCAGTTCAGTTAAGCTGGAGGGATAATGTCAGCTGACATGCTGGCAGCAAGAAAGGCCTAGGAGATGGATGGCAGCTTAAACACAGACTGGTCCAGCAGTCAATGGAAAGCTTGTTGCAATGATCAGACTAATTATTTTATCCACAGGGATTTCAAGTATTTCAAAGTAACTACAGAATCCACCTGTCAGGGAAGCAGTTGGGAAAAGAGCAATCCCATCAACTGAAAATACACATGACTGTTGACAGACCAGACATAGCACCAAGACAGACAGCAAGTGGTATCCTCATCAGTGTAACACTGAAGTTAGTACAGGACAACTTTACTGACATCTTCAGAATTGACTCCAGATTTACAAACTAATGAATTCAGAGTAGGGCCATATTGAAATTTCTAACCAAGTGCACAGGGAAGATTTTATTTTAAAAATCCACTGATCTACAAAAAGAAACTGCAGTTAATAGTTGCCAGAATTTCATCCCTGGGATAGATGTTCACTGTAGACAAATGAGCACACTTCCTTGATACCATGCCCCTAATATCTTCCGTGGGAAGGTGGCAGTATTTGAAGAATTGAAGTCTCTTCAAAGCACATATTGAAACAGCTTGCAAAACTACTAGGGTAACTAGTATAAGTATTGCCTCACACTCAGAGGATTTTATTGCAGGAGGAGGTACAGGTCTTAGACAGATGGGATCCTAGCAGCCCACTGGTTTTAAACACACAGGGAGTCTGAGGGTGGCTTGCCAAAGGTCTTGCAAAGGTAAAGAGAGGTGTGATGAAAAGGAGAGACAGAGTACAATCTAGACATGGGTAGGATTTCACTAAATAATTATAATAAAGCCTGATAGGAAATAGAGGAATCATTGTGGATATGCTGCCCTTAGGATAGGGTCCAAATCTATGGTAAGGGTAGAGAGTCTAGGAGTAAGATGGTAAACTGGTGACTGTCCAGGTCTGAAAATAATTTGAGTAGAGGAAAGGAGTAGTCACCTGAAAGCTGGAACAAAAAATCAGCTGGCAGCAATCAACCCAGGGACCAAGACTTCTGAGTCCTCATCTAATGGCCAAGAGGAAGAGGAACTGCTCTCTGAACCAACTCTTTGGAGACATCTCAGGAGGCTAATGGCTAAATGCTGACAAACTCAATCATTGCTGTACTTGACTGGAGTGTTTTTAGAATAGCTTTCCCAGTAACTAGGAAAAAAGATTATCGAAACTCATAACCAAATAATTGCAGTCTATAGCACCATCCACATCATCCAAATTTCATTCTTCTGTGGATAGCTTTCAGCTTTTAATTTCAATTCACATTCTATGAACGGGGTTAAACGAACATCTAATTACAGAAGGGTATGACTTAAACATTTATGCAAATAAACCCTATTCATGAGTAGCACGGTGTAAAAATATGGAAATGAACTCATTTTTGTCTGTTTTTCAGTTCCCACTTTAGAAACCCAAACTAATCATTTCATCTTTGATGAGATCATATTTCCCTGATATCAAATGTCAATATGCTACATTGTGATGCTTTTTCTGTTTATTATCATTTCTAAGGTCAAAAGACTCCTCTGTTAGCTCACATAATATGCAAATAAATTCACATTTTTGGGATCTCTTTCCTCTGTTCTAACTTCACTACTGTCTCTTTGACTTAGTAAACAATTACACCCATATCAGGAAACAAACAGTTCCTTGACAATATATCTGGTTGTTTCTTTAACTTTTTCAATAAAGTAAAAAAGACATTTCTTAAATTAAAAGGTAGACATGAAGTGTAATTGAGTCGCAACACACCAGATTGAAAGATAACAATCACATCTTCCCACAAATTTTAGTTCATGAAAGTTATTGATGGAATTATTTCTATGACTCTTTTTAGTTTTTGCATCCTAACTCTCAAACTCAAACTCTTTGCCCCCAACAATATAATTTTTACCACACTTTTAGAAATATTGTAAACTCTTATAGTTCTAATCACGTTAAAAGGAATGAGATTTCCATAGGCATCAATCCTTGTTAAAGCACTGACTACAGCTGGATGCGACACAAGCGATTGTACAGCAATCAATAACAAGATTGAAACATTTGGTGCAAGACAAGAAATGCGAGATGGAAGTCACTGTCATAATCAACAGGCAACCAGCTGCCTCACTTGAATGCTGAAAGGGGTTAGAGGGCAATGTAGAAATCAACGTAATAGCAGCCAGAACAAATTTAAGAAAGCTTGTGAAGCATACTTAAAGAGGATGAAATGCAAGCAAGAGAAACTTTTTGCATTATTTTTAAAATGCTATGAAGGTGCTGAGGGATAAATGGTTTTTTAAAACTCCCAATGCAATCTGTCTGCCATACTATATTCCTCAAGGAGGCCAATCAGATAAAAACTCTGGAGGGTAATTGAAGAATCTGTAATTCCATTGAATAATGATTTCTTTTTAAATTGGCCTGGCAATCACAATGCAGTGGAGGCAATAAATACATTTAAAGAATAGATATTAGGTGTTTTACAGAGATGCACTGTTAAAGATGGTAAGCTTCGGTGCAGAGAATAGAACAATCTAGATGAACAGGTCAAAAAAGTCAGGCTGCTGATTTTACATTTCTCCATTTTTGAATGCCTGCCTTTGAATAATTACAGCTATGCTCCATGATATGCTAAGAATCAGCAGTTTTCATGGATTTTATGAGTTTTGGGTTTCTCTGTTGCCATGGTTGGAGGAAAATAATCTAAATAGAGAACCAGCAAACAACCCCTTCAAATATCTAATAAATTCAGATTGGGCACTTACAGTTTTGGGGTTTCCTCCTGAATTTCCTTCCTGCTGAAATACTTCTGTAAGAGAAGCAATGTAAAGTTAAATTGCCACTTGCCTGTTTACATTCAAGATGAAACAGAGGTAATTTCTATATGTATAAGGTGACCAACTTATACACATTGCTCATCTTTTGACCATTTCCAAACTTTAGGCTTCTTTTCAGGTGTCTACAAATTACTGTCACTTTATTTTATGACGTTGCTCTTCAAATAGGAGATGTATTTGGTGTGCAAATAAGAGCAGTGACAAACACAAGAATTTTACTTTAATTTTCTAGAATAAGAGTGGAAAACTCCTGGATTTCTGGGTGAATACAGATTCCATCGGTATTCTGAAAGAAGTAGTGTAGTACACACCTATTTTACCCAAAAAGAAAATACTTTGGAGAAGCCTGGCAAGGATTCATTTCTTTCTTTCATTCATTCTGTCACTTTTGCCACCCAAGCACAACATCACAATTTGTCAGAAAAGTGTGTCTTATGGCCTAAGTGCTATCATAGAGCACTTAACTAAATGATTCATTCTGCTCATAATGGAAGGCAGTATGATATTTACTTTTGTTCTCAGAAATTTAAAAAGAGAAAAAAAGTGTTTCAATTCCCTAATAAGTAGAGCTAGCACAAAATCAAGAGACATTAAATCCATTCCATACACAGTAGTCTTTTGACGGGTAAATGCCATGCTACTTGTATGTCAGTGAAATGGTAGTGAAATTCCAACCACTGTAGCAGCATCCTCTCTTCCCTGGCTGCAGCACCATGGTCTTCAAATCCTGGCTTGGAGGAGGTTCTACACACTGGAGATTTTGCCCCTGTGACGTCTTGTTAGAGAAATTGCAATCATGTGAAAGGTTGTAGAAAACTCCTCATGAAGCTTCTCTTCAGCACTGTTGGTTTTGTCACTTCCAGGTGGATTATTTAATCAGTCAGAATTATACTGATAACCTAGGACTACTTCAGCTTCCTGAGCTCTCTAATCTTCTATCAACAACTCTTTTGTTTAACAGCATGTAAACAAATAGAGGGACTAACAACAGGCTAAAGCTGGGAATTGCCATGAAGAATGCTTGTTCGCCTCCAGGGAGTCTCTGATCAGTTCTGAGTAAGAACTCATTGCTCGAAGTGTCAGAAACATGCAAGAGCTCCAACTCATTTCCATCTGTGGTTCAGTTTTGATCTGGCAGAGAATTTGGTGAAAAGACAATGTATTCTGCCTTTTACTTGGAGAATAAGAAAATAAGGAAAAGAAATTAAGACTCCCATGTGGTATTGCCTTTTTTTTTCTTTTTTACGGGAAGAAAGGGAGATAAGTAAGACTTATTCCTTCTTAGGGACCAGAACAACTGTTCAGATAAGTCACATGCAGCATAGGGTAGTTTAAATTACTTGTTCAAGGTGAAATTTTGAACAAACGAAGAAATCTAAGTTTTGCTTTCCCTTTCTATTAGAGCATTTCTCTCCCATGCACACACTATCGGATTTAGCCTGAGGTATATTAACACATACACTGGAACAATGCAGCAGCAGCAATTTTAGGGTGGCTGGAAACCTATATTGGACTCTTTCAGCTCCACCCAACAAGAAAAGAAAATTACTCAGCACCATCATTCATGATCATAATCAGCCTTGGAATATGGCAATGTGCTCAAGGATACCTTACTCCAGAGACTGGATATCTTGAGTAGAAAAGCAGATAATTGTTCTTGACAGTCGTCTGAACAACTGAAGAAGAATAACTTGAAAATTACTCTTAAAATATAACACAGGCACTATATGATGTTTTTCATACCACTAATATATGGAGAAGATGAAAAGGAAAATTTATTTACTTTGAGATTGAGTTAATAGCTTTCAGGAATTCACTGAAACACTAAATACATTATTCAACAACTGCCACCACCTATTATTATAAATTTACTTCAAGGAGCAGATAAAACATCATGTTACCTTTTTCTCTTTCTCTTTTTTTTTTTCATTTCTTTTTTTCTTTATTCTTATTCTGGTTCAACTTTAATTTAAATTAAATATTTAAGCATTAAGTACTGAATAGCCCAGAGGTATGACTGCTCAGTCTTTCACTTCTATTTCAGTTATATAACTGAGATAAACAGTAACCATTATGTAATTATTAGTTGTTGTTAATCCTGCATTTAGAAGATACAAAATATTTAAGTGTCACGAGTTAGCATTAATTGGTACTCCTTAACCTAGGAGGAAGACAGGGTGTTAGTCATTTAAAAGTCAGAACAAAGTAAGACATAAATACCTATTTTACACTTTCTCAGGTTGCTCAGCTTCACCATATCATTTAATTACATGCCTAATCTTTTAATTGTCAGCTACTGAGCAAAATGATACTTAGGTACTGTAAAGGAATAGAGAAGTACTAAAAATACAGAACAAAATATGTTAAAGTTAAGTCAGAGTCAAAAACAGTAACTTCAACAATTTAAATTAAAAAAACCCAAACCAAACCAACCAATCAGATGAAAAACAACAGTCCTTCAGGGAACACAGAATTAGTCAGTGCTTTAAAGCCTCTAAACTTAGAGACAAAGTTAGGATTTCTCGCCAGGCTCAGATGCAAAATATGCTTGAATATGATGAGAAGTGTAACATTTAGTTTGGGGACAACTGCAGCAAACCCTTGAGACCTGAAGGTCTAACTGGTTTTAAATGTATTTCTGTTTGTTCTTATTCCTTTCTTATATGCAAGTTTACCTCATTTTTCAGTGCATTCAATTTATGCACAATGTGACTCTACAGCATTACATTTTATGTTCATGGACACACAGTTTTTGTGTATCCTGGAACAAAAGTGAGTTTGACGCTTGTCCCCTAGGAGAAGCATCTTCATGGGTAGGGATGTCCTGTCTCAGATGGCAAATAGCTCACTGCATGGGTTGGAACTCAATCTCTGCTATGAAATACTCCTTTACGTTAGTCTGACTGTTTTGCAAGCCTGTTAACAAGATGATTATAAAGTAAACACTGATTACAAAGTAGATAAATAATGATGATTATGAAGTAAATAAAGATGGTTTTGACTGGCTGAGAAAACTGGGGCTGTTCAGCCTGGAGAAAAGAAGACTGTGTGGAGACCTCACAGCAGACTTTCAGTATCTGAAGGGGGCTTACAAGGAAGCTGGTGAGGGACCCTTCATCAGGAGCAGTAGTGACAGGACAAGGAGTAATGGGTTCAAATTGAAAAAGGGAAAATTTAGGTTAGATATACAGAAAAAATTCTTTACTGTGAGGGTGGTGAGGCATTGGAACAGGTTGCACAGAGAGGTTGTGGATGCCCTTTCCCTGGCAGTGTTCAAGTCTGAGCAACCTGGTGTAGCGGGAGGCGTCCCTGTCCACAGCAGAGGGGGTTGGAAATAGATGATTTTTAAGGTCCCTTCCAACCCAAACCATTCTAGGATTCTATGGTAACACACATATGTATATACAAATATATATGTGATATACATGCACAAGTTATAAGCAGGTAATAATTTACCATGAATGTTCCAGGTTTCATGGCACTGAGGGCCAAATCCCCAAATGATGTAAATTCATATAGGTCAATGGCTATTGATCAGAAGCTATTTTAGTGTTTTTTTCATCAACACTGTAAGACTTTGTCACACAAATGAATTAACTGTATGAGGTCAAAGAGTTCAGTAAAAGTAGCAGTGTATGCATTCTAATGATATGATTTCCTCATTATTTTTTTAATTAGATGTGAATGTGTGATACGCTTTTTCAAAAACAAGACTTGATTTTGAGTATCTCAGGTTTGGAGGTGTTCCAGAGATCTTGTTTCTGAGACCTAGTCCCCTTCCCTATTCCTTGCCTTAAATACCAAAGGCTCCAGGCTCACCAGCCACAAGAAATGTAGGTCATAACTTTTCAGCTGTGTTTCTCATTGTTTCAATTTACTGAGCCCTGACTCACCATGATGGCTGTTAAACTCCATTACTGCCAGAATGTCAATGTTTAACATGTTTCTCTAAACTGAACCATATGATTTTGTGTTGCTACCACAGAGTGATTGCGCTCCTTCCCTCTATTTTTCATATTCCTTTTGATAAACTATACTACCATAGTAATAACCCTGAAGTCTCAGAAGCAACTGCACACTAAAAATAAATGTTCTGAGATGCCATTCTGCAGAATGAGATGTACAACACAACCTATCTCAATTCTGAAATTTTTATTAAAATCATACTGCAATGCAAAATAAATCTTCCTGCATAAATTATCTGTTAGCAAATGTTATTCTGCAATTTTGCTTTTTTATTATCCAAAATGAAATAGGTCTTCATATTAAATTTTGAAATTACATTCCTCTCCTTATAATATAAATGGAATTGTTGGTATAAAGAAAACAAAGTACTCAAAACTCCTCCTTTTTAACTACTCCAGTGCAGTATAGTATTCTACATTTGCATTGACATTTAAACTGGAGGATAGGTATGGAATTACCAATTACTTTTTGCCTGATTCATATTATATCAAAAGAGTACTTAAGAACTAGAAATTGACAAAAGGAATGGAGGGCGGAAGGTCATGAAAAAGGAAAGACAAAAGGTGAAGTTTAGCAGCTCTTAAAACGTTGCTACACAGAGACCCAGATTTCTGAGTCTCTTTCTGTTGCTGCACAGAATCCTGTCTTTGAAGAACAGCTACAGTTGTGATTCAATGTTATCAATAATGTGCACCTGATAAAAATGAAATAATCAAATTCGAATGATATTATGCATCAACGTGACATTTTCCATTACTCTTTCTTTTTCAGCTTTGAGACTGAAATATGAAGCAGTCTTCTTGTCTTAGATAACTGGATTGACACCCTATCTAATATAAGGTAAAAATATCACCATTGAGTATGAAATGTGTTAGGTCATCTACAGGGAGAATATACTTTTCATACAGACAGAAACATAAACTAAAATTGATGTATACTTCATGGAGGTAGAAAGAATTTGGAGGGGACAAAATAATTTAAAATAATTGGGAGGACTTCCTTAATTTCTAAATCTGTTTTCTAAGTAAGATAGAAAAAAACTTTGACACTGGATTTAGATCATAAAGCTAACAGATTGCATAAAGTAACATTTCAAGTTCACAAAATTACACCTGGATTACAAAGGCATGAAGAAAAAAATCCTTTTGTCTAGGCTCTGATCACCAGTGAAGCCATTACAGAAAAGTAAAATATGAAGCAGAATGTTAAGGAACAGATTTGGTTTTGAAATGAAGTAATTGTGCAAGACAGGAAAAAGCAATAATGGCTGAAGGATTAACTTTAACTTCACCTTATGTCTTCCACTACTAGTCTTCCACAAATATATTAGACATAATTAATTGATAACTTAGTGGCTGTGACGGACATGCCCATGGAATCATTTTGCTGGAGCAGTATTGACAAAAGTGGCAGTATTTGTTTTGCATGTTCTGGTAAAAAAGGTTATTGTATAACAGTCCCATTAAAGGCTCTGGTTATAGCAATATAGTGTGGATTTTTGCACAGATTTGAGTTGTTTTACCTTCCATTTACAGTAAGTTACACTAAAGCCTATAGTCTGAGACTTAGCTTGGTTTCAAACACCAGTAAAATCTAGAAAACAAACCAAGAGTGAAGAAGATAGGAAAAAAAACAAACCAAAGGCAAAACCAACAAAACAAAAAAATCCACCAAAGCAAAAAGGTTAAATAGTGAGAGATCCAGCTAGAAATTTCCATTGGCATTGCATGTCTGCAAAAAATAACCCAAAAAACTCCATCACATATTTGACCATTCCGCCTCATTATGAAAATATTCTCAACAAGTCTTGCTCTGATCTAAAGCACCTATAATAAAACTATACAAACTTCTACAACAAGGTCACCTACTTTTTTTCTGAGGAAGAGTTAAAAACCAACATAGTACTGCTGCATCACAAAAAACAGTAGCTCTTTCTTTAAAGATGTCAGCACATGCTAACGTCAGTGCATTGCAAGAAAGGAGACAGTTATGATCTCATTCCACAGGTATCCGATATCGTGTCCCTAAATGTGAGAATGACAGTGTAGGCTACTGAGGAGAGGCAGCATGTGAGGAAATGGGAGGGTGCTGTGTCAATCCTAAGGAAAGGTAGGAAGGATGCAGTTACCTCCCACGCCTAACACAGAGGCAAATGAATTGTCATCCGTATTGTTAGAGCTCTGTTTAGGAGGGGTAGACACAGGGTTTCATTAAAAAAAATGAGATGTGCTCAGCAGTCTTTGAAATTCTGCCATGCTAAATCTAATTGTTGTTACTCAGAAAATGTGGAAATGGCATAATTTCAAAATTCTGGCAGGAGTCTGTTGTAACTGAGGCATGTTTTCAGGGACACATGCAGACCAGTTGACAAGGCAGGTGGAGGGCACAGTGGATCTGATTCTTCATTTCTGAAGCATCTTTGATTCATTTTATGAAGCACAGGCAAGGCTCCCAAAACCTTGAGGAGTTTTCTATGTATGAAACTATGAAGAGAGGGAAAGCATTTTTATTTATATCACTAATACCAGGAAGATTTCCATGAGATACATCCTGGTTGGCAGTGTTTGCAAGCAAGGTTGACAGAGGAACACGTCCAAATAAAATTTTAAACAATTCCAGTAATACCTGCAAAGACATTTAAATACCATAAGAAGAGTATAGAACTGTCTGTTTTTCACAACACCTTCAGTGACAATAGGTGAATGGGGAGAGTGTATTGAACTAGGAAGTTTAGTCTGGATTTAAAGTTACATGTGGGAAAGAAGTCTTTATCTGCTCTTAGTGTCTGAGTTTGTGAAATGGATACAATTTCTGTAAATACTTAAAGAAATCTGTGAAACACATAAATTATGGTAACAGGTAATTATCCACAAAAGAAATATGATTTCTTTGTAAAAAAAAGAAAAAGTCAAAGTTGTTCTGGGTATACAGTAATTCCTTCAAGCTTGCCCCAAGATTTTCCCATATATTGAAGATCAGATCAGACTCACTGGAATTTTTTTCCTTACCAGGATGGCACTATTGAAAGTGTCTTTGACATCCCTTCAGTGCTACTGGGCAAGCACATGGGTAAAAAAATGCCTTCAGTGCAAAACTGCAGTCAGATGGCTGTTCTCCTAATGACTTATACACTGTCAGCATTTAAGAAAATGCCTTTTTTTTTTAGTTCTTCTACAGCATATCATCATGCTCTGCTATTAATATGAAGTGTAGACATTACCTCCTGATCCAGCTAAAACAAATCGCAGTGAATCAGCATGTTTCCACACTCTTCACATACTCCAGTCAGGGAAGTAAGAGCAGGAAAAAAAACTCAGCTCTTTAAACAAAGCAGTTCTTTATCAGTGTCTTATGTCTCCCTATCTCCCTCTCTGTATGTGTACCTCTGCCTTTTAGGCAGCTCATCACCCTAACTCACCAGAGAAGTCCCACTGACTCAGGAAGGACGTTGCACTGAGCAGCATTTGCAGCACCTTCGGTGACACCCATCAAGATGTACAAGAGACAACAGAGGCAGCAGAGATTTTGCAGCACGGGAACAAACACATTTTCAGCAAAATCCACCTGTGAATCTGACTGATAACAATCAGCTAGATGCTAGAAGGCAGCACATCATTAGCCATTGCTAAACAAACAACGGGTATTGTTTAGCACAGGCATAGCTCTGTCAAATGCAGAACTGTTTTAACTAGCAATGTAGCCCACTTATTTCTATGTTACATTCAGGGATAGGAAGCAGAGAGAAAATCTCTTGAATGATGGCAGACTAACCTAGTTTTCTGTGAAATAGCTCTATTATTAATGGTTTTCTGGGGTTTGGCTGGGTTTTTTCTTTTTAATGAAATACCAGCCATTAATTTTAGTGAAGTCATTTCTTGCTCCTCAGTGTGCAGCTGTACAACAAACAATTTCAATATGATTGAGAGGATTTTTCTTTCTTATTTGCTTCTATTTTAATCAGTCCATTGCATATAATTGAAGAACAAACTCCAGCTCTGTATTTACAAAGATCTAATCCACAGAGGTTTTAACTTCTGGGAAGACATAAAACTGAAAGCAGTATTTCCGTGATCACTGCTATGGATCCCCAACCACCTTTTAGTCAGCTATTGGGGGAAAATAAGGAAAATGTTGGTGTGGCAAGTCTTTATAATTATAAAAATACAAGTACTCACTGCGCAGAAACTCTTCTTTTTGTATTCAATCACTCTTACTTGCAAAATGCTAATAGATTCAGGTGGCATATAGTACAACAGTGCAGCACTCAACAAAAATACTGAGCAGCTGGTTATGTTGCCCTGTGACTGTTTTAGATTTGCTTACTTAAAATTGCAACCATGAAACAAGATTACGTCATTTTAAAAGATAGGTTTTTAGAGGGCCTGCTCATGAAAGAGTATAGAGTTATGCTTCTGAACACAGGAGAAAATAAAATAAAATTAAAATTCATTAAGTCTTACTTATATTGCCTACAAATGTTTGTCTTTTAGTTATAGTACCCTAAAGGAGATTAATTTATTGCTCGAATTACAAAGAGGTGAGCCAAGAGCTCCAGGCTCTGCCACCAACACCTTGTACGATCCTCAGAGTTATATCATCTCCTTAAGTACCGTTTCTTCCATATAAGAGAGAGAAAGAAAGAGAGAGGAGAAAAACAGTACTAGCATGCTTTCAGAAAGGTATTGAGATGCTAATGGTTTAATTAGGGTTTTTTCATTTTATTGAGAAACCCAAAAGGAAAGTGCTATATTAATGCAAATCATCTGTATTAAGTGATAGAAATAAAATCCCTAAGACAAAAGCCACATAATGTTTTGTCCAAACAACAAAAGACCAACTTCACTTTTTATATTAAATTGTTTATAGATGTCATCAAAAGATCATGGTAGAGAAAATATTTAGTGCAACTCAAGAAAGCTCACTCAAATCATATGGAACTACCTTATGCTCATAACTGGTGAACGTGAGAAATATAGATATGGAAATTAATTTACTAGAAGTGATATCCTAATGCTCAGTTCACACTGGCAAATAAATTGATGAAAGGAAGAGCTATTTTACTAATTTTAGACCTTTTTTCTAATCTAAAGTTTTGGGGTGGTGGGTAGGCTGGAAAGAGCAAGCCTTACTATTGAGACTGCCATATCTACTTGCATCCAGGATCAGTATCCTTCTTTATCATCTGCTTGATGAGAAACTATCTGACTATGGATTGAAAGAAGACTTCTGCCTGCTTTCGATATGTAAGTCCTATGAACCAGCTAGAATGGGAAGCTTCACTATGCTTTCCTTTTACTTGATTTTTTTTTTCCCTCTCTCTCTCTTTTGGTACTCCTATCCTTCCATTTAGCCTACTACAGCTGCTTTTCTTATTTGTTTTTGTGGCACTGCTGTGAGCTCCTCTCATGTTAGAAAGGCAGCTAAAAGCACAGTCCTAAGCATGTTGATATTTGACAGACTTCACAATGGGGGAGGAGACCAGGTGCTGTGCCTGTCTTTAACTGTAAGATTTGCAGCGTGAGCCAGAAACAGAAACTACATTTTCCATCTTTGCTGTTCTTTTTTTTCCCCTCTCTCCTTCTGTGTGCACATTGCTTTGTCTTCAACAAAAGCAACCACAATAGCACATATCCCTAGTACCTGACTTCTTTAGTTTTCCTCCAGTAGTTATCATCCTCAGCACTTTCTAAAAGACTGTCAGACAAGATTTTCTAGAAGCAAACTAAAAAGAAAACCAGCCTCCCTGGAAACACTCTAAGCTTACGTGAAAGGGAATAATACTGGCTGTTAAACATGCCATTTTTTTCTTAATGTTTGGCAAGTCTAAGTGGATTGCCCCACCCCACAACTTTTTATACCTCTAAATAAAAATTTAACAACATTTAATCCTGTTTGCTATGAGCATAAGGAGGCTGAAGCCTGTATGTATTCAGTACTGAATGCTGTTTTACATTTTGTAGTGACAGAGGTAAATTAACACCTTTAATTCATATTTTTTCAAACATGATTGTTAGTAAGGCATTACCAGTAGGCTCTAGTGATCAGAGCAGGCAAGCATTTCTGTGTAGGATCTTTATACATACATTTAACTCTAGCACTCTCCTCTGTTGCAGTAGTAGCTAATCTTCATAGGCTCCAATGTTGCAGAAAACAACCCTATGTGTCATTGAACCTGGCCCGTAGATATACAGTACTGTAAAGCACAGCTGTCATAGCCAACTTTGTTTACTCAGCATCACATGGAACTCCATCTGGAAATGGTTTAGAGCTTCTCAAATAACTGGGGAATCCATAAGGAATAAGGCATCCTTCCCCAAACAGCCCAGTTAACAGTGGAAAAAAACAAGAAATATTTCCTGCCTTCCCCATTTCTCTGCTGAGAGAGGATTTGTCCCACTCAATTTTATTTCTGTCCTGCTCGACAGCCAAAACTGTCAGTGACGAATGCTATTTGGAGAGTGTGGTCTCTAAAATATCTCACAGCTTATGATTATTAGATATACAATGTCAAAGTCACAGTTTAACATGCTTATGCAATCCTACTGCCCTGAGATCTGCAAGGTCAGAAGAATATAACATATTGCTCAAGTCACCTGCGGTGTTCCCCTGGCAGTGGTTCAGTCAGTCCTCATGCTGCCAGGGGTCTTAGGATCACAGAAGAACTAGGGACAGAAAAGGTAAAAGTTGGGCTTTATTAAAGGCTTTTATTAGGCAAACAAAGCACCCTGAATTTCAAATGGAAGGGCCTTTATGGCCGTGGAGCAGCTCTACCAGGAAAGTCTGAGATAGAGCAATCACCTTTCCTGGAAACAGGTAAAGGTGAAATCGCTGCAATGTTAAGACATTTCCAGATGAATTTCCAGAGCCAGTGAGGGAGAAGCCCTTAGTATATCATATATTTTTTCCCATTTTAATTCCTCAGAGTAAAAATTATCACAAATTCCATGGAAGTGTTTAAAAAAGCCTTTACATGACCAGCTTTAAAATACAAAAACACAACCTAGTTTTTGTTTTGTTCTTACTGTCAAATCAGTTCATTACCATTTCTACAAGCGTAATTAAGATAAACATTAGATTTTAGCACAAAGAGAATTATCATTCAAAAGTTTTTCCACCTGTCCAAGGCTGTTTACACTAAAGAAAAAAAAAATTAAATTTTCCTTCCACAAATATTAAGACATTTAGATCTCTAAGACTGAATGACAGACTACTTCTTAAAACACACGAAGTCTGTGCAAACAAAAATGCATTAATCTCTCACTGATACTACCTTTCATACAAAAATCGATATCTTTCTGTGCTATATTTTAACAATGCTTACAATTACCTGTTAAATCATCCTTTTATTTCAAATAATGTGGTTCACAGAATCACAGTGATTGTTCACCTTAAAGCATTGTGAAATCCAGCAGAATGTGTATTTATTTATTTCTGTATTTATTTTGCCATGAAGGTTTTTAAGTTAGTATTACATTTATAATTTTAAAAGACTCATCATATCTTTATCATAATTTAACCTTCAGTGAAGAAACATTGAATAATAAAGCTCAGTACATATTATACAAATAGGTTTTAATTTTAGAAGTGTATTTTAAAGCATACAACACAATATGATGAAGGAAAGGTAGTAATAGTCATTAAAAATATCTCTTACCTATATAAGATTTTTATATTTTTTAAAAAGCATTCAAAACACACCTTACATAATGTACAAAGCCTTTCTGCAATGCATTTCTAATAAATTGGAGACTATTTTAGTACTCATGCAGCTGAAGACTGTAGAAATCATCATCTTGTGGACATAAGGTCCAACATTTTCATTCATTCAAACTTCAGAGAACTGAACAGCTTCTATAACTCAGCAAAAGAGCAACAATAACAACTAGCCATAGGGTTCTCTGCTGTATTTCACAGCTTATGAAATGAGCAAATATTTCTTCTCATTTTAAACGGTTTGTTAATAGAGCAATCTCCCTACAGTTGCACTGTCATCTCTACTGATAAACAAAAATACATCTCCAAGTTTAGCGCTCTTGTCTATAGTAGGATTTCTATTTTTCAAGTATTCTTAAAAACAACCATGATGACATCTGATTGTTTCGTTTAAGATGTGTGTATCAACAACATTATTAAAATATTCTTTTTCTTTT
Source organism: Pseudotriccus pelzelni (assembly GCA_035584735.1). Lineage (NCBI taxonomy): Eukaryota > Metazoa > Chordata > Aves > Passeriformes > Tyrannidae > Pseudotriccus > Pseudotriccus pelzelni. The sequence goes on along the minus strand of JAWMRA010000078.1, from coordinate 36,092,076 downwards.
TTTTATTGACGCATCTAGGATTACAGAAAATGATTGCCCTTTCTCCATTTTGCCTTTGTTTATGTGGTTGTAAGAGGAAATAATACATTGCTGGCTGTACTTGAAACTTTTGCTTTACCAAAGTGTTTCATTTATTGCAAAACAGAACAGCATAATTTGTTATGCCAAACAAGTGATCTATGGGAATGATTTTGGGTGATGGTTTAGTGTGCTTCTGTTACTTTTGTAGCAGTAAACAATTGTGCTTTGTAATTTTCTGTGTCTTCACAGCAATGAAAAATAGTTTCAAGGATTGTGTTCATAAAATTATATGTTAGAATTATTTTTATAACCCAGTTCATTTGCATGCTTTGTTGCATCTGACAGAACACTCCGGCTATTTAAGAAACCTCTTCTGCAAAAACTGTGGTAAACTTTATGGCTATTATTGCTATGTTCACCGATCCAGGCGAAATCATTTCTCTACTCAGAATGCAAAGAACTATTTTCGGTGTGTGGTTATGACAGTCTTCTCAAATACAAGGATAATCCTTTTAAACATGTCGAAAGTCATACAGGTGTGGCAGAAATTTCCCTTGGCTGAACAAGCAACTCCCCACAACTCCAAAGTGAAATTGCCACAGAGGAGTGCTCTAGAAGTCCCTTTCAACCCAAACTATTCTGTCATTCAATGATTTTTTGATGAAACATTACCCTCAAAGACATTGCACAGCCACAATCCATGTGGGAGATAGTTAAATTAACCAGAAAACACACAAAATATACTAGGAATCAAAGACTCTTTTTCTTTATTCCTTGATGCTGTATACACACACAAATAACTGTTATGATATGAGAGGATGAGCATGAGTTAGTACCACCTATGCTTCTTCAAGGCAGTTCTGAGACTCTACCTACAAGGTAAACCTTCTAGATGGTAATGTTTTAAAAACACATTCCAATTTTGAAAAAAGCATCTCAAACAAACAGAAATGAAAGAAAATGAAAGAGTCTTTGGCAAAGATAGACTTTACTCGCATCACAAATAAATATCCCTAAGGCAGTGAGTGTTCATAGTACCCTCTTAGCTTCCCCTAATTCTTTAACTCTGGACAGTTTCCCTATCCTCCAAGTGGTTGTCAGTCAGAGGATTTTTCACTTGGTGCTTTCTCCAAGAGCAGCTTTGCTTCTAAGAGTTCTCCTCTGAAAGAGACAAAGATGGTCTCTCTCCAAGAGACATTCAAGAGAAGCTCAGAGATATAATCACCCACTTCTCTATCACCACCATTTGTCTTCAAAACCCTCTCTTATACAATCTTCTCAGCATAACAGAATACTGTAACTGCTGTAATTTCTGCTGTGGTTGGTTGCTAATTTCCACACTGCTCCAGGAAGCTCTGCACTCACAAATGTTGAGTGGGCAGTGGCTAGTTAGTATGTATAGTGTGACATAACTAAGTCTTTCTAACAAAACATAATACTATGCACATGTTGGAAACATGGCATGTTTACGCAGTCATTAAATAAATTGTCCAGAACACTTTTTCTTTGTGTTTCCTTATTGGGCTATAAATGCAGAAAGGGATTCTTAAAGAATGTTTATTTAATCATCAAAGTCTGAAACGTAAATTTACATGCCTAAATTATACTTCAGACAGGATCCTCATACTGTCTTCTTAGACCACAAAGGGACTTTTCTGTGTGATCAGTTTGTCTTAAAACTCGGAGGTTTCAAATGATTGCTGCACTGAAAACAGGATTGATCTATACTGACAGTGTTCTGTGGAGCTTTGATTAACTGATTCAGCTTTATTCGTCCTGGAAATTAATTAAATACATGATAGCACTTTAAAATTAGGACCAGTTTTCACTCCAGGGTACAAAAAAACCGTCCCAACATTAACAATGATCACTTAAAATAACAAATAGCAGATACTCCTAATTAAGACAAACTACGACAAAATTCCTTTTCAAAGGAAGCTCAGCTGTTAGTTAAGAAATCCAAGTGCAAATGCACTCTAGGCTCATAACACATTAACAGTCTGGGACTGTCTCTCCCTTCTAGCTGTATATTCAAGATTGTTGGATATTCTGAGGGATGTTTAAGTATGTTTACAGAGTATTTTGAGGTGACTCTGAACATGTAAAAAATGTACCCATCTACCCTGCTGTGCAGGAGCCGTTCTACTTTTTCCATAAGACTGTTTCTAAAATAGCATAGGAGAGCAAGAAAGCAACATTCTAACACTCACAGCTAGGGCATCTTCCTTGGAGCCAGACATACCTCAGTTCCTGTCCTTGCTCCTGGGAATCTGCCTTCACAGAAAAAAAAGACAGAGTTCATACCAAATTCTCAGAGCTTGCTTTCTGTGTTTTTTTAGGTGGGAAGCTGGAAAATTAAGATCCACATTCCTGCTAGGCTGCATAGAGAATTTAAATGGAGTTTCTAGTCCCTTATCTACTGGACATATCACCATGACATTTTCTTTTCCACAGCTGATATTGCTGCTATATTAAACATAAATGTTCAAAGAGTTTTAGGAGGACTAAAGATTTATTATTTAGAGAAAACCCTTGCCCAGGCCCAACTGCAAATCATAATATCATGCCTGTGGCTACTTGTTTTGTATCTGCAGTGAGTGGGCAAGTCTCAGGTGGGGTGCTGGTGAGAATTTATCATTCTGCAGTGCTAATGCCGTGGTTCACATTTGCTGGGGAAGTTGTCTGAAAAGGCTAGCTTCTGTTTCTGCTAAGTCACACTGCTGTATTGCTGTTAAGAAGGGAGAGGAACAGAATTATCAACCTCATGCATCATCAGGAAAACTGTACACCCATTTTTAATTTCAAAGGCTTTACTCATGAGCACTACTCAAATTATATAGAGGGTTAGATTTGATTTTCAAATATCCATATGAAACAATCCAGGGAATTCAAATGGCACTGTTACTGTTCAGGTGAAGAGCTTAAGTCGAGACTCCAAAGTCATGCTCAGCTGCAAGCAACCAGCTACTGCAATGAGGAGGCTGACAGGAAAAGAAGTAAACTCAGCAGCTGTGGTATCTGTATGGAAAAGTCCAGTAAGAGGAGTCCATAAATTGACTATCTATTTTTACTTTGGTTCTGGAATGTGATTTTCAATGGTTCACTGATTTCTCCTATTTGCAAACTGGTGTCAGAGTCTGAAAACTGGAATTCTCTCAGGAGAAACAAAACTGGTATATGTGCTCCGTTTGGCTGCTAATGTCTGTTCAGGGAACAGAATGGAGTTAGTCTGAGGTAAATTCAGAAGAAATAAACACAGTTTGAGCATCAGTTCCTCAGCCACAAGTATTTCACTCCTCAAATTCTGTCTTGATGTATTTCTTTGCTTGTTAAAACACAAACGTTACTGATTTACAGGTCTGTTGAGATAGCCTAAATATTTCTATACTTAAAACTACAATTATTTTCAATATATTGAAAAAATTCTGTATATTTCGAGTTTATTTCTACATCAGATTTTTGAAAGAAATTTTGAAAGGCAAATTTGCAACACAATGAAAACCTCAGCACAAGCTCCTGTTTGCCTACATAGACACGGTACATTTGAACAGCATAATATCATATGACTGAATTACAATAGTGAAAAACTACAGCCATAATTTAAAGTGAGAAGAAGAATAATTTTAGACTAGACATTGCCATGTGGAATGGACAAGTAAGTCTCTTATTTCCTCTAAACTCAGCTTGGAACAATGGATTCAATATTGGCTATTTACTTTGTCTAGAATTTTTGCACTGACTTCATTGCAAGATCATTTGCTGGGAAAAATTACATGAACCTAGGCCATAACTTGCCAAATGAATGGCTAGGCTGCTACCTTCTTTGATAATTTTGATAGCTTTATTCTTAGCACTTAATTAAAATGAGGTGTTCTACTGACAGACACGCCAGAGATCTTGCTGAAGGAGAAACTCATGGAAATTATGGGCCCTGCACTACACCAGAAATAAGACTAGGTGTCAAAAATGATTTCTTCTGGCCTTAAAAAAAAAAAATATACCAGTATGCAACAAAGACTGATTTGAAGAATACCACTTTAGAAGTAAATTCTATTCAACAGAAATAATTATTGCTTTTTTCCTCCTACAAGAAAGAAACTTCATCAAGGAGGAATGAAATACCAAGATTTTCAATTAAATGTTTTTAACTGTGTTTTTACAGTGTTTAACAAACTGGAAAACATGGTAAAGAAGATTGAGCAACAGGAAGTAACATAATTGCCAATAGCCTACATAATACCAGCATATTTCAGCAATAGCCCACAATATGTGGTACACTAAGGAAAATTAGGTCTTCAGCCAAACAGATAAAAAACATGAAAGCATCTTCCATGAAGTAGCATCTACTTGCATATTGGAGGAAAACTCAAAAAAAAAAATTAATGAGGAAGAAAAGTAAGCCTGAAAAAAAAGTGAAAGAACTTTTGGAATCAGAAGTAAAAAAAAGACTTCAGAAGTTGAGAAACCACTGCTGGAATGATTCAATCTCTGCCCTCGAGCCTCAAATCAGCAGAACCTGAGAAGGTGTAGAGTGGAAATATTTCCATGTATTTAATTTGTTGCACCTTTCCCTGGTCATTTCCATTTGCCACTGCTGAAGGAATAATAGTGGTTAGGCAGAGCTTTAGTCAGATCTTGGCTCTCTGTGTGTTCTCATTACTGCTCATTCTGAACATCAGCTGCTTTTCCTGCAGTTTAATTGTAAAGAGGGAAAAAAAGCACCTCAAGTAGTACATTATCAGAAGATCCATCTTTTTTACACTAGTTTCAGTAGAGAAAGCAAGCAACTTAACTCACTAGGGAAACTATTTAGCTGGACTCTCTTAGCACAGCATTTCTTTCTGAAGGGGAAGGAGGGAGTATTTCACTCTACCTTACATTAACTCTCCTGATTTTCAATTAAATTACTAAAACAAAGATGGTGTATTAGTACATCTAGCAGATCTTGACTGTCTTACAGCTCACTGGTGTAGATATCTACAGCTTCTCGACTAATGACAAGCTGTGTAATTTCCCATGGTTGGCAGGACCTCTAAGCAATAATGTCTGCTTCCCCAACCCAGTGTTTGATTTCTGCATCTAAATCTGCACTAACATGAGCATCATGTTGACACTGGCCTGACATCGACTGAACACACCATTTCCTTTTCGGCCAAGCATGCAGCTTACCAAGCAGGTTATAAGGCATAAAATTCCAGCAAAACTGTTGAAGTAGAACCCGTTTCTCACTCTGTCACATGCACACTATATTTGCTCATCTGTTTTTCACAGCTAAAGGAGTGGTAACAAATTGGCAGGAAAGTTTTGTCAATTTGCTCTTGTAAAACTGCAAATGACAAAAATCTATTTAACATTTATTAGAAATGGCCAACAACCCTCACTTCTTGAGTGAATGTGGGTTTTGTTTTCCCAAAAAAGTAATAAAACAGACTGTTTATAATGGTTGGCAGCAATAACATCTATACCACAGACCTCTATATCCAGCTATTTGGATTCATGTCAGCCTCTAATACTTTGACACATCGATCCACAGAACAATCTCAGGGTTACGATTTAAAATAAAATGCATTAGGTATGTCTACCCAGATGGCTGGGTACCAGCACATAGCTGTTTTTGAGACCAGACTAGTGGATCGTGCAGCCAATGAACTTCCAAATGTAAACTCAGAGAGAGCTCGAGTGTCTATTTGGACTCTCAGACCCAGGCTCCCCATTGTTGTGGTTTAATCAAATCTGACAACTAAGTCCCACACAACCACTTACTCCCCTCGCACAGTCGGATGAGGGAGAGAATTTGAGGACTAAAAATGAGAAAACTCGTTGTTTGAGATAAAGACAAATTAATAGATAAAGCAAAAGTCATGCATACAACCAAAGCAAAGCAAGGAGTTCATTCACCACTTCCTGTGGGGAGGCAGGGTTCAGCCATCTCCTGGAAAGCATGGCTCCATCACATTATAGTTTCTTGGGAAGACAAACACCATCACTCTGAACGTCTCCACCTTCCCCCTTCTTCCCCACTCTACAAAGAGCCTGATGCCATATCGTATCAAATATCCCTTGTGTTAGTTGGGATCAGCTGTGTCCCCTCCCAGCTTCTCCTGCACCCCAGCCCACTCACTGGTGGGGCAGTGTGAGAGGCAGAAAAGGCCTTGCTCAGCAGTAAAGAAATCATCCCTGTATTGTCAATGCTGTTTACAGCTCTGAAAACGGCTCTCTCCAAAACAAAGACCCATTCCAGCTATTATAATGAAAATTAACTGTGCCCACGCCAAAACCTGCTCACCCTCATAGAGACTGCAGACTGTCCATGGGTGACCATGCTGATGAGAGGATAAGTCACCAAAAAACTGCTCTAGAAACCATATCTCCAGAACTAGATAAAAATTACCATCGGGATTGTCAGACATCAAATAAGATGACTGATTTAAAAGTGATACAATAAATACCAGTCAGGAGCAAGAAAACTGGTGGCAGCCTAACTGCCTCAGTGGAAGAACAGTCACAGCCTACATCTAAAACACCATACTTATGATATATACTTATCTTGACAGTGTAGACAGCAGAAGAGCAGAATTTACTTTTGGTAACTCATCTAAAATTCAAAAGAAAAAAAATCTTCCCTCTAGGCATCTCCAACTGAAAGCTTCAGTCTCAATATCCTTTGGAAACAGAACCTCAGTAAAGGAAAAACATTAATGTATTTTACAGGAAATGTCATACTAATCCTCACTCTCTGGCAGTCCAAAGACCATAACATTGTTTTTACCACTTAGATTCTCCGCAATACTAAGATAAATCAACTTGACTTTAGTTTTTTGTGCTCTTAGTATCTTTTTGGGTTTAGATGTCCATATACCTCTTTGTTTCAATGCAATGGCTAAAGGTATATCAGTGGGAGAAAGACACTTAGGATTCCGTTTAAAAGGAAAGATGATTTTCTGCAGATCAGCAAGAACTGGCTTGAATTTTTGGAAAGCTTAAATTTGAGGCTAACTCACAACAGTTTCAATTCTATTTCAAGCTGATGGAGAAATCATAAACCCAAATTGCTATTACATCTTTCAAGCTATGAACCAAGGCTAACTGCAGAGAAATTTGTATAGCACATGATAGCAATGGAAGGCACAGCTGAGAAGAAATGGAATCTGTATTAGAAAATATCTGAAAGATTTTTGCTCGTGTATTGTTTCTGAGTTGTTTTGTCCAGAAGGAACATAGTAAAAAATAGCATGAATAAACTTTCAACACTGTTAGTTAATTTCATTAATCTGATTCGCTGTGTTACCTTTACAAAAGAACATTTTCTTTTCCATGAAAATAATTAACTAATTATGAGCAGACAACAGAAGATTAGAGATTAAAAGAAACTTCTTAGAAATATTCCAAATAATTGCATTTGCTGCTGTATTTATGATGGGAAAGTCCATCATTCTGGCACTGGTGGTGAATTCAGGCATGAGGAAGGGATTGCAATGGAAAGGTTGTCCATTACTTCTAAATAAGAACCTTGTAAAAAGGCTGAATTGCTGGCAAGAATGAGCATACCTTCCAGTCTCTTCCAATGACTCACACAATGCCTCAGAGTGTCAGGTTGAATTGCCCTGCCAATTTCTTTCATTTTGTTTCTCTGAGAAAAATGAAAGCTAAGAAAAGGAGGAACATTCAAAGAATATGGGGCATATATCAAGGTTTAACGTCAGCCCAGCAAAACATCTGTCAAGCACCTATTCTGAAGCTTCAGTCTGAAATTAAGATAAATAAAAGTTATGTAAATTCTACTAGAAATGGCATTTTAAAGTTATATTCCACAGGCATATGCACATGGGAAAACAGTACTAGCAAATGTTTTGCAAGCAAACAAATTTAAATAATTCACATTGGTAAAGAGATTTTAAATTTCTTGTGCAGTTTCTTTTTTTTCTTTTAAAAAAAAGGAAATCTAACAAACAGGATTTTTTTTTTTTGTTTGCTATTGATTTTAGGATACTCCCACTAAATTTACACTTTTTTCATCCAGCAGTTTTAAAACGTGTTGATTGGAAGCAGAGGTTAATCTAAACCAGCAGCTGTTACTTAGATATAATTGCATTTCCAGCACAACCGATGCCTTGATTTAAATGTTCTTTATAAAGCTGTAGAAACCGTAAGTAATGAAGTTGTTATTGCTTGTACCTCTTAAGCAATTATGTAAAAAGTCACATGTACGCTTAGATTTCAGCTAGCTTAAATATCTGAATCAAGTAAGTTCTCACTGGTTTTAAAGGAATTTTATTTGATATCAGTTTGTGCCATGTTATTCTGCCCTCAATGGTTACATTCTGCAGGATGGAAGCATCACAGCAGGCAGCAGAATTTCCTGCCTTGCTGTCAGTTGGAACACAGACCTTGTTTAATTCAAATCAAGGTGATATTCAGCAACATATAATTTCACAATTAGCATTTTTTCCCACAGCTTGTGTCATCTTATCACTAATCTTTTGAAAACAGTGAAAATCAGCTTATGAAAATTCTTCTGTGCTACAAACTGTTTTCTTTAGACAAGATAACCAAGAGGAAAGGTACATGAGGGAAGAATATTAAAGAATATTTTTGTCAACTTGAAACAACAGATTAATACAACTGATTGTTGTCTCCCTGTCCTCTCTAGCACATATTTGATTAATGCAGTCCACAAGTATAGTCTGCTTAAACTCTACTAAATGGAATATGGATCAAACTATAATTCAGTGTGATTTTCCTTTGCATATAATCCTTCTGAAGCCAATTCTAAGTATAGTTATATGAAAAAAGAAATAAAAAGATAAAAAAGTATTACTTTAGGGCCATGTTCTGACACTCACAGTCATAGCAAGTGGTGCTTTATAATTAAAATTATGATAGTGATAATGAGGAAAGTAACATTCAAATCAAAGGGAGGGGAGAGCTGAGGAATCAATTCTTGGTGAAGAGGAAAATAGACAGACAATACCTAAAAGAATCAGAGATTATATTTACACTGCTAATTCAACACCATAAGAATGAGATGTATTTTCACTAATGTAAATAACCAAAAGTTACGGAAAAAGAAAATGGAGCCTCTAAGGAATGGCTACAGTAATGAGGCCAGTACAAAAAGCAGCCACATCTAGTATTAACCTTGGCATTTAGAAATAACAGGAAATGATTATGGAATCCAACAGATGTTTTCCAGAGAAGACATATCAAATACTGTAAGGATACTGAGGTTGAGCCAGAACAGGAATGTTTGAAGTCTGACGTGAAATGGCAGATGTGACAGGAGAGAAAAGCCCTTCAGAAAGATCAATTTAAAATATCTTTGACAATTAAGGAAATGCCAAATGCAATTGTGAAAGCTAATAGAGAACATAAAAAATACAAGGGTTATTGACAGCTGTGCACATTTGATCTAGAATGACTCCCCCATTCTTAATTAATAACCATACTTCAACTCACTCCTCAGCCTCAGCCGACATGCAGCAGGGGATTTATAGGAGAAAGAGGAAAGGGAACACACAAAAGTAGAACACTCATTCTTTCACAGGCATTGACCAGCACAAGCTTCCTACTGCAGAGGCCACGTCGAGTCCTGAATTGTTTATTTATGATTCACAAGCATCACGTGTTCCCAGTTCTGGATTGAGATGAACATATCATAAACGTATCATAGACGAACAAAGGCTGAAATGACAGGCTTTCCCATAGAAATAGATTGTGGTTATATGTATTTCTAAAGCTGGATCAGTATTTTACGTGCTGCCACATGCCTGATATTATGTGGACAGGGATTAAGCTGTATCTCTGTTGATACCCTGCACATGTAGTACACCACAGCCAGAGAGACCTGCTGTGACTCCACGAGATGGTGTGCTGGCTGCTGCCTCTTGCAGAGGGTAACACTGTCACACAGCAAGAAGCACATGCTGTGGGCAGCCATTTGTTCCTTTTGCTGCCTCCTGTGCTTTCTGAGCTGCACTTGGGCTGCAGAAGAGCATTGACTTTGAGAACAAGTGTTTATTTGCATAGATTTTTATGATACTCAGTGTTTCTGGACCATAATCTGTAACTGTGTCTCCCATCTGGAAAATAAGAAACAACACTGGAAAATACACAAGTCACTGGGAGCTGGAGATGGAACTTCAGAAGAACAAAAATAGTGGGAATATGACAGAAGAAGCAGTGGGAAAGGAATTGACTCCCTAAAGTGACTTTGCAATACTGACTCTTCCTCTGTAGAAAGTCAGAGAAGTTCTGCATGCCTGGTGAGCAGGATGGAGCAAGCTTTGGAAAAATACTACAGGGAAGTTCAGCCTTATGGAGCTAATAAGGGACCATTCCAGATCGATCCAAACAAATTCTAGGGGTAAGTATTTATTTGCAGATATCTCTGAAAGCCATCATCATCATTCAGAGAGCAACATCAGCACCAAGGTTCAGCAGTCCCAGCTGGCATGGGAACCAGAACCATGTTGTGGAGCTGCACTATGGCCATGAGGTTTTCAGCCATGATAGATTAAGTAGTGCTTCTGGCCTTGTGTCAGAGAATACGCATGGTGGCTATTGTTTGTTTCCCTCTAGCAATGCTTATTTCAATTCATTCCAAGTAAAATGGATTTTACTACGTGAAAATTAATTCCATATACCAAATTTCGTTCAGGCCAGACTTTTAGGTGAAGCCCATATCTGCCAAAAGTTTGCACATGATTTCAAATAGCTATTTATAAAAACAAATATATAACACACAGTCTGAGTTCTTTAGAAAGCAGTCAGTGCTTGTCTACTTTTGTTCAAGTGGAGCCGGGACTTTTGATTATTATTTCTTTTTCCAAATGCAGTTTTGTCCACAACGGCACAATTTTCTTTAACCTTTCATTTTATGACAAGCAATTGTGCTCAACCAACATGAGGTAACTACTCCTTCCCAGGACAAGACAGCAACTCAGCATCAGTTTGGATCAAGCTGTGTTGATGTTGACTGTCTTTTTAGCAATGCCTACATAGTACTTTCATACCAGTTCTAACCATCACTGGAATGATAAGGATAGTGCAGCAGGTGAGGCATTTACCTAATGAGAGCACCAGACACTGGAGAAATTTTAACAGAATGATTTTCACTCCTACAGAGAATATTGTCTCTACGCAGGCTGGGGGAAGGAATCTGTCATGAGCAGAAATGAAGAAAAGTGCCGAGATCAGTCAGAAGGAGAGTTTGTCCTTGTGCAGTAATTGCTACCTTACCAAGAAAGAAGCAGAAAAGGCTCAATGGTATAAGTGCTTTAAAGCAATACTCATTGATCATCCAAATTCCAGCAGTATGAGGAGTATTTTTCAGTTCATAATCATACAGACTTTCTCTTTTCTTGTGTGTTTTAGACAACACCACAGATTTAAGTCACTGGAAGGGGTGTAAAGGGAAAATAGAGAAGCAGCCTTTGATGCCATTTGGAATGAACATAAACTTGTCTTCTGGCATCAATGCAGTGGAGATTTTCATGTCCCTATATGGTTATTCTCCTGGCTGGAGCCTGTAGAGCAGATGCACAACACATGGGAAGGCAAGAAAATTATACTTAGATAATAAAATTAAAGCTGGAAAGTAAAGGAGAGAATTTCAGGAATCACTGAAGTGAGTATGTCCCAGAACACAGTTTGGGTTATTTCTTCTTCCAAAAAGAGAAAGAAAAAAAAAATAACCCCACCAACCCTCCTGTAGTTTACGAAAATGGCTTGCTTTATGAAGAGAGCTCTGCTGCCAAAGTCCTGCTGCTCTGCAGAAATGTATCCATGGAGAAAAGACTGAGTGCCGATTATGCTTTTGTTTTTTCCTGACTCAAAATGGATGGAACACAGACTCTGTTTTCCATTCAAAATACATTAAATCTTCATTTAAGGATACTATCGAACGGTCACCAGAAGGACAGTTTCTCAGGGAATATCACTTCTTCACTGCCCTCTGACAACAAGCCTGGATTTGACAAGTGCACTTGATAGCAAAAATAGAGTTTCCAGCTAATAATAAGCTCCAGTAAATACAGCAACTGTGACCTTCCAAAGCTACGTCAGCTGCATATCTCTTCAGCTGTGCTCCGACCAGGCAGCATTATGACTGTCTGGGCAGTGAACCGTGACTCTTTCAAAAGCATCTGCGGATTTTAAGTGATCCCTAAGCATTTTAGAAATGCAAAGCTAATTAAAATTATGAAAGGCTTTCTCTTCACTCTTAATGGTAGATGCTTAACTACTCTTGTTAGCTGCTGAATTCCATCTCAGCCAGAGATATTACAGGGAAGTCTGTGATGTTATACACACCAGCATCGAGTTTGGTTAATCAAATTAGACTTTCTTGGTTATCCTGCTATAAGGACACCTGGTGGGACACCTGGAGGGCAAATGTCTGACGGTAGTTTCAAGTAATAGAAGGTGCTAAATAATGGATAAACTGTGGGCTGCTTTCATCTGCAAAAGTATCCAAATTGCAATAGCCTGAAAGAGAAAGCTTGAGGCACTACCAATTAATTTTCATTAGACTTGGCTGCAATGCAAAAGTGGTCCCAGCAAACTAAGAGCTATTAATTCTCTCCAAGGTCTCTATAGCCAGATAGAAACTTTATGGCAGGGAGGAGGAGGTGGGGAGTGGGGAGCAGTGAGAGAGGGAGGTAGCAAAGGATGCCCAATTTAAGGATAAATTATCAAGGGTTTAATGAAATATGGATTAACACAATCGCCCACTTCCCTATTCTAGAGACCTGAATTCAAAGTAGGTTGCAAATAAAGCAACTCTGGTAATTTCAGTCTGGTCCCTAATGGACATCCGTGTTTTATGAAATCATATCACCTAATTAGGCAGTGGTGAGGAGACATGAGGATCTGGAACATAAAGGAGGAACATCGAGGTCATGACAGAGGTGCTCCTGCAGTAATGTACATGCTGGAGATGACAACTGCACAAGCTGCGTCAATTCTCTGTGAGACAGCACCCCCTTCCTTCCAGTAGGAATTACCAAGAGGCAATCCAGCAGAGTTATGACATGATGTCATTTCACAGAACTAGGCAAATAATGCATAGTAAGTTATTTGTTTGCTGAATTTAACTCCCCTTTTACCTCTCTTCTGCTGTGTCCTCCTTGTTTACTTGCAGAACAGCTAGTAAACAATTTAAAATTTACACCAGTTTACATTTCTAATCTTGCCACTCTTCAACAATAATAGATGAAAAGTAGTGTAAAATGATTTACTTTCTGGCTTACCTATTAATATTCAAAATGCATCTGACTGGTCAGGTGTCTTCTGACATGTCAACCTCCTCAGGTAGAAAGGTGCAAAAGCACTTCCACTGTGAGTTTGCAACCTTAAAATATGGTTGGTAAATGCATGCATATATTGCTGTCATTTCTATGGTATTTGAGGTTCTCACAGACACACCCCACCTCCCTAAAAAAATAATTTAAAAAATGGCACATTTATTTTGGTTTTTTCTTTACAAAAAGGTGAAGGGAAAGGTCAAAGTCCTTGAAGCATGGTAAACAGAAGTATCTAAGGAAGGCATAAGGTTTAAATTTACATCTACGATAGCAAAAGATTATAACTCAATCATAAAATCACGTATTGCAGACAGTTGTTGAGACTTGCTTTCTGAGAGTCACATGCAGTAAAATCTGCAGCTCAGAATTTTGATACAGAAAGATAATGTCAATACCAATAACAGAAATAATATAGCTGAGGAGAAAATATCAGCAGTCATATTTCAGTCAATATGCATTATGCATACAGGACAGCAATAAGGCAATATACTTGTTGAAAAACCTCCATTAAACTCTTCACGAATAGCTCTTAAAGCCTTGCTGTTTTGAGTTCATTTTGATTAAAGGATATTCTACAGATAACAAGAATCTCCAGAGAGAGGCTGAAAATCCTAAGTCTGATTTAAACACAAGTCATGACAAAAAGACAAGACATTGTTCAGGTTCCATCTAATATTTTTATTTCTTCTAGAGCTACATCTAAATTTCTGAGTGGACATGGAGCAGAACAGGCCTAAAGTTTATACAAGATATCAATGATTCAAGTTTAGTGAAAGGTTTGGCTTAGGTCTTCCCTACTTCAGAACCTGAGTTCAAATTCCTGAAGATGTCTTTGCTTAAGTTATCTCATTTTAAAAATCATTTTTATTTGAACATTACTATGTGAGATGGAATTACATTATCTTCTACTTTGCAGTTCAGTCTGTCTGTAACTGTTGTACTAACGTGCACTCTGCTTCATACGTTGCAGACAGTAACCTTAACTTCTACTTTCTGTTACAACTCGTTTGCTTTCCTCCTAAAAATTCCATCTACAGGCAAGAGTGACAAAAAAGATTAGAAGAGATTGTTGTCAAAATTCAGAAGATGATAATGACACATTTGAAACTGCAGATTAGAACTTCCTTATCGAATATATCACACATCACTATCCAGCTTCACTGATAAAATTAATGATTCTTTCTCCTCCATCTTTTTCTGTGTTGCACAAATTGCATAGTAGTTTCCTTTAAAACTAACTCTGGAAGACTTATATTTTAATGGCAATACTTAATTCAGTAAGTTTTAAAGGAACCATTTTCCATGCCACATAAAAGACTGTATTTGTGTTGTTCAGAAACAGCCTTCAAAAAAGTTGTACAGGGAAAAGTTCACTCCATTAATGCTTATAAAAAATTCTCATTAATTACTGTTCTGCTCAGAAAGCATGAAACTATTCTTCAACAGCCAGAAAACAACAATCTTCCTGACAGCTCAGCTCCAACTGTCTTGGAAAACATGGTCTGGATCCTGGGATCTGGCTGAGGTGATGATATAATTCAGAATGAAAGATTGCCACTAATGATCCCAAGCAGACTACTGTATTAACAAAGAATTGCCCTGTGTGGAGACTGAGGTCCAGAGTCCAGTTAAACCCAGGGAGTTCTTTTATTGGTAAAGATTGCAGGTTAGTTGTTCAAGAAAAATTTGTCCATCTCTACTTCTATAGAAGACCTGTGAGCACTCCATTTTCCTATAAGAACATATGACATTTAGGGGCTTTTAAGAAAACACTAAGCCAATATTCCTACAGCACCCTAGGAGGACAAAAACAAGATAAGAAGCTGGTGAGAGAATATATATTTGCTTTTCTGTTTATGCTCTTCCCCAACTGTTTTCAGTTTACCTCTGGTGGTTTCAGGGAAACCTCTTAGATAAAATATTCAGCACAGATTATCCACTAACCATCATGCCAGCACACTACTTTGTACCATACAGAGAGAGGATTCTGAATACTATGTCTGGTCACTCTTTTACATAATCCTGCATGAGAACTCTGGCCCTTATAGATGAAATATAATAGCTGTACCCTGATGCTGTGCTACCACACTAATCCCTCAGTGAGAAACTACTTCAGAGTAAGGACTCAGGAGAAGTTATTCTATTTACTATACCTCTACACTGCCACAGAAAGGACTGTAAGTCTGAAACTCTCTTCCAGGCTGTGCCTTCTAGAGCTGTATGAGATCATCAGTTTTTCATGATCCAAGTCACTGGGAAGGGGAGAGGCAACAGAGTGACAAGTTACGTCTGCCAAGTGAGCAAGCCAGAGAAATTGTTTGGTAGGAGAAGGGGGATGGGTGAAACTATTTATTTTAATATAAGTTAAGTTTTTTGATCTATTAAGTAAAGCAATATATAATGTTTGCAAAAAGTCCAGAACTTTATATTGGTGCTTTCAGACGTATTTAAATAATGTAAGATGTTTTTATACTTTTTGCTTTTAAAAGAGTTGCAAAAGAAGTTACAGGAAGTGATAGCTCCTGTAAACAAAGTTTCCTTTTGAATTTGAGAATGCTGTGGAACCTACAGCATAAATTCAAATTGAACAACAAGACTTCCAAAATTATTTTGCATACAAATTTTGGTAAAAATGAGAAAGGTAGGTAAACAATTGCGTGCAATCACCTGTTTTATTAACAACTGTCTTCTGAAAACAAGTTGGGCCAGCTAAGGAACAAATCTACCTTCATAAATGATTATTACATTTTAAGTACAGTAGCATGCAGTTGCTAATACAGTCTTCCAACTTCGCCAGTCACAAAATGATCAGATTGTGTACGTTGGAAGAACTTTGAAAAATAATTCAACTTAGTTCAAAATTTTTATAAAGTACTCCACTGCAAGTGCATCAGTCCTGCCTGGGACCCTAAAAAATGAACCATTCTTAGCTGAGAAAAACGTAAGACCATGACTCTCTCTCAAACCCTATAGTGGTCATGGAGGAACCCTTACTCATGTTCCTTGAATAACCTGAACCCAGATTCAAGCAATGTCAGTGATAGCATGATGGGACATGCTGACAAAGATTTCCCTTCATTCACCTTCTCAAGGGATTTGACAGCAAAGCTATTTCCTTACTAGTGTTGAGATCACATCAGCTAGGATAAAATGATCATTCTAGAAATCTGAATTCCTTCTCAAGCAATACTTAAACAAGAAAAATCTATCTCTAATAGCTGGGTTAAAACCTGGCAACAGCTGCAAAAGCAGTGATGAGCTTTCCTTTCCAAGGGAAGGGAGAAAAACTGTTGCTGCCAAAACTCATTTCTCACATTTCAGACCAGTGGATCCCACAGAGGTCAGTATAATTACCTTCCTGTTAATATCACCTAATGTAGATAGAAGCATCTGGGCAGCAAAGTGGGGGAGGATAAATTTTTGGTCAGTCTTCTGTTCTTAGGAAATCACAGGGTTTTTAATAATTATTTTTACAATGCAAAATGTAGGACTATCACACCCTGCAGCCTACACAATGCAACTCTGGTGCAAGCAGAAAATTGACAAGAAGTAGCCCTGAAAGACTGGCCCTAAATAAAACAAAAATAGAAGGCATAATGAGAAAAAAAACCCTCTCATTCTTGGGGACTCAGCTTCAACCAAAATTCCGTTGTGGAGTAGGAAAGGCTTTAAATTTCTTTACACTCATTTGCATTTTAACACTAAGAATCTGTCCAAGAAAAATTAGCATGAGATACTTCATAAAATGATTTTTAATAGATGAATTGTCCTTATCCTCCTCCTCCATCTGGATGATTAAAATGAATGTCCTACTCAGTCTCATTTCCTGGTTTCAGTATTTAGATCTTTCCATTTTATAGGGATTATGCTTTTAAACAAAAACCGATAAAAGTATTTTTTTCTTAATTTTTGTCTCTGGAGAGAATTTTCTGTCTCCTCCAAAAGAATACTGCACAGAAGTCTGAAGTCTGTGCACAAAACTGTTAGTGAGCATAACTGAGAATTATTCTATCTAATTATAGTTTATTGATACGCTAAATTAATATGTGCCACAAAAAGGAAGTTCTGCAAAAAAGTGTGCAGAGGGGAGTAATTCTTGCCTAATTGAAAGCCTGTATATCAGCATTTGCCAGATCCACAAAGCCCAACTAGTCAACAGCAATCTTAATTGCCCCATTCCAGTTCCTATATACACAAACCACAGGAAAATTTTTAATTCTTAATCTCGACATCCTCATATGGTACATTTACCCTCTTCTGTACCCAGAACAATGTGTTTTGGCACAAGGGGTGAACAGCCATTTCACAGTGTGGGAAGGACTCCATCTCTCTGGTGCAGAATTTGAAAGGTGTGGGGCACAGGAAGCAGTGGGTTTTGGGAAGACAGCAAATGGCTGCACCGCTGAGTGAGGTGAGTCCTGAACATCAGACTCTGTTCTTGCCCCCTCCACAGCTATTCTACACTGTGTCATTCTCCAAAAAGGTGCACTTCTTACTTTGTCACAGCATGGGTCTCGTTTGGACACCCTCCTTGAATAGTCAGTGGAGCTGCACGAACAGAGTGTGTATGTGAAGGTATATATGGAGAAGTCGGACCCTGTGAGTTTCCATCTGTGTTCCTATTACTGATCAATAGTGATCTCATTCTCTCTGCATTGCAGGCACACAGCTTCCAACGTGGAGTAATGTTTGCTCATCCCTCATTTACCAAATACATCAAAACATCTTAAATTACAATGAATACAGAGAAAATTAAGCTTTGGACAACTGAGTTCTTTTTTGTCTCTGAATTCACTGAAGTAAATGGGCAAGTTCTGTCAGTTCTATGCACCAAATGAGTTATGGGTCCTTGGGAGATGAAAGCACAAGGCCCAGTGATTGAAGACATTATTTTAACAGAAGCAAAACATGGGGATGAATGAAGATGGATGAGGCGATTTTAATTCCTAAATTTCCTAACTTTCAAATGTTTGCCTTACAAAGTTAATAATTAATATAACTTTGAACATGTTAACATGCTTTTTTGGTTGTATTACATATTTTATTCAGTGATATGACAATATGACTAATTGATTAACAACTTTTAATGTATTTGTAATTATTTTTCTTTTAACTGTGCTGAAAATATAATAAAACATTATTAAAAAGAGTAATCTAAGTCATAAGTGATATAAACTAAAGAAATCAAACTTTCTGGTGACTGAATTCATTTTACAAAGAAATCCATGCAAGTCTGACAACTGCTAGACATCTTTTAGTTGGATGCCTTATCTAAACCGAAGTGTTGGTCCTGAAAGCCCTATTACCTGTGTCTGACTTAGCACAGACTAAGTATGAAGCTTTTCTTCCACCTTGTACATCCAAACAAGACTGTTTATGCTACACTTGACATGGCTTTGAGACATAAAGATGTTATCGCCTCTAGCATACCCACTGCTTGTTACTGCTGCACTGAGAGAAGTTAACCTTAAGCTTGACTGGCTGATTGTTCTCTAATCTGTTTCTAAAAATGAACCAGATTTATAAAGAATAAGTGAAAAATACAAGACTGGTCAGAGACAGAGGAGATGCATCCCTAGAGCCTGGGGTTAGAACCATTCTGTCTAGATGCCTGCTAGACTGAAGTGGAAAAAAAATCTCATGCAACAAACTGACAGACCCAGCTGGAAGACAGCAGGTGACAGCATTACCTCCAGCAAGGAGCTCCTTTATTTTCACTGGCACTCTAACTTGCACACACACGGAATAGCCAACAGGCATACAGCACCCAGATATCCACAGAGTGCAAGATGATTCCAACAAAACAACCAGGATGGTCCTTGCTGAAAGTGTGGGCTCAGACTCAGTTATTAGCCTCCCAAATCATATGCTTACTTTTGAAGAAATTCCAACCATATATCTGGACCAAACTTGGTTGAGATACAGGATGGGAAGGAAATGGGATTTGATGGAAAAAACCAACATGGAGCCAGGGAGGCATTTGCCAAGACTGCATGACAACCGGACCTCCTTTACATTACTTCCATGCAATGACGTTATGCTGCTGAAACAGCTCCCCAGCTGGCAACAACAATCAACAAGAGTTAAACTGAATACATACTGTATTTGTTTTGGTATTCTTAAGGAAACAACCTTTCTTCTGGTATTCAAAAAATGGTCCTGTCTGAGAAATCCATTAGTGACTGAGCCTGAGGGACGATGAAGCTCTCATTGTTTGGTGTGTGTGACAGAAGTTTCACTTTTTTAGTCTTGGATGAAATCTCCATGAGATTTGAAGACTGGTGCAAGAGGAATCTTTTTATTCAACAGCAGCCTTAGGAGAGATTGCTTACTTATCTTTCCCTCTATGAAGTACAAGCTGATTGTTATCTGAGTGTCTGGGTTGAATTTCATCCGTTCTGAAGCACCCCTGTTTCATTAAGAATCTAATACCCATTATGAGCAGTGCTAGCAAAAATTACTTCAATTCAGGTTACTTTGAAAAGCTTAACTACTGTCTCAGTGACAAGATGACATGCAGGTAAGGAAGAAAGGCTAAGTTCAAGGCATCTGGTAGGGATGCCTAATGATTTGGCCTTAGAATGCAATCTTATCTCCTGGAAGGGATCATACTTCCACAGAAAAAGCAAACAAAAAACCAAACCAAAGCAAAAACACAACCAACAAACAAAAATAACCATGTGCAATGGAACTCACAAATTTGTGAAGCCCCTGCTCAATTTCCACCAGACCTCACATTTCTGCTTTCATCCTTGTACCACTTCACAATTTAAAAATTAAGTCAGAGGACTGGCCTGTCAGTTTGATACTCCTGAAAGTCAGGGTATAACCTTAACCACCTACTTTCAAATTGAGAAATTTCACTTTTAGCAAATTTGTTTCTTTGTTTGAAGGGGTTTTTTGTATGTTGTTTATGTCTGGGTTAATAAAAAGAAATTATAGATAAGATGGCATGCATCTGTTTTAGAGGGGTTACAGCAGAACCCAAGCCTGTGCAACCAACAGAAAGAACACATTTTCTAAGCTTAAATGGTACACAAGTTGATTGGAATACTCCTCTGTTTTTCATATATATTCATGAATGCAGGCTAAAATCCTAAACTCCCATAAAAAATTCTGTGAAAATCAAGGACAACAATATGATTAGAGCACGCTGTCCATCTTCTAATCAGACAGCCCCCATCTGTTTCCTGCCAGACAGGACCCCAACCTCTAAGTAATGCCAGAGTTTAACTTCACTCAGTTGTGTCTGATTAACTTAATGCAGGAAGTCATTTCCAGATGGGACTCCAGTTTAAATCCAAAAGCTATGCCACTGTCTGGCTCATCAAGGCTCCTGCATCACATACAGCACACTCTAAGGGATGGCAGCTTCTGGCAGGCAATACTTTTTTAATACCCTACTAAGGTAGATAATGTTGTTATTCAGAATTTACAGGGAAGAAGTGCAAGGCTATAAACAAAAAAAAAAAAAAAAGGAGATAAAAAGAGATAAAGAAAGAAACAAAGAAACTAGCTCCTGAACTTTGCGCTTCACCTTTCTAAACTTGAAAAGTTCACTCTTGAGAAGGTTTTCTTGAGAGGATTTTTGCTCATTTTGCTTCCTTTACATGTCAAAGAGATTTTAAACAGTCCATGATCTCCAGAGCTGGCTTTTTTTTTTTTTTTGATGCACAAGAAAGCCAGATTCCATGAGGCTCACACGTTAGATAGTTTGTTCCTAGTGATTTACAGCATTATGAGAGTTAGGTAACTTTTGCAATGAAGCTGCTCCCAGCTGGCCCACATGCAGACTTCCATTCCACGGACTGAACTGCAGCACTTCCATCATTCCTGAGCTACTTCCCAAAAGCATATAAAGGAGAAATGGGAAGCCTTGCTTATGCAGCAAAGTTTCCATCGGGCACTGCTAAACTTCTTTCAGAACTATATTAAGATTTTTGTTCCTATAAAAGCACTGAAAATATTTAAATCAATGGGCATGAATATTCATGCAGGAAAAACTGTAGAGGCAGTCCAGCTGCTGGAATTATCATTGGGGTGGGAGAATAGGAAAAACAAGGTCTACATGTTAAATTATGTTGTTCTGAATTAAGGGCTCAGAGAAACACTAACTCACCAAACATAAGCCAGACTGGCCTGTGTTCAAAAGAGGACAGTGATGTATGTTGCTGTTTGAGAGATCCAGCTTTCAAAAATCAGGTTTATCTGTTTGATGTCTGAGTCCTAATTTGCCAAAAGACTGTAGAGGGTGGTCCCTGTCCAGGGTTGGGTGGTGGAAGAGCAACCCTGTTTTCAGACAACTTTTACCTTCCCACACCCCCACCCAGTGTCCTGTCTGTGCTCCTTGATCACCCCTGAACTGGGTACTAAAAGTCACACCATTAAAAATAGCCATAGAAAATGTAGATTTATGAGGTAAAAGACAAAAAAAAATTGTTTATCTTAGCTTGTTTTTGGAAAAATTCACCAAATTTCACTGTGTCACCTGCCTGACTGATCAGTTGAAATTGATCTGTTCAGGGGAATTTTTAATTTTATAGTTATTACTGTCAATTCATTCATAGTTCACTAAGTTACACTAAATTCAGCTGAGGTATCAATAGAGGTATCAGGTGTTTAATATAGACCAGTCCATGATGATTACAGTGCAACTAAGAAATATTCAATAAGGAAATACTGAAAATCATGTTGCCTAGTGGCTAGGAGCACTAACCATGGCTTAACTGAAATATTAGTGTTATTTTCCCTTCTCTACCACAGATAATTCCTTTAAGAGCTTTTTCACATCGAATCAATAATGGATTGTATATAATATAAAAAATATTTGTTTACTAATCCTACTGGTTGAAGAAATTTATGTGACAAGAGCACTGTGGAGCACCAAGGAGCACTATGGTAACAGCTGTTGCTAGATGATATTTTGACAAAGAATAGGCAGGCTGTAAACCAAGAAATAATAGTGTGTTAAACCTCTACGTGAGCATTTCAGGGCTGTACTCCTGCAGAAATGCATAGGCCCTCACTGTAGGTCCCAGCTTTTAAGGTCAAGGTTATGTGGAGGATTCCTAAGGATTATGAGCATGCACCTGGTATGAATAGTGTGATTACAACAGGTAAAGATCACCTGTTAAAAATGCAAAGAAGCCTTCTTGTGCTTTCTACTATAAATCTGTCTTCTGAAAATATTGGAATGGTACCTCATCATCGTCCTTCAAATTTCTCCTTAAATTGCATTATGTCACAACAGCTACTAACAAGTTGAAAAGGTTAGGCTTTCAGTGTCCTGACCCAAAGATCCTTTTGTGTTACCCAGTGCCATTCAGTTTTCTCTTCATTCTCCATCTGCATGCCTGTTTTATACTTGGGCTGGAAGCAGATGTGTCATGCTCCACAATCCAGAATGTCTAGCTGTTACAATACAAGTA
The DNA here is from genome assembly GCA_035584735.1 of Pseudotriccus pelzelni. NCBI lineage: Eukaryota > Metazoa > Chordata > Aves > Passeriformes > Tyrannidae > Pseudotriccus > Pseudotriccus pelzelni. Next base: position 36,069,326 of record JAWMRA010000078.1, on the reverse strand, counting down.
GAAATAGCATTATTACCTTTATTAGTATAATAATAACTCTGCCATATTAGATTAGTTTCCCGTCTGAAGCAACTTTAGAAAAAGAAGTCGTCTCTCTGCTTCAGCAACTACACAATGATTTCACAAGCATATCCCCACAAGAGAAACATGAATCATTCAGAGGCACACATGGTATATATGAATGACACATTTTTGCATTTGGATTCCTGATTCATCTGACAGATGTGAGAAAATTCATGAAGTTAGACAAGTCCCAAGTGATTGCACGTGTCTGGATGCTGTAAAGCACAAGTTATTCCACCTACTTTGGCACTAAAAGTACTGAGCTTTTTCTCCTTCTGGTTGACTGTTTGTTGTAATATAGCTACAGTTGTGAATTATTAGCAATGCCACCTGTCTTTTCACATCCATTAAGAATATTTTACAGACCTTATAATAATTAAGAGTAATGGCAACTTACATTCTCGTATTTAATCTGACCTCTCGTGCTTCCAAACCCTTTAAAAGCAAATTAAAAGCTCCCAGCAGGTATCTGAGGTAACATGGATGACATAAGGATGTGGAGAAACTGTTTAAAAATAAAATACCATAACAGAAATGCTGAAGTGTCAAACAGATGCCAAAGTCATATGTTAGGTGCACACATGTATATATTTTGCCACACTTACAAGGTACTACTCATTACAGCTTTGATAGCAAGCAACACATGGACTGATCCTCCTAAGTTTTTATTCCCATAAGATCTACTGATAAGATCCTGGTGTTCCTCTGTGCCAGAACTTGATGCAGACCCCTCTGAGGTCCCTAGAAGTCCTCTTACTGAACATCCTGAGCTTTAGGCAGGGTGCTTGTGGACTCTGTAATGAAAATTCCAAATGACTGTGGAGTGGATGTATTCACCAGAAAACCAGTGCATCTCCTCACTACTCTTCAGTTGTCTCGGAGTCATTCTCTATAAAGTTCACAAGCATGACACTCATGCTGTGTAAATAAGCTATTTGTTTTCAGTTAATGATCCTCACCATCAAACACACAATGGTACTCAATTTCCTATTTTATTTCTTTTTCCTTTCCCTCCCTCCCTCCCTCCTGCTGTTTAATACCAGCAAGTATGATCTCCATCATGTAGACGGAAAAATCCATGGACCAGCTACAATGTTTATGTATTTGTACAGCACCTAGCAGAGTCTGGGTCTGATCCTGACTTGGGACTGGCACTCAGAACACTTTTTGTAGTGCTGCTTCTCTAGATTCACAAGCATATAACTCATGGCCTAAAATTAAATAAATAAAATCGATGATAAGGCATCAGAATGAGTTATAAATGTATATAGGCAATGTCTCTAGCTCTGATCTACAGGTGATTTCTTCCCACATAAACTCTCTGCTTTTTCTACTTCCAGAGTGTCTGAGGATATACTAGAGGTAACTGTATTTTAAATAAGTACATTTTGCACTTTTTAAGGTATGGAGAACCAGTGGCTGTCATATGCTTTTCAGAACGTGCTCAGTATTATGCTTCTAGAGGCACATTAATTCCTAACTTAAAGCAAAGCAGACAACATTGGAAAAAAGTTATGCTGTGTTTACCAAAGGAATTTCTCAAAATTGTCACTTTTAATTCCTTAGGATATTTTATGGGCCATTGGCCTTCATTTACAGAGGAAGCATACAGTCCTCTGAAAGACTTGTTTTTCCTCCTGACTGTGTCATTTGTTTCATGAGTAATCACAGAAGAGTAACAAATTTATCTAGGCATCCATTTGCCCTATCTGTAAATTCGGCTAACAACAGTTTACAGAACCATACAATGCCATAACACGTTACTGAAACTGTAAGCTGTTTGGGGCAGGGAACTCATGCTATTTCATCTTGCGTTTATACCACAGGTAAGGAAGCAGATCTGTCAAGGAGGTGCCTAGGGAAGGTGTAAGCTACCTCCTTCTTCCAGCCCATTAGCCAGAAGCACTCACTTCTCTGCCAAATCCCACAGAGCACTGACAGCTCACTGAGGCTGAGCAGCTCAACGCTGTGTTGCTGAAGAGTAACACAAATAGCACCATCAGTATTTCAGGAAAGGATGTTGTGATCCTCCAACAATGGAAAGCAATTACAAACTAATTCTTTTCTATAAAAAGAAAAAAATTAAAATGCAGTGATTTTTCATGCTGTATGAGACTAACAGATGGGTGGTACAAAGCATCCACCATTTAAAGCAGGCACCTGCCACTTAGGAAAAACAAATGCAAAAGAAAAGGTCTTCACTGGAGGTCACTACACTCTCTGAAAGGTAGTGGTTGATTCAACATGATATACATCCATCCAATACTCAGATAGCATGTCACATTATTTTAAGGAATATGATCAGACTTTCTCAGCGGGTTGGATTTGCTGGTTCAGCAGGCTTAACAACTAACACCAGGGATGAAATACTTTTAGTGCCTGCTTTTAAATTTTAAAGCTACAAAGAAGCTGAATCTTGATTAAGGGACCAGTAGGCAGCTGTACCTTGAACAACTAGTGTGATGCATTATTTCCTGTCATCCTCTTCAGTGAACCAGTAAGGTGATTGAAATTAAAATGGTGCCTTGCATGGAAAGTTTACAACATGATAATTGTAGGAAATGAATACAAATTAAAGCTTTTAAAAGACAGATCCACTACAGGTCATTGTGACCAACATGCTGCTTGAGGTTTTCTACAAACAGAAAAAAGCATGGCAGGATGAAAACATGGGGTCTAAATCCTCTAGATTTAAAAAGAATGAAAGGAAGAAAAAAGCAAACAAATGCCAAACAAGGAAAAATACCAGTGCACAATAAGCCACACACTCACAGAATGCATCAAAATCTCTACAGCAGTTGCATGGGTGCTTTCACATTTTGGCCCCAGTTATAATCTCATTACACTTTTTAACACAGTTTGACTGATTTAACTTTGCTTTTCCAAATTTTCAGCAGTATTTTCAGAAGAAAGATGTAATTTAAAAGCTGGTGGCCTAGAAATTCTAAGAATGTTCATCTGGCATGGCTCATCAAAAACAAATATAGCTTATCAGCAAATAGTTTAAAAAAAATTAGTTTGTTTTTTTTGTCAAACTTACACAGTTTTGGATTCAAAGATACTTTAGCAAAGTCACCCTTCATCCTACTGTAGAAACATTCATTAATCACTACTGTAGAAATCCTAAGGATAAAATCACTATATTACTTACTGAGTCAAAGATTCAAGGAAAAAAAGATAAATCTCCCTTCCCATCTGGCAACTTCTGAGTCAAATATTCATATTTCACTTTAAAAAAAAAGACTGCTTTAGACCCAGAATGTAGTCAACTTACATCATGTAAAGTATAAATATGTTTTATGTAAAGCCAAATTTGGACTAAACCCCAAGATTTCCAGGCTTCCTCTTTTAGACTTTTACACTACAAATTGAGCTACATCTTCTCTGTGTCTCTATTTTAAGAGACCCAGTAGAAATTAAGCCTCAGCAAAACAAAGTGTGGAATCAGGGAAGCAATAAATGCACAGTCTGAGAACACATAAGCAGGTGAGAATCAGTTTGAGAGACTGAAATGATGAACAGGTCAGGTAGTGAGAATTTTTAAACAGTTTGACTATGCAATTAACATGAGACTTGTGACAAGAAAAGCATGTGTAGTTCCTAACACGTTACTGACCCCCCAATGAATTGATTCAATTGTAAACTGGCTGAACAATTGGATTTTAATCTCATGTATCTTTTTTCTTTTTTTTTTCCAAGAGGAATAGCTGAATAAGTAACACCACTGAATAACTCAAATTTTTGGGTTTTCAGAACAAGTTTCCAGATTGCTAAGCCTAAGGTTCAAATGGACTGCAGCCCCAGTGGGCAAGCTCTGCCCTTGCTGCTGAGCCACAGCAATCCATCTCACCTCATGGAGCCCCACAGGTGCTCTACAGCTCCTCTGGGACTGCTGGAGCATCCTCTGCTCAACAGGGTCTGTGTACATAACAAGGGTCCATGTCAGGTGTCTCAGGGTAACTCAGAGAAAGCTGAAATATGGCATCCCTGAAATCAGATTGTTACAAACCATAGGCTTTTTGTTTCTGAAATCAGACAAGCACAGAAAAAGTACTCCAGAGTTCATTACCTTAACAGTTTATTTTGAAGTGGTTATTCCAAAATTTACTTTCCTGAAGAAAGGCTTCAGCTAAGGTCCCTCCTTTCTTCACCCCAGACAAGCAAACTGTTTTATTGTAAAATTTAACCTGGTGCCCATTTGTTTGGAGTCCTATTAAAACCAGTTCTGGATCCAGTATCATGTATCAAAGAACCACTGTGCTACAGGCTGCTTTTGGTGTTTCAGAAACCAGAACAAGCCCTACAGCCACATGACCTTTTTCCAGGAAAGGCGATTCTACAGTTAGAGGACCATCTCCTCTCTGCCTTCCCAAGAAACAAACCCTTCCTTCTCCAAAGGAATAGATCTCCCATGCCACTGCTGCCAATGCTGGTTGAATCAGATTTGTAGTGGAAGCAGGCTCCAACTTCTCAGAAGCTAGCCTTCAATACAAAAGCTGCTGCTGCCTCTGAAGGCTCCTGAACCAAAAAAACTCCAAAAAAGTTGGAACACATGAAGATTTTTTAGGGAAAGGTTGATAGTTTCTCAGCTACTCCCCCAGGAAAGTACAATTAACTCATCTGTAATGAGAGCACTTATGCACACTCAATTTAGTTACAGCGCATATGCAAGTTCCTACCATCTCTGTCCCCCTGTCCCAGACTGTTGACTTGCATGGAACAAAAGGCTGACCCTGGAAGACTTTTCCTAATTAGCATTCCATGACTAATGCAAAAATTAAGGGAGATAATTGTGTTAGCTATACTTCTGGGGAAAAGCTTTTATGAGATATGTCTGACAAAGTGAGTGAAAATCCCAAATGTCCAAATGCTCTAAGAACTTAAGAAAAAGGGGACAGGGAAAATGCAGAAGGTGGAAAAGAGGGGTAAGAAAGGGGAAAAAAAAACCCCAATATATGCTGGAAAGATATTGCAACTCCAGTTTTAGAGAGGGGAGGTGTGGGGACTTTTGTTCTCATCTCTGGGCCTCACCCTTCTCTGCTTTGCACCACTCAGTCTCTCTGGTGTAGACGTGGAAGAGCAGAGCCGCTGTGCATTAATACAGCTGAGAAAATTCACCCCACATGGTGTGTCCTTCTAAAATTATGAGAAAATCCCTTCCCCTTCCTCTCAATGACCTACATTTCTGTATTGAAACAGAAACTAAAACATTAAAATTCTGTGATCTGTTGAATCAAGTTATTGCCTCTTAAATTGCTTTGTATCAATTGAATCATTGTAACTACCTGTTTCTATCTTTGCCCCTCACCTCATGAAAGTATTGTAGCTTAACCAAACCAAAGGTGTGGGTTTTTTTCAAATGTCATGTACTAAGACACAAGTGCACTTGGGCCTCTGACCCAAAATTATTACACAGATCCTCAATTCCTTATAATTTGATTATATTTCTTAACCAAGGATACCAGATCTACCACTGTAAATCATCATCAGTTCCCATAAAACCAGAAAGCTACTCATGTTAAAGACAAGAAATGGATTATATGAACTCAGAAAAGCTCAGAAATAACAAATTTTTGTAACTTTTCAACTCACAAATCTCAACGAACTTGAGAATTTGGGACTGGTTTATTTCTGAAATCAGTGATAATTAAAAATACTGTTAGTTGATAACTTAAACTTGAGAGATCATCTTAAAGAGATTAAATCACAATCTTCCAATCACAAAATTTTTATCTTCTCAAGCAGCCAAAAAGAACAGATGAAGCAGAATGAGAAGAAAATATTCAGGATTCAATATATTTTGGTACACAATCAGCAAGATAACCAATAGTCAGATTGACTCAAAGTGACTTTGGTAGCAAACCAAATAGGTTAAAAATTAATGTGTATTTGTGACAAGGCAAGACTGCTGTGTTTTTGCTAGTTTTAAGGTTAATCAGTATTTAATTGATGCTGCATCACTGTTTTCTTGCTGTAGGTTATTTGGTTTGATTTTGGTTTTGCTGGGATTTTTTTAAGTGACACAAATGGCAAAGAATAGACTTCCATCTGTATTTCTATCAACTAAAATGATGGTAGATCCAATTAGGATTTCTTCTCACAGCTTTACTCAGGAAAGGAGCTCTTGCTATTTCTGTCCCAAACACATTTATTTTTTCTTGCTGGTACCAAAAATTTTGGGTCTTTTAGAGATCAACAAAAATAGAATATTTATGCTACTTGACATTGACAATTAAAAAAAAGAGGATCACTTTACAAAAGGCAAACCAGGTTACCCTCATCTGCAGTTCTATGTTAAAACTGCTGGTAAAGCAAGTCACAATTGGTTTAGATCAAAAGAGATGGAGAAGATGCATTTTTGTGGAAAAAAAAATATTTAGCAATCATAGGTAGGACTTGCAACATATAGTTAATTCAGAATACAGTTAATTCAGAAGTGTTCAATGAACATCTCATCCACACTCAGATACTTTATAAACAGCAAAAAAAGAGCTATATTAGACAAATTCAGCACTTGTATGCAGCAAAACAGAGCAGAGATGCTGCTTTGCTTCCTTCCCCCTCAAGCATGTGGAGAAGTCAAGCTCTTCTCTAAGACCAAAAATTAATATTTATGAAGAAACTACAGTTGAAACTTTACAGCAGAGTGGCTGTGGCTCTTACTGTTCCAGTGGCAGGAGGCATGACCAGCCTTCTCTCCACGTAATGGGCTCTACTATGCACAGTCACAAGCACCCTCTGATGAATACCATTCAGAGGAGCAAGTGGATTTTGAAGAGTCATGCCATCTAAATTGCACACTTATAAGCAGAAATGTTTTATGTTTAAAAAAGAATCAAACCTCTTTAAAACTTACCCCATACCAGATTTTCGAAGTCACTCAATTATTTCCTGAAATCTGCTTTTTTTTTTTTTTAAATAAATAAATAAAATTGTGCACATGCCAAACCAAACATTTTTATGTAGGTATAAGTAGTGTCTCAAGCCACAGGACTTTTCCAAAGCACTGGTACTAGACCTGCATGTAAACTCCTGGGTAAACCTGCTGAGTAAATATCACCCTGGAGGAGTTTTCATGCCAAAACCCACTTGAAATTACCCCCTAAGGGAGAAATCAGCCTCCTAAGGGAGAATGAGGTCAGATCAACATAATGTAGTCCTGGTATTATATGACTGGTTTTTCTCAGATTCATAAGGATGAGAACACATTGCAAAATAGGTATCAAAAATCCCATTGAAAATGTTACTGATTTTTTCCAGCCAAGAGGTTGAGAACAGTATATATGAAGCTTCAGAGATCAGAATTGTATTGTGACAGCTTCCCAAGAGAAATCAGAGCTTCTTTGGATTCAGGATTAACAGGCAGTCCCTTATCCACTTTGGCTGTATATGCAGCAGCCATCAGCTTAGACAGAGGGCAAATACAAAAACATTTGTAGCCACAAATTTGTAGCCAAGTGTCTGCATTAAAGTATAAAGCAACAAAGCTTTCAGAAGCTATGTGAGTCCCAGCACCGGGAATTTCGTACGTAAATGTGTAGCAAACACTGCAGAATCACATCTCCCCTCTGCTTCCTGGTGTCAATGCCAAGAAACTCTATACTCAGGTCAGACTCAAATTTCATGTTCAACATTTTTTTAAAAAATTAGTAATGGCCAGTCTTCGCGAACGAAGAACCGGGGAAGGTCTTTACACCTTCCAGCCTGCACATTGGATTTTTTAGG
>JAWMRA010000078.1:35954327-36061438 GCA_035584735.1 Pseudotriccus pelzelni | reverse complement strand
TGCCTTACAGGGCTAACGAGCTCCACCTGCCCGGGGAGTGTCCCTGGCTGGGATCGAACCCTTGGCCTTGGCGGTGATGGTGCCGCAATCTAACCACTAGGCCACCAGGGGCTCCCTTTAAAAAAAAAAAAAAAAAAAAAAAATTATTAATGTGAGGCCAATGGTCAGGAAGAGCAAAGATTCTCCTGTTTGTGAAAGGCCTTTTGTGCCTTACCAATGTCTTCCAATGGTCAGGATCACTGTGAGCTGTGCACTGGCAGCAGGCTGCCCTGCTTGCAGGGCTAGAGGATACAGTCACAGAAATTCCCTGAATACCCCTCATGCACTTATTTGCAATAAACACATGAGTCAGCTGAAGAGATCACAAATTTTTTCAGAATACTTTTGAATCATGTTGCTTCAGTATTTTGTAAATCGAAGCTTTTTCACACACTTTCAACAGTCACGTAATCTTTAACAAAATCTGAAAATGTTTCTCAAGGCAAGGTCAGGGCTCTGCATCTTGGGAACTGGTCCTCCAGTCCAGCATGCTCTGCCCCTGCATGCCTCACAGTGAAACTGGTTGGTTTGCCAAAACTGTAAACACACCAGTCAGTACTTTCAGACAAATCAAAGGTAATTCCTGTTCAATTCTAGATACAAATTATGCACAACTTAATCAGATGCCATTTTCCAAATTATTCCCCCTTTCCAAAAGCTACGAAGCTTCTCATGGTTTACCTTGTCCATTAGTCTCAGAGCTAATCCCTCTACAGAGAGCTATAAATCCTGGACTTTTACCTAGCCTAATACAATAGTCAGTTATTAAAGCATCCAATTCCATTCTTTCTGTACTATGAAAGAAAAAAATAAATATAATTCGAAAGTTTTATGTCCTTCTTCCTGTCTCCTTGTAGTTATCTTATTCCTTTCAAGACTATGTACTTTACCTTTACAAGAGTCTTACAAAAGAAGCATGAGAACCTTTACAAAGTCTTACCCAAGTACATTTGAGATCAGCAGTACAGTGAACTTGAATCAACAGAGCACTCTAATTTTCGACAAATCAACCCTAATTTACATAAGTCAGAGATCTGCACTTTGAAACCATAACTGCACACCAACAGAAAAATAACCGACAAGGATATCCCTCTGGAAGATGCTGGCATCTACATTATGGGAAGAAAGCTGATCACTCTTCTTCCTCCAGGATCAAACAATTTTGTAATGCTCCAACACTCTTCTCTGCACTATGAAAAACTGTTTCTCCAACAGAGCCAGATACCTCACCTACAACTGTAAAGTCACGGCCATACAGTAGTGTTTAAGAAACAGTTGATAAAACAGAAACCGCAAATCTATACTGTTCTACTTCAGTACATGGATTTGTTTGCCTACTTAAAATTAAAAAAAAGTGCTTAGGAAGGGTAATGAGAATCATCTTTGTCATCACAATCTACTTCTTGCTCTTCAGCTGCCACAAATCAGTGCTGCTCCACTAACTTGCATTTGACCTGCTTAGACTTATACCACCTGTAGATCTCACTCTCAGTGCTGAAATGTTAAATGTAAAATAAATTTATATCCAGATGCCAAATACTCAGCTGGATTATATCAGCACATTCCCTTCTCTGAAGTCTATGTAGCACATGGATTTACAACAGCTGTAGGTCTAGTCTTTGAATTGCTTGTTTGAGCTTTTAACTTTAGTAACCTACAAGGCATAAAGAGTGATAAAATTGGCAAGAATATAATTGTATTTGACTTATTAGAATATAAATGTATTTGACTGCATGTTAGCCTCTGATTATTATGCTTTTGAGGCACATATACATAAATATATGAACAAATTTCTCTTTGATAGGTCCATCAAAGCATTTTTCAGTAAAATGGTCAATGTGGTGAAAGAAATTATAAAAATGTCAGGGTTTGCTTATGTTTAGAGTTTAGTTTCAGAATTCAATCTCCCATTTCTGCTGCAATTTTTTCAAGGCACTTAGAATTTGTGGAATGCACTCAAAAGAGGTCCATTTTGTCACTGTTTGTCTGGCTACAGCCAAGTTACCAGCTATAGTTTCAGTTTAGAAAATCTGATTTATTTATCAAACTCAATATTGCTAAGCTTGTCAGCCTAAAGTCAAGCACCAAAATCTATATTTAGGCATTTATATAGGTGACCTACTTTATGCAGGCAGTGAAGATCTGTAAACTTCAAAATAAGTCAGCACCCAGCCCCTCTGAAAAACAAGTCATTTACTTACTGCACAGATACGCAATTACCCACATTTGAAAGGAAATGTAAGTCATTTGTGTGACTTTGGTATATAAGAGACATGGTGTGCCTGATGGAGAACACTTTGAACACAGCTTTCGAGAATTGTAATTCCTTCTGCAAGACCTCTCACAAAAGCAATAACCTTCTAATTAAATGTACCATTGACTTCTTTCATCCAGACTGAATACGATCTGACTTGTGAATTGACTAATAATGTGTTCAAAAGATCCCAGTGTTTTGATTCTCTTCTCTTTTAAACATTGTATAAATCGCAGGCATTGTCTTTGTGGTGGTTGTCCGGAGCTGTTTGTGTGGCTGAACAGATCATCTTCATTTGATTTGTACAATACCATGTTAATTGAAGTACTGAGATCCGCTTAAGACTTACCCATTATCAAATGACCTTATGTACTTCCTACTTTGTATGCTACCAAAAAATCTAGTCAAAATATTTAAAGATAAGCAGAACGGTTTGTTAGAAAAGCTGTCATTTGTTATCAGTCTAGAACTGTGATAAGGTGTGCTATTGTTAGGATCAAAGTTGCAATATGCTCATCACTAAGCCCCCGGTCCTGAGAGACAAGACACACTTTTCACTGGTCCTAACACATTTCTAATTACTTTATTTGCAATACAGCTGTTTGCAAGAAATAAAAGCGGCTCATCTGGACTTGCACTGATGGTATTCCAAAGATGCTCTTTAACGGCTGCAAGGATTTCATAACTTCATTGTAGGGGCTGAACATCTGGGCTGAAGGGGGTAGGCAGGCAAGGGGACTCCATCTAGAATGACACTAGCTTTCCTTTGAACTATGCTTCAGAGGATAAGCCATGCTGTCTTGGTTTTGCAATTCTTGAACCAAAACCCAGAAGGATATGACATCTAAAAAGTGACCTAATTACAGTTTGTTTGCTCTTCTTCCAATACTGTAAACAAATACGCTCCCATGTAGCATCCACTCTGATGTGTGGAGTGTGAGCAACCACGCAAAAGAAAGTATCTATAATCTTGGCACAAGCTACAGGAAGAATTATTCTGAAGATATTTGGGAATGAACCCTTGAGATATGTGTAGTATGTATACATATGATCCTGTGTTACTGTGGCCACTGAAAAGTCTCATCAGGAACTAGATTACATGCTTTATTATACTATTTTATTATACTACACTGATTATACTGAATGTCTGATAAAGGACAAACAAAAAGGCTCTGCCTGGGCAGAGACAGAATTTCTGTACGATACCTGAATTATGGCACCCTTTCAAATGTAAAATTTACCCTGCAATCTGAATCAAATAAACAGCACCAGCTTGAATTGTGAAAGGAACTCAAAATCCATTTTTTCCTCAAAGCTGGACTGGCAATGTCCCAGGTAGCCAGTCCTGCAGGGACTGCCAGCATCTCTCCAGAGAGAGATGTCCTTGTCTCCAACAGCTGGAAGGTCCATATTTTCTTTTTCTTACCACTGATTGCATTGTTATGAATTTAGGCAAATAGGGAAAACAATAATATTTGGCTAATGATTCCCTGAAGCATGAGAGAGAAATTATAGTATTTTGGTCTTACAAAGAAACGCTCTTTTGGATGTTGTTCTCACAGCATCTCATTTTGCCTGTTAACTGCATGGTAGTCCATCATGTAAACATTTGCAAATTATGAAGCACAAAAAATAAAACATTGTAAATACCAGACTTAAGAAATTGCTAAAATGCAGAGTACGCATGGACTGTTGCATACTTATCACAGCAAAGGAGAATTTATGATTGACTTAACAATGCATACACTATATGCTCCCAAAAAGTTTACCTTACAGAAAACAAGATCTACTCTGCTGTAACTCCATTGAGTTTCACTCAGTTGCACTTGAGTATCTACACACAGAAGTAACTAAAAGCATTTGGCCTATGCCATCATTATTGCACCGACTGTTATTGAAGCCTTCTATTTTTATTGAAAGTGTGTGTTTCAAATTAGAATAATTTTATTAAGTTATAATTTAATTGGCAGCCTCAGTTTGTAAGTAGCCCAAGACAAGAGAACTGGTGATTTTAGAAGTCAGGGCTGATATTCACTGGCAGGGAAGTATGGAAGGAGCTAGTTTAAGGACTTGCCAAAGCATATAATCTTATAATTCAGTTTTATGAGTAAAGGTTATCAACTCCTACAATTTTTCAAAGATTCATTTCCCAAGAGTCAGGCCAAGATTTGGATACACACACAAATAATGACAGAAATAAAAGAGAAAAATGGCCTATAGCTCTCTTTTAGCCTTCTCATTTTCCTGGAAATATGGAATTGTAACAAGTCTGCCATTCTATATCCTAACCAAGTAGAGAAAAGGGCAGTAAAATCTTAGGTCATTCAGACCGGGGAAAAAAAGACACAGCATGGAGAATGCAGAGGATCGTTTATTTTTTTATCTTCTGTCAGAGGAAGAATGGTGTTTCTAATATCTGCAAGTACTTTGAACAGGAAGTTTCATAAGCAATTAATCATAGGTCTAGAATTTCCCTTGAAAGACTAATCAAATAGTTAATATAGTACTTCTCAAGCAGCAAGAAGCGACAGCTTTTAAGTCCAGTCTGTCAATGAGTCAGGAAGTGCCACCTTCCACTCACAGCTAAGAAATATTTATTACAAGAAATGAAAAGTTCCTTAATTAACTGAAATTAATATAGAGTGAAATACTTGAGAGAACCTTGTACAATTCACTTTGCAATTGAGAAAAGTGACCTTTTTGTTGCACCTGGTATCTAAGCAAAGTCCAGTGAGCCTTTCCACTGACTCTTTTATCTGCTGCTGGACTTCAAAACTGTACTGACCTAACTGAGCTCAAAACTGCGTTCATAAATGCAAATTTTCCTCAATCATATTAATTATTTTCCCTCTGCTGTACCCATTGTGTACATAAAAAATACATTAAAAATGTATTCAAACTTCTTGGTGTCAATTGCATCATGAATGCAATGAGAAAAATGTGATGCATAACCATTTCACTTTAAAAATGAAGCAAAACATACATTTCTTTGCTTGCTAGTCTATACCACTAGATTCCTAGAATTTCAAATGACTTCACAGTTTCACCACAACCTTAGCAATTACTCATATAATGGAATGTTTGAAAGGGTAGATGGTTCTATTCAACTAAATGTCTCCATTTTTCAGGTCTCTCATGTATTTTCTGGCAAAGTCATGTTAGAATGGAAGAATTAAAATCAAGTTTTATTGCCTTAGTGACATAAGTGTTCTCAGTCAGAAAGTGTAGGTACTTTTTAATGATATTATAACAATAAAATCAGACTTATGTCACTTTTCCTGTTGTAATTGCTAATAAGGCATATCTGTGCCTATTGTTTGAGACACAATTTGCCTTTGGTATTGACAGTATTCATCTGACACTAATGGAAATATGTTAGCATGAAGAAATCTTCTGGGTAGGTTGCAAAGCTGATTGCATGGATAATTCCACTAAAAATAACTACCAGTCTATTGGAGAGAATTTTTTTTTTGCTATTTGCTGAGCTTTTAACAATTTAGCAGTACAATAGAGCTTTTTAGATACCTTGAAACACCTACACAGCAGGTTACATTAGTAGGCACTGATTTAAAAATTCAAATTCACTTCACTGAAAAAGATATGTACATACATACAGAGTGATATCCCAAGAAGGTAAATATATGTGTCTTGCATTCATGTATGTAATTACAATAGACACCAATTAAGTTCTGCTGTCCATTTGCCTTTCTGATAGTCCCTGAGTATTTCAACTGGAAAAGAAAACCGAACCTTATTCACTTTAACTTCACCCATTCTACTTCCTTAACGAATACGGAAAATCCACTGATACAATTTACCACAGTTAGGAGGGAACTCTTTTCCTAAGAGATTATTATATTGGCTAGAAGAAAGCTGAAGACAGTAAAATCCTGCCAAGCTCAAGGAAGTTAATGCCCAGTTGACAACTGCATTCAGTGCTAACAGATATCACATACCAGCTACTGGACAACCTTATCAGACTTGATGAAAGGTTGTAACTTAAGGAAGTCTGAATCTCCTGGAAACTTTTCTGATAGATACAACTGTAAGAACAAGCTTTGGACAAAGAAATTGCCTCAACAAACTTCTTAAAATGCTGTAAAAGGTAAAATCACAGGCTAGAGAGATGGGTGTTGAAAAGGTGTTGGATTATGTTGAATGCAATACTGTTAGTTTGGAAGGAAGAATGGTCCTCTCCAGAGAATGCACTGTAAATGAATGCAAAAAACTGTCTTATTAAAATTACAGGAGGTGGAGGCTATCACTTCTTCTCCCTCTTAATGGAAAAGCCTCATAAATAGACCTTTCCCTCAAACAGAGTTTACTCAGTAATTAAGTAAAAAATCCATGTGATTTTACATGCACATTTTTGCCTGTAGAGTGCTGAGCATATTCTCTAAATTCAATGAATAAAAAAGTATGGTAGCCTCAAGTTAAGCAAGTGCACTTAGTTTATCAATATCGTATCAGAAAATCATCAAAAGAACAATTCACACACAGAGTATGCTATCCAGTTCTCTTTCTTTTACAGATATATAGCAATAATAATAATAGATTATTAATTCTATCACCCTTTCCTCCTCTCTCTCTTTCTAGTCACACATACTGTCATCCAAACATGCATCTTAGAACATGGCAATTGCCCCTGGGAAGTTCTGATTGAGACATTATTTGCCTTTCGGGTAGCAGGAACAAAAAAAATAGTTTCTTTGTATTTCAAAATAGATTTTTTTTCTCTTGAGAATGATGCTGCAGTATATAAAGAAAATTTTCATAACACCAAGATACTTACAAACTCCATTTGGTACTGAAAGTCCTACTAGTCATGACAGAAGAGATGTGCTGAACAGCTGTGATGTATCCCTGACGAATCATGTTTTTATCCAGATCAGTCTGAAGGAAAAGTAGACAAAGTAGACAACAAAATTCTTTTTTTTTTAGACCAAAAACTGTAGAAAATATCAGTTGTCAAGGTCAAACAAGTTCTTTTTTCGCTTGGTGTCAATATCCCAATCTTTGCAAAATCAAGGTAAAGGAGGGCCCTGTATTCCCTAAGAAAGCACGCAGCTATTGGCCTGATTTAATAGCCATTGATGGTAACTCTGTTTTTATTAATCTTAGGATAGTCTTTTATGTTTCCTAAACATATATTTCCATCCTGATTTCAATGATTCTCAGCTGTGGTTTTGGAGATAGTGTATTTTATGCTATAACCCACTGCGGTAAATTATTCTAGAAAGTTCTAGATTCCAAATAATATGTCTATGTTTACAAGACAAAGCTTTGTACATTAACTACTTACACAACAGAAAACAATGGACTGTGTTCTTTTACAGGCTCAGGATCCATGGGGAAATATATTTTGGTTGTCTTTTAAAATAAAATACTGACACCTTCAAGTATATCAGTAGACATACTACAGATAAAATCAAAAGGCTTTGATATAATAGAACATGGATAAACTTCACCTTCTGCCTAGTAAAGATAATTTTTTAAACAGTTTTCAGGAACATATATATCTATGACAACAATATTGCAATATCATCTCGCTTCACCCTCTGTCAAACTGCTTAGTTTGGTAATGGTATGGAAACACACACTTTATATTTTACCTTACATAAGTGAACATACAGTCAAACAGTGTACAGTGATATTACTGTATAAATGAAATAAAACAGAGCAGCAGCAGATCTCAGGGAGATCTCATCAGCGTGCATAGATACCCAAATGGTGTAAAGAAGGTGGAGTCAGGCTCTTTTCAGCAGTGCCCGGTGACAGGACTAAAGGACACAAAGTGAAACACAGGAGGCTCCATGTGGACATCAGAAAACATTTTTTCATTGTGAGGGTGACCAAACACAGGCACAAGGTGCCCAGGAAAATTGTGGAATCTTTGTCCTTGGAGATATCCAGAAGCCATCATCTGAACAGGGTTTTGTTTGTTTGTTTTTTTATTTAATTTTGGTTTTCCTGGTTTCTACAGCTAACTCCAGCTAACAAACCTGTCCACTATACTTGTATGCCGAAACCAAATACACGCTGCTAAAGTTGTGTCACCCTTCCCAGGATATAAAGCTGTGATCTGGGGGAAAAAATAAGCAGTCCCCTACAATTTCTGGAGTCTCTTCTACAATTATTATCAGTATCTTTAAGCTGTTTATTAGTGTCAGTGTCAGGTTCCAAATGTGTGAAGGCAGACACATCAATCACATATAGCAATGATGACAGTAGCTGCAAATCAGGGGAAAGTGCATTAACTGCCAAGGCCTCCCACACATGCAGAAACATTTAACAAAAACTGCTGATTAACTCATTCTCACACAGTCATTCATACTCTACCACTGACTGCATTTCAGGAGTAATTTCAATTACTATAAGAAGTATTCTATTGGACTTGCTCAAACAGTCTCCTTGCACCATTATAATATTGAACACAAAAGGCAAGGAAGAGGTTCTGCAGAACACTCCAGGATCCCTTAGAAAATATGCAGCAAGAGCCATGACAAAATTTCAGTTATCCAAACCATAAGTACATCCTGTCTGAGAGACCTTATTGTGGCCCTACAAATAGGTCATGGAAGTTCATACTTTGTTCCCCAACTATTTCCTTTATCACATTTAATCCGTGCATAAATATCCTCATTCACAGAGTGGGATCCCTCCTGTGGCTTCTTTACAGCTTGCTTTTCTATTATTCCTATGCAAGAACATCCACTAGGTTGTTTTGACTGTGAAGGTATTAGTCTTTATTTTTAACTTTATTCTTCCAATCCCTGAATACCCTTACAGGAAATTCTGAGGGGTTATTTATTAGTCACATATGTTATTTATAACATTCTATGGCTCTTCCTATGGTTTTCAAAAACTACAGTTTAAAATATTCTGAAAAATGGTTGAACAGTCAGGAAAATCACGTAATTTTATGTCCTGTCTTTCTGTTTGATCACTACCTGCTTTTCTTTCCTGGCAAATGAGCTGGCTAATTCCTTGCAGGCTGTGTTCCAGAAGCAACTCTTGAGGAAGCTCTTGTGTCAGATCTAGGAAGTCCTCATAAATCAGCATCTGAAAATGATAGCATGCAGAAGTGTGGAATGCATGGGCCTTTACAGAACTGCATGTAAAAGAATAATTTAGCTGTCAACTCCCCAGCTCTCACCTAGTTGAAGTACTCTTGACCAGTACTCTTTTTGACTGTTAAGATCATCACAAATTTTCCATTTCACTGTAAAATCACTCAAGGAAACAGAATGAGTACCTTGTATATCTCTTCCCGTCATCAATAACAACTGAGTTTCCTCAGAGAAATTCCTCTGAGGACAACAGCAGTCTTAGAAGAAACTGAATGTGCTGTCACAAAATCTCCCCTATACTGTTGCAAGCCACACCAGTACGTTATTGACAAGAGTGCAGGTTTTCATACAAGGTGATTAGAGAAGCTAACATTTATACTGTGGATACAGCCATTGACCACAACTGAATTCCAAGAAAGGAGAAAAAGGCTATAAAGCCCACTGGAAGATGTAGGCTAAGATGCATAAGTTAAGGAAGACACACAGAAAACAAGTGATCGGTTCAGAACTCATAGACTTTAATAACTTCTAAAGAGTTTAAGACCAGAGGATCTGATTAAGTCACCTGCTGAAACCACCCTTACATCTCAAGATTTTATGCTTTCTTAGAACCCACACATTAAGGTGAAAAATCGTGCTTACTTTTCTCCTAGAAAAAGATCCAAAGTTGATTTGGAGACAGTACATGAAGAAATCACTTTTACATGGATTCTTTTTGCCTGTGCCTAGTCATCTTCACTGTAAAAATATTGTGACTTAATTCCACTGTGAATTTGCCTGGCTTTAAATACTAGTCATGTAGTTATTTTTAATCCTTTCTCTGGTAGATAAAGAAAGAATTAAGGAGTCAGCAGTGCTTTGTCCCATAGACACTTAAATGTTAAGATGCTGAAATAAAGTTTCTTTGGTGTTTTTTACTGCAATGAGAGATGAAGCCTTCCTAAAAAGTGATCAGGCAGCCCTTTTGGTTTATGGAAGAGCTGAACCATGGTTGTTAAACTTAAAAAGGTAATGAGGTTACGGTTTTATTTCACATTGGTGGGCCATTATCATGAAAGTTGAACACAGTAAAGATAAATAGATGACATATGAGCTGAAGAGAAGGAAGAAGATAAAAAGGATAACTAAAACTCAATGCATGAATAGCAACAGCTGAAAAAAAGGAAGAACGAAAAACATGCTGCACTACTCAAAACTTATATTAAACTTCTAAGTTCTTTAGTTTACTTTGAGAAGAGTAATTTGACTTGAGGAAAAAAAAAAAAAAAAAAAAAGAAAAACCAAAACATCTTTCTAAATTTGTATCTCATTTCCTTGTTACACCAGAACTTCTTTCAAGGTAGCAAATGTTCTGGATTAGAAACACGCATTGATTCAGGCTGGTATTACAAGCAATGGATTATAGCCACCTCATTAATAACAATTACTACTTTCTGAAGCTCTAGCCAGGCTTCCTATTTATTATGAAATTAGTTAATAAGGCGAACATTTCTCTCGGCCTACCTCAGCTATTGCTGCCAGAAACAAGAGAAATACTCTTCAAATGCAACAGTCCTCTCAATGAGACATGCTTTATGTCCCGTGGTTCTGCACCTGAGCAGCATCAACAGCATCGTCAGTGTTGGCAATACACAAAGTGCAGGGAAGTACAGGACTCCTTCTTCTTCTAAACTTTTCTGGGTTTGAAATCTAATTTGATTTGCATGCACAGCTAGATTATGAGCAAAACACATTGGGGGGCATAGGTCTAGCCAGAGTTAATTTTTGTACCTTATATGGGAAGAAACCTTCAGGACTACCTCAACTCTGAATTCAAAAGATTACTCAAAAGATTATTTTACAGAAAGATTCTAAAAAATTTCTTTACAACAGTAGATTCAGTCTGTTTTTTTAAAGGGCAGCTGTTTATATGGCTACAGACCATTACACTCATAATTTCCTACACTGTTCTGCTATCCAGAGCCACTCTAGTGCAGAAGCCATGCAGACTCACCAGTAAGATGCTAAATGTAAACTAGTCTCAACTGTGCCCATATTGCTTAGACCACATATAAAGCAGGTTTTATCTCTGCAGTTATAGGATTGTATGCATGTAAATGTGTGGATATGTCTTAAGGTAATTAAGGAGAAATAGTCAAAAACTGTGCCTAAGGTATTCAAATAGTACACATAAAGACAGGTATATTTGTTTACACACTTTTTTCACATATTGTCGAATACCAAATGATATGCCTTAACCCTGAAGATTCAGTACTACTATAAAATGTGTCTCAGATTGAGTATTTAGTTTATGTAAACACAATAGTAAGGAAGAAAAAAATCAGCATTGCCAGGCAAAGGAACATAGCCATTTCTGTACCCGATAAGCCAAAGATAAACATTCCTGAAATGCAAGAAATGCAAAAACATGAGAGACCCCTGAGATTCAGCAAAATGCATGCATTAAAAAACATTCTGTCTTGGTGCAACACTGAGTTTAGTCACATATATAAAATCAAGTAGGTCATCTGGAGGCATTTGCTTTCCAAACAGTATAAAACAAGTCATCATATAAAAAGGCAACTATTCCAGCCATGTCTGCATCCATTTGCATTTATTTTGAGGGCATACAGAATCCTGAAGGCATGTTTTTTTGTACTTCTGTGCTACAAAATGCAAAGCACTTAAAGGAAATGAAGTGTCCAAGACCCACTCAATAGCAAGTGGAAAACTAATTCTTTAGTCCTTCTATAATAACCAGTATTAAAATCTTGATGTTTGAAGAAAACATTATCCTCTGAAGGCTGTTATTGTCATCTCTTCAAAGTCATTATCGATTGTATTTATTCCTATCCTAAAAGTACCCTTAAGTGGAAATTTGATAGACTTGTTGAAACACAAGTTTTGCAGCTGTTTCCTGAGGAGTTCACATTTTATAATTCTTCGCATTAAAATTGTGTAAATACTGCATAAAACTTCTCTACCATCATTTGATATCTAATGTTTTAGGAGTTTGGTTAAATTCTACATCATGAACATCTGTTCAGCATTAACCTAAAGTCAGTCCTGGATAAACACTGAGGCGCTTGGCCCTTCCTCCTTATATTCCATGATCTACAGCACTGAGGTTGTCTCAGAGAACACTTCATTAATATAAATCTCATATTTTGCCACTATCTTGTCATTTACCTCATGGTGGGAGAAAAGTGCTGCCAAATAGTTTACTGAGCTTTAATACATTTTCTCACTGATATGGCTTAATTTAACATATCCTTTGGTCCTTTTTCCTAACGCCATCTTGTAAATCTCTTGTAAATTATTCCTCCTGAGTTGTTTGGTTGTGTTTTTTTTCCCTGTGCCATTTTGATGCATAGTGTGAAGCTATCCGTCACCAGTCGGAAGCAATGTATCCTCTAATGGAAGGCCCACTGCTTCCAGCTCAGTGAGCACATCATCCATCTTCTTGAGGGTGCCTGCAGCACTTCCACCCTTGGCTGTCTCCACTAAACACGGCTCTTCCCTGGCTGGAGCAGCTCTCTGAGACATCCTGAGACCAGCTTGGGGAGCAGCCCCCCTGCATGGCAGGGTTTCCTGCACTGTTTATCTGCTGTGGATGAGCTATGTTTCTATCTCTAGATCATTTCCATTTTTTCTCACCTGCTTACATTATCTACCTATTTTATCTCTTATTTGAAGTTACACCTGATTCTGTAACTATTTCCTTTCTACTGTATTAGGTACTCAGAAAAGAGTACAAAAAAAAATTCAGAATATTCTATAAAACACCTAAATATTCCTACACGCCACAACTACATAATTTGTAAATATTTTCACTTTATCAAGCTACAGTAACATTCCTGTCTTTTATGTTTCCATGCAATCCTCTACAGAGCTGTTTTCAAAAAGTGGCCTTCCATTAATTGCAAACTCAGTTAATGGCAAGTGCAACTGATGGCATAAAGACATTAATCTATCTGACTACACTCACAGGAGTCATTTAGTCTGAATGCTCCTCAGTAATCACAAAATCAATAATCACCTTCTTTTAAGAGGTTCCTCTGTATGTGGAAGCTCCTTAATAACTTCCTCCATTTCATGTATCATTTCTCTGTGACTATTCAGATTTTTTTTCAAAATGAGATCAGATTTTATCTATTCTACAACAACTGCACTAAAGATGGGGTTTTTGCATCATTTCAGTGGGACATGATATTTTTTTCCTTTTTTTCTTCCAAGAATCTTAGTACTTGTTCAAATATACTGAAAAGTCCACATAATATGTCTAGTGATGGCTCAGTGGGGGTTATTTGGAAAGAAATCTTGCAGAACAGCAACTCCACAGAGTTCCATTTTAATGACAATTTTTAGTGTCGATATTAGACATGTTATCTTTGCCTCTTGCTCTTGGTCACAGGAGATGTTAACTGAAATGTTAATACAGTGATGCTTGCCACACAGGTAAACTTCTGAATCCACAGTGTTTGAGAGCATCCAAAATTAGGCAAGATGAGTCCACCCATCCTAAATATATGGCAGCAGAATCGGAGTTACTTTTGGATCAGAAAATCAACTACCTTTCAATTTAAACTGACTTTGAAAGCTACTTTCCCTATCTTTTCACAACCATAATTTTCCATGTTGTCTCATTGTCAGATGCTCTGAGTGGCTTTTCTCTATCTTTGCGGTTACTGCTCACTAACGGTAATCTTTGAAATGAAGTAGAACCTTTCAATACAGCTGTATTAAGGGAAATTATAATAGCCTATTGAGCACCGTTTAGTCAATGATCCATTTGGTATTCTGTCTTAAAGTCTTCTGGAGTTTGTAAAATAATGTATTTAATTATCTTAAAAGTCAATATAAGCACAAATGAGGGACTGCAGTGAACCAAATTGGTTAAGATAATTAATGCACTTGTGAAAACACGATATCAAGCTGTTCAACCCACCCATTACAGGTAAGTCTGAACTGCTATCCTAGGCTAACAGTCTGTGCAAATAATCAGGTATAATCCCACAGTAAAGCGTTTGTTGCTCTAGAGATCCTTAGCCTTAAATATGGTGTGGGTGCACATTTTACAAAGAAATGGAAGAGGGTAATACCTGTCCAAAGTGCCATTGTTAACATTTAAAAGGTGAGACATGATACCTCATATATTCAGAGGTGAACTAGCTTTGTTGCATATTTCACTGTAAATGTCAGGCACCCCGATCAGGAGATGATAGAAGAAACACTGTGCATGAAAGTTTGATTTTTAACTGGATCATCGACTCCCATTCCCATGACATGTTCCAATCCTGATTTTTAGTTCAATATAATTCTTTTACTGAGAGTGCAAGAATAAAGACAAGAGAGTTAAAAATCAAACTAATGGAAAAGTGATGGAGTAAAGAATCAAGACACAAATCATTTTTCACTCAGAATTTGATTTGAGAGGATCTCCAGCATCAACACCCCACATGGACTACTGAGAGGTCAGTTTGGATAAAACCAGATGAACTAGTGGAGTTATGTGGGAGGTGGATGCCATGTTCACTTGGTAGTCTCTGGTAGGCAAGGACTGACAAAGAAAAACACATAAAACTGACTTTTCACCTTCACTCAGGAGGAACATCACTCACTTACCAGCAACCACACATTTCTGTACCTCCTGCAGTCATCTGATTCAGACAAAAATATGCGCTGGGCTTTCATACAAGCAGTGGGGAAGTCAGAGTGCTCACACACAGCATGGTGCTAAGCATTCCCCATTGAGGCAGACACTGAAGCTTCCTGCCTTTTTCAAAAGAAACATGCAAAGAGCGGTCCTGTCTCATTTCAAAATCTCAGGACTGCATTAGTTCATCCTTAAATAGCTATAACTAATACTCATCTTGCTTAAATGTTATTCCTTCTGTACTTGAAAATACATCTTATATCCATCAAAGCTTTTTAAAAAGCTATTCACCAAAATTCCTGTCTTCCTTTTTCACACAGAATTATTTCCTTCCCCCTCCTCCATCCTGGCCAAAGCAAAGATCAAGAATCTTTAACGCACTTTTACCCATGTAGGCTATTCCAGCAACAGTTCAGAATATTTATTTCTTGGTTAACTGTATCTCCAGAATAACTTGAATCAAGTTTTCAAATTTATTTTTTCTCAAGAGGAGAAGGTCTGTGTCTTTCAATGGAGTTATATAAATATGAAGTTATATAATTTTGGTTTTAAGCATATTCCATTGCTGTTTTTAAAGTGGCCATGAATAACATTTCAATTTCAAGTATTTATCTTCTATAGCAGTGCTATGTTTGGTACAACAACTATCCATTAAGACAACAAGACAGCATGTATAAACACTTATTCAGACTATGAATATTATTTATTTTGACCACATATTAAATCTTTTTCATCCACTGGTCAAAAATTTGAGAGGTTTTGTTCATCTCTGTGCCTAAGAAAGCCATAGAGGTTTTTTCATGTATCTGCTAAGGCGCAGCACCCCATCGCTCCTAGTTGCAGAGATGCTTTTAACAGCCTTTTTAATATCCTACAATGCATTTTAAAAGGGAATGTAAGTGGTTTTAATTGCTGTTGTGTTTTTCCATATCCTTATGTTTTCCTGTTTCCTTCTTTCTAATGGCAAACTTCTACTTCAGACCATCTGTACTTTCCCAGATTATGTTCTTGAGTACTCTAAAGGTAATAAACCAGCACTGATATTTTGGGCCACGTATCTGCTGCATACTTTCAGTCTGTTTCCTCTCTGCTTAACAGGACTGTTCTGCTCAATAGCACCAAATGGAGGTTAAGCTCCTGTTGCCGTGGAGTTTTATTTTTTAATTTTTTAATTTTGTAGCTGTTAGAAGTAGAACTGGGGTGGGGGCTGGACGGGGATTGGGTGAAAATCATTATAAAAATGGCAAACATCTGTACTCGGAGGGCGCGGATGGTGGTATTCCTGGAAGCCTGGGGACCTCGTTAAAGCCTTTCTTATTCTTATCTTACCTCCCCTCTCATTTGGCCTGGAGTCTTTTTTCTCCAACAGCTTTTAGGCAACACTTCACTGATACAATAAAAAAAAAAAAAAAGAAAAAAAAAGAGTCAGGCATTCTGGCTACCAGATCTGTATTTTCACTTGGTTTTTAACTTTATTTTTTTTCTCCCCATTTGATTACTAAGTATGAATGTAGTTGGGTGGCCACTCTGGAAACTAGTATCTACCAGAGAATTTCTTCCTACAGCAAAGGAATGACATTCCCAGATAAAAGTCTAGCACCACTGCACTCGGGAATGTTAGCAGTTTTTAGCCTACCCTAGAGATTATGAAGAAAGGTAAGAGTTGTGGTGCAGTCCTCTGTCCCCTGAAAAAATGGCTGGAAAGCATTAACTTATGTCACACAGTCTAAGCTGTAGCCATCAGCTAACACTGACACACTATTAATGCAATCAAGATTTTTGTCTCTGTTGTTGAAACAACCTGACCTACCAGGTCTGAACAGGAGTTCTGCCAGTAGGGAACAGTACCAGTGTAAAGCAGGGAGTGAACAGCAACTGAAAACACAGCAACTTGAAACACCGTATCAAGGTTTGTATTCTCTACTTTCAGTTCATCTGAATTCCTTTTGATCTTGTACACTGAAAAGGGAACACCCAAATTATCTTAATTCACCAGTTTCTGTCATGTCCTTTCATTTTGGTTCTCTTTCTTGATTGTCCCAACATTTTAAGTCTATTTTTATACAAAGCTATTTCTCTGTGTCTTGATCACTCTTATGTCCTATATTTAGATCAATTCTCTTTCTATGACATTTTCTAGGAAAAATTATTAGACTTCACGACAGTATTTAAAATTGTTTCTGAAGCATGTGTAATGACATTACAGCATTTTTAGGGTTTTTTCCTACCCTGTTCACACCACATACAGTCTGTTGGTGTTTTTATTAATACTGTAGTCCTGAAAGCGACTTTTACTGAGCCTTTAGGCAAAGGCTTTTCTTTGGTTCATAACACAAAATCTGCAATTCAGTTAACACAAAATATTCCTTGCTTGTTTGGCAATCCTTTTCTGAAACTGTTTACAGGCCTTAATTCATTAAAATTTAGTCCTCCATTTTCTCAGTGTTGCAGGGAGATCTTGAAGTCTTCTCTAACTTCTCTTTGTAACATTCAGAAAGATTTCAATTCATTCACCTACATTTTCTCTCTGACAGGCTATATTTAGTTCTTGTATGATCCCTCTCTCAAATCGGTACTTATTAAATCTTAATCTCAGCGTACAATCTCCTCAGCACTTTCCCAGAGTTACATTTAAAGGGCATGTTAGATCCAGAACTTTTTCATTCAAAAAGTAAAAGGGATCACTGCACATTGCCTTATTGATATTTTTCCTGATTATAGGAATAGGGAGACTGCATCTTTACCTATAAGCTCCTCTGCCAGAATAATTTGGCAGGCACTTGAAGAATAGATCAGTTTCTATTGCTTTTTTTATGAAGAAATCAGTTGAGTGAAAATTCTTTAGACATTTCAGAAAAAAATGCTCTCAAACTGCAGGTAAACAAAGGTAAATAAACAGAGCTACACTATGTTCAATCCCTGTAAAGCTAGCTGCATAAATAATTTTGCCCCTGCTTCTCTTCACCAGTACAAAATGATTTTGGCTTCTTAGACCTGGATTCAACCTGTCTCATTTTAGCCACTTATTTGAAAAATTTCAGTCTAGAAACTCTCTATCACACGGGAGACAGTGGGATAATACCAGAGGGACAGTCCAGATACTAAAGAGGCTGAATTGCCTTCAGACATGTCTATCAATCTTCTTCAATTACAGGGGTGCTTAAAGTAACTCAGCTCTTAACTGAGGCATTACAATTAAATGTCTGAACTTAATTCTATTTAATGTGTTTCCAAATCTGATTTAAATCCATAAAAAGGCCAAAGAATCCTTCTATCGCTTTTACTGACTGTCAATCATCTCTCTGTCAATACTTCTCACTTTGCCTGGGGCAGGGTAAAGGACACACAGCCTTCTTTCTACCCCATTTTTAAATGACCATGTCAAATTGATAAATACTTCTGATATTTCCCTTCAGTTCTACTTCAAGAAACGTAAAGCTTTGCTACAATATTTCAATTCTTTTTGGAATTAAAGTTTTCTGCTAAATTCTGTTGAAGTTCTGTGTCCTGGCACCTGAGAATCCATATCAGCACATTCAGCCAGAATCATCTTTTCAACGTATGGTGCACACAATTCCCATAAAGCACTCTGCCTAGCCCTTTTCAACTTCTTGTCTTGACAACTGTATTAATTACAACTGCAACATGGAATCCAAGAAACTTTCAAGGAGGGGGGGACTATTTTTCTGAAAAATATTTTTCTGGAAATAACTAATGCAGAATATGAAAATGCAATAATTTTATTTTGCAGTAGCGCTGTTATTTCTTCTAAGATCTAAAATAAATCACCAAAAGCTTTCAAAGCTGACATTTAAACCATGAATCCAAATAATTTCAAAGATGTATGATCCATTAGAAAGACACTTTCCATTCCTCATGCCCTTGTGAGATTTTAACGTATAGCTAGCAGAAAATGCATTTACACAGTACACTTTTCATAGCAACACTATAATTTATTGATAAGGCTTTAAAAAAAATTCTATGGCTGGTTATGTCTTTTTTTATTTGTTTCTCTATAAATAATAAAGGGAAGCTGAGCCAAGTCTTAACACTTACATAAACTTATTGGATAGAACTCTTTTCTAAAGGAAGAAATAACTGTAACTCTGCAAAAAAACCCAGTTCAAATGGCAACAGATTTTATCTTAGATACGTTTGATGTACGTACAACCAAATTAAAGTAAAAAAAGAGACTAATCCAGCTCTTCCTCTCCTTTTCTAGATAGAAGGCTTCCTGCATGTGCTCTTGCTATTCTCTAGGAATGTTATCTTGAGTCTACGGCATAGAAAGCGTACCCATCAAATACCTTGAGAGGTCAGTCTAAGAATGAAGGGTAGAGAACATCTGATAACCTGTGGCACTGTAATACTTATGAGTCAAAATGTGATTTCCCTACAGTTCTTTACTTAATACCAACATCTTGCTAACATTAACATCAGCTAAATCAGACACAGGAAATATCTGTTTTATCTTCAGGAGTATTGTAGATAGTCTTTCTACATAGTCATACAAGGTATTGCTGCCTCACCCTTTCCAGTGCAGAAGCACTCCCACTTTAGCATTTCTATTTACTAATGAAATATTCATATGTAGTATTATAAATTTAATTAAATAAATAAGAATTTGCTACATTAAAAGTACCGTGGAAACAAATAACAAATCTTGGAGATTAGAATGTTCTCTTAAATTGAATTATTATCAAATTGTTACATTCAGCCTATCTATATATCTTCTTTAATGTCAACAGACAGCAGAAATATTTTTCATCTGAAAGAATCCCATAAAGAAGATGTACTTTTATTTTTATCCAGCACATCTAAAGAATAGGATTCAATCTCCAGGCATCACCTAAGGTTTTTAGGCTGAGAGCAACTAAATGTATACCGACCTCTATTGGAAAAAGTTTGATATATATTTTTTTTTTAGGACTTAGTGTAGAGTCCTTCAGCTGCTACAATCAGAGCTTGTAACTGTAGAATCTTATTTATTGAAAAAAAAAATTCCCTGAAGCGTCAGGGAATTATAAATTTTGCAATATGTTATTTTATTTTTAGCCAAAGGAAGAAAAAGAATTAAAAATTTTAATTAGCCATTTTAAATTATATTTCTGTCTCAAATCAAAGGATGCACTCTGGATTCAAAGGAATAATCTCTCTTCCCTGATCAGGCTTCAGGATGACACACCTTAGATATGCACTTCACCTCATTCTCATTAAAGCACATGTTCTACTGACCCTCTTTCACAGTCCAGATGAAAACAATATGCTGCTACTGGTATTCAGTTTTAATAGCAGATGTTTTTTGCCTTGAGCTATACCTGTCTCTTAAACCAGGTTGGATGAAACAGGAGCAAATTGCTGTTACCAAAAGAGAGCAGCCAACGCCTGCGTTGCTAGATTATAGACAGTAAACTAAAGTACAAGAACTGCTATCTGGACCTTGAAGTAAAGTCATAAAATCCAGAAAGAGCTTCACTTGTGAGCATCAACCCTTTCTTCTATGTCACCATCCACTGTCAACAGAATCCAGGGTGAAATATCACCCTTGAAGTCGTGAATATTCAAATTTTTAGTTACATGCATGTGATCCCAACTAGTTTGATTGCTTTTTAATGGTTCTAAATTCGTGAAGCACATTATGAAAACTCCTAGCACAGGGATGTGCTACTGGGATAAACAAATGTATTTAAAATACTGATATTATAAAATATACTGTTTAAATATAATAATTAAACATTGTTTATGGTAATTATTTGTTAATGCCTTTTCTCAGCTGAATTAGTTTAGAATAGCATTTTGATCTTAGTTTAGCCTTTCTGCCATTCCATGACAGTACTGTAATTTATATCAGAGAGTAATTGCTCTTCCTGAGATAATGGGTACATTTACACAGACCTTAGAACACTGGATTTTAGTTTTGGTATTCTGGATTCAAATCACAGCTTATTGCATCAAAAAGTAAAAAGTGGTGTCTCCACAGGAGATTCATCTGGCATGCTGGATGTGTAAATCTTCTGAATCACATAATTGGCTTGGTAATGTCTCCTCTGAGAGGCTTTCAATAAGCATAGAAAAATCTTTGATCAATCAAAAAAAGAAAACCAGCATAGAAGGATAAATAGATGTAGAGATGATTATGTAGATATAGATACAAATACAAGTAATTTGTATTTAAGGCATCTGCAGTAATCTCACCAGTCTGCTGGAAAGCTACAAGTCAGGAGGAAAGTTTCTTTTTTAATCCCTTTCTGTTTTTTCCAGTTAAAAGCTTTCCATCAGTGCCTCAGAATGAGTTTGCCAGCTTTTATGTGATATCACAAGCTTTTAAAACAATTTATTCTCTACCAGATCCAGATGTGGGCCCTCAGAAGTGCCAAATAAGTTGCTTTTCCTTTTCTTCCCACCTGCTCCCCTCTTCCAGTTCCCCACTATGGTTTTCTCCCATTTGCTTTTTATTTTTTTCCTTTTAATTTTTCCCCTGAAATAATCAATGACTTTTCTGAGGATGAAGGTCTTTGTTATCTGTTTGATTAGTGTAAGTGTAAATAAATTATTTTAAATAAACAGTTAAAATTTTTTTTCAAACACAAATTGAACAGAAATTCAGATTTGGGTTAACTTTGAGAAATATATTTCTGAAAAGGAATAAACCCCAAAATCACTGCAAAGAATAATCCTTTAAAAATATGGATTTTTAGGTCAGAGCCTGAGATTTTCAAACCATACATTACTCAAGTTTTAAAGGGAAATAAATCCAACCACTTTTGTGGGAACAGTGCACCAGTATTGCATTGACATGATGGAACTTGATCAATGCATCTGAAAATTGTCTTATTAGCCTTCTCTACTGGACAGAACTCATCCTTTCCCATAAAATTTTTCAAAACATTAATGGTATTTGACAGCTAACCCTAAATAGAGGGGACGGGGCAGTAGGTGGATAGAAATTCTGCCTTAGACTTGCAAAATAAACCTAAGGTTTGGTCCAACCATGTCTGGAGTTGATACATCAGCCAGGCTGACACATCATGTAACTAGACTGCAAACATTTACAGTCTAGGTTGCCAAGCTTCCCACTGACAGGAAAGAAAACTTCCCACAGTAAGGTCTTTCCTCTGTGTTCTTTTAAAACATGTGGGATAAATGGGGAGGGACGGATAGCCTCTGACTGCAGCAAATGCATAATCACTGAGGAAGAAAAAAGGTTAAATGGGGGGGATCTCAGGCTGGTTGCCAATATGCTCTGAGAGGGAACAGTGACTGTCAGCAGATGGAACCAGTTTCTGATCTGAAACCATGCAACATCAAAGAAACAATTCACTAAATCAGCAAAACCTAAATTGTTCTTACTCAATCTAGATTTGAATGATTCCATATAGGCTGTAGGACAAAGTAAAACAAACAAACATAAACAAAACATAATGATGATAAAATATAAAAATAATAAAGAGCTGAAAAACATTTTTCTTTCCTGTAATAAATCAGGAATAAAAAGATGCTTCACACAGCACATGAGAAAAAGAGGGAATTTAGGAGCTGGGTGTTATCAGAAGTCATTTCCACTGAAATGAATAATAGTACTTTTTCAGTATAGCAATCAGTTGCTGGCAAACAGAAATGCAAAGCTACATTAGAACAATTCCTCAAACAATAACGCAGAGCCTGCATGTCTTGATACTAAAGG
This sequence comes from Pseudotriccus pelzelni, assembly GCA_035584735.1. Taxonomy (NCBI): domain Eukaryota; kingdom Metazoa; phylum Chordata; class Aves; order Passeriformes; family Tyrannidae; genus Pseudotriccus; species Pseudotriccus pelzelni. Next base: position 36,038,756 of record JAWMRA010000078.1, on the reverse strand, counting down.
TTTTCAGCTGATATTGCTAGATTCATCTTGCTGCAGTAACTGGTGGATTGTTAGTGGAAGTGGGTCAATATATCTTTTGGCATGACCATTGATAATCCAACCACAACATTCTCCTTTCAGTGCCCTGCTTTGGAGTATTGCTGCTGAAAAGGTTTTTGCAGTGATTAGTTATTCATTGAATATTTCTACATCTAGCGCAATAAAAAGTCACTAATATAATGTGAGGTTTTAGTTTACAAGAATATTTCCCATCAGAAATAGTTACAGTAGCAACCATTGCTGTGGAAATGTCTGAACCACATGAGATTGTACTGAAAATCATGGAAGAGGGAAACAATTTATTTAAGCACATAGGAAATGTTTGACTGCAAAAAGATAAATAGCAGAAGAAGAAAGACTTTTAAACCTTAACTTTGTTTTCATGCCAACCTAATTTTTCTATGCCCACATTTCTTCTGTAGCTGAAGCAAGAATTTTGAAAATTCACTGGAGACATAACTGGAGTAAGGAGAGAAAATATTGCAAAAGCACGGCCTATATTATACCAGAAATAACTCCTTGTTATTCCAAGAATATTCTATTCAGGAATATACATATTCTGGTCACTATGTCCAAAATCTAGTGTGAACCCCAGTCTTCTTAAGTAGTATTCTTAGTAGACAGGGAAGAGCTAAAACAAATTAAATCTGGAAGCACTGAGTGGGTGAGACAGATCCCTAACCTTCTCACATCCCTCTGAAGTCCCACTCACTCTCTGTTCAAAAATATCAATAGATACTTTTGGGGACATCAGTATCATCAAAGGTTCACACAGAATCACCCGTAACTGGGTGATACTCCTCTAAGAATATTGTCTGCAGGTCCGTCACTATCTTTCTTGACTGAAAGGACTGTTAAACTGCCACACAGGGACACATCAGATGGGAAGTGTCATACTGTCAGTGTTACAGCCACCAGAGAATACACAAACAGCAGATGACAGTTTCCTGGGTCAAAAAGCATTGCCTCCAATACACACAAAAAAATCTAAAGTTTACATTCTCTAGACAGAAACAAGAATTACCTATAACAGTAAAAAGCAGTTGTTTGAGTACAGGAGTTCATGACTTCATTATACTCATTGTGCGCAAAAACAACAGAGTCCATATCAAGAACATGTACCTGGGAGTATCAAAGATTGATTTTAAGAAAAAATGGAACAAACATAAGGTGGATTTTCTGTGAAAAATAATTTAACATAAATAATAGTTATAAAAAAAGTAAACTGTGATTTGGAACATTTCCCTAGAGGCCACAAAATTTCCAAAGCTATGGTCAAGGCAAGAGGAGACACTAATTAAGAACCCAGATGAAACAAAGGAAAACAAACAAATCTCTCGGAAAATGTCATTTAGAAAATGGGATGATAATAACAATGAATATTAATTACCCACTGGAAAGCAAACCACTAATGAGGAAACTTGAAAGTCATAAGAAGAGTCTGTGACCACTACAATTAATGTCAAAGAGACTTTTTCTTACACCAATAATTATCAGTATCTTAATTGTATTGGGATATTGTTCAATAAGCAAGGGGCAAGTGTTAATAACGCAGACAGAGATTTTCAATAAATATTTCTGCTATGCATTTTCCTGTAAAAAGTAAATTATGTGTATACATAGTGCTTATAATGAATCCATTCTTTTAGTACTGAGACAAGATGCTACAATAGAAGCTATTTTAAGTTCATTTAATTAATAAACAGCTTTGACTCAGCACATACAGATAACTCTCAACTAAGTAGCTAGAGGAGAACTGGTATAGAAGATGACTGAACTGTTGATGTGAATTTTCAATGAGACCAAAGGCTCATTTCCAATACTTAATGGTAACTTCCAGAGGAGCAAGCTAAGAAAATAATCTTCTGCCAAGACTTAGAAAAGGCTAAGTGGGGCAATACCTGAAGTAATTACAGTCTTTGTCATCCTGCGTTGATCCCAAAGAAAATAATTGGAATAGCTGATAGGGGGCTCAATTAAAAGACAGCAGTATAATGAACTACTAATCTAAAAGCTCTTATATATAATAGATCTCAATCTAATTCAATATTTTTATGAGATTACTTTTTTGATTAATAAAGGTTGTGTTATACAATACACTTAGATCTCTGGGAGGCACAACTAACTGCAAACTGCACAATATCCTGATTAATAAACTAGGACACAAAATCAGCATTGCATACATTAAATGAATTAAAAACGGTCAAGGATATGTCTTGTTGATCTCACTGGAAAGCACCAGACTGCGGCTGAATTTTCGAGGGCATTACCACAGAGCAGAGTTTTTGGCCCCTAGGTACTTAATATTTTTTATAAATCAATTTTGGGAAAGGAATCAAGCTAACACAAAGATTAAGGGCGAGGTTAATACTGAAGATAACAAGCTATTGACACAGAACAACAAAGATCATGTCATAAATCATGAAAAACATTCAGGATAGTGTGAGTAAAGTCAAACTTTTTGGAGCATCCCAGGTAGACCACGTTAGCTTGAGCAAAATGCTGCTGCATTTTAGACCATATTTTGGACCAGCCACTAGAGGAGTTTTAACTCAACATATAAACGAAATTTCAGCTTTCAGGGGAAATTCTAAAAATTTATAATTCATAAAAACATGTATTGAAGCCAAGAAGGAGAAATTATATCTGAAGCCATCAGACATCTTGAAAGGCAATTCTGAGGGGCAGCCTACTTTAACTGGAAAATCTGCAAACACACATAAAGACCATGGATTTAAGAAATTCCAGAAAAGAAAAATAATGAAATTAAAACACAAATTTTACAAGCTCAAATGTCCCTGAATCATAACAATGTGGCGAGCAAATGAGATCAAGTGTCTCAGCAAAAAACCTCCCCAACACTTTGCATCTTACGGACTCACCAGCAGTGGTGAATGTAATAGAACCAGGAAAGACAACTCAGTCACATGTTGCTGTTGAAGGAAAATAACAGCCAGACTCCAAGTTTGCAGAAACTTCTTTTCTATTCACAATTCGTGAAAACCCTGAGAAGTTTCTGAAAATGCCCATGTTGTTGACAAGCAGCTGGACATGTTCACCTGAATACTGAAAAGAAAGCATAGCCACTTGATTTGTATACTAACTCAGTGTAGTATGGTTTAACCTTATTTACACCCAAAAATAGGGGTAAGTGTCTGTGCTTCTGAGCTCTTTAGAACTATGTAATAATGATGAAACAGGCTTTACAAACTGGAAGAATTATACCCAGTACTTACAGGTAGGCCACAGATAAACAAAAGTCACTTCCTTGTCTTACTAAAAGAAGGTTCTGATCACAGGGAAACTCTTTTCCCTCATATAATGGCATTACAATTGCAGAACCAACAAATATCAAATGACAGTGGAATACGATGCATTTTGATTACACCATTAGAATTCGTCCTAGAAACAAGCAGTGTCATAAACAGTGCGAAAGTACAATGATGATAAGAACTAAATGCTTATGCAGTGTTCCTGAAGACATTTCTTCATTTATTTATTTTTAACTTAAAGCCCTTTTTTCCTCAGGAATCAATATTTCCTTGTAAAGTTAATGACTACTAGAACACGTTAATGAGCCATGATAACAGGCAACAATGATACTATTATTGTTTGCCACACAGTATCTCTGAACTAGATTCAACAAAGAGTAAAATGTAGTATTACACTGATATGTAAATTATGAAATCCAGAGTGATTTTCCTACTTATATATTCTTAAATCCCTTTTCACCTATTATATCAAACAAAACAGTAAAACATCAGCATCAGCCATTTCTCTTGTAACTATGCAACATCAAAGGCATAGTTACACCCAACAAAGTTCTGCAAGTCTACCTATGATTTGATTTAAATATTATCAGTAATATGCTGATAACATCTCTCCAGAATTGAAAGCTTATGAAGTTTTCCAGTGGAAGCCTAACTGCTAGTATTGTGTGGCCTTCACTGAATCAAATATCCAAAAGAGGATAGACACCTCAGGCACAGTGGAAATCTAACTTTTCTGTATCAGGGGAAAGAGGTAAGCAGTCTCCAGAGAAGGTGATTCAGAACACCTTGGCTTGATGCCTAAAATAGAGGTTATAAAAGATTTCCTGTGCATATGAACTTATCCTGGCTTGATTCTCTGCTGAGACAAACTTTAAACTTCAATAAAGTAAAAGTTAGTTCAACCTCATTTTTTTCCCATTGGTACAGTTCCCATGATTCCAAATTAATGCACAACTAAAAAGGTTCATGCTAATCTGTGGTAAGAACTCTTGTCAAACCTTACTTTGAAGCTAACTATTGAAATTATTAAAAGTGATATTGCATAGAGATTAAAAAATACATGTTGCTCTTGAATCAATACTTTGGATCTCACAGTCCTGAGAATCTTGGAGCAGTTCAGACAGAACAGCAAGACTTGTGCTATATGCTGCTGGCAACAGCAAGAAAACCTATAGTAGAAAGAAACAGATGATCTGTACTTGAGTCAGGAGCAACATTTATAGCAACTTAAATAACAGTAATCTATTCATTTCTTAGCTGCACACCAGCCAACATGTGTCTAACCCCATCATTTTTCCCTGATTCTTAATTTATTATGAGCAGAGAAGCATCCATCTCTAGCATAAGATAGAAAGCATAGCGATGACACAGAATATTTTATTTGTCTGAGATGACCACAGATAGCAGCATACCTGCCACTTTAATGGACAGCAGTGAAAACGCACACATTTCAAGGGCAGCGAATTTAGGGCTTATCTGCACCAAAAAAATCCTGCATAGTAAACCTTGTGCTACTGGAAATGGACTGAAAAAGGAGCACAGGAGCTAAAAATAGGAACAGATTATTCACCATTTTGCCTTCTCTATCTATCTTTCGTGGGAGGTGAACAGAGGTTCAGTTCTGACCCTAATAAATGGTTCAAAGTGAATGCCAATGCACTGCCTGCCTACAAACGTGCCAGTGATTCTGCAGACTGAGAACAGGTTGTATAAAGACAGCAGGCTACCTTCCAATCTGTTCATAACAATGTCATATTTGTTTCATAAAACGTATTTTCTGCAGAACAGAAAAAAAGCAGTATTGGCAAGTCTTCCATACATAAGGGAATAATTTGTTCAAAGGCTCAAGGCATTTTGGTTGGTGAGGAACAGAAATGCTGATGTGTTCTTCCAAAGCAATTAAGCAGGAGTGTCTGAAGCACATCAAGCGCTCTGAAGCTGAGCCTCAGGTCTGCAGTTTTATGAGTTCATAAAATTCCATCCATGCTCACAGTTTTACAGAACTCCAGCTCACTTTGCATGAGCATGATGTAGTCAAAGAACCACATTCCCTCTAAAAATCTACACACTCTTTTCTGACAGGACTCAGAAACTTTATTCTGACTTTCAGCACATATAAGAGTTATGTATAAAAAATATTGATTTTAAAAGCATTGATGTCTTGTAAGCTGAACAATCATAATTCCTTCTTAGAACCTGTGACTGGAAATACTTTATGTAGCTTTGCAATTAATGATTCCGTAAATTACTGGGGTGAAAAGTACAAAGATATTTCAGGATATTTGAACAGTTCGTTATCATATCCAGTTTTGGATGCTTTTTAATCACTGAACATTTTGAGATGGAAAATTCCAATGCTTTGTCATAGCAGAAATCTAGTCTATGATCAGTTACTTTACTTTTTGGATAAATAATAGGGTTACTCCAACGTAAATGTCTACTAGAGAGATTAGGATGCAACTTTCAATGCGGTTAATCTTGAGTTTCTCCAAATCTGAATACAAATTACTGACACAATTTAAAGCACACCAAATATGCAGGTTAAAAGAGAATATTAAAGGAAACTGCTATCTTTGTTTAATATCTTTGCATATTTCTCTGTGTCAAAATACAATTGAATGTGTTCATTTTCAGGATGTTGCCTGTTCAGGGTATTACCTGGATGCAGGAGGATTGCACAAAGATCATGCATACCTCATGGAACCTGCTGCTTTAGTTTTCACCAGAACTCTCTCCATTATCTTTCACATACAAGACTTAAGACAGAAAACATGTGAGAACAGGATACAGCAAACAACTGCTGGAGATAAAGAACTTCCTCCATCTAGCCCTGCACTGGGTTACTACTGCATGTAACTTGGAGCAGTGACAGTCCATACTATGCTCTTAGATGGGGGCATAACATGACTACTCTCTTCAACAAATCCTGTCTAGCATCACTGATTTTAAAACCAGTATTTCTTGCTCCCAAAAACCAGCACATCAGCCAATCTCCCACTCACCACACCATGCCATGATTTTCTGAGGGTTATCTCACCTCCATAATTAATTTCCTGTATTTTACTTCCAAATGAAAAGCAAAAAGAAGAAAATTTCATTTGTTCTTCACTGGAATCCATTTAATGGCACTTGAGTGTTAGAGAACCAGCTAAAATAATTTTTAAAGTTACATTCACGGAATCATAGAATGGGTTGAGTTGGAAGACACCATAAAGGTCATTTAATTCCAACCTTCTGCCAAGGCAGGGACACCTTTCACTACACCAGGTTGTTCAAAGCCCCATCCAGCCTGGCCTTGAACATTTCCAGGGACAAAGCATCCACAAGTTCTCTGGGCAGTCTGTTCCTGTGTCACACCACCTTCATCTGCTTGGCAAACATTCACCCACTTTTGGCTTGGTGAGTCATTCAACGTTTTAGTGCACCTGGACATGGGTGGAGGTCAAAATTCAGTGCAAAATACCTGATATTATGAAACCACTTTAGTGTTAGTAGGAAAGTGTAAATCTCCTGTTGAGTTTTACAAGTAAGAACACAAGATGTGAAGTTCCCTCATCTTCACCGGGATCTAAAAAAAATTTGAAACCAGTGCATTTGTTGACACCATGTGTGCATAAGCACAGATAATATGCTCCCCATGTCAATAAAAAGAACAATTAATACACTGCTATTCCAGCACAAAGTGCTAAAAAGAAGTGCTAATACAGTGTTTAAAAAGTGATGACTAGTCTTCAGGCATAACTACAAAAGTCACAAAAACTTACCGTGAAGATTTGAAAATATTTATGGCACAAATTACCGAAACCATACCCTTTTATCTAGCCTATTCAAATTTCTTGGCTAGCCAGTGTGAGAGGAGCACAAGGACCATTGAGGAAGAAGCTTTACAGCATATTAAAATGTAATAAAAATGCAAAACAATGTGCTAGTCAGGATTACACTGGCGAGTAGTTAGCCATTATTAATGTGAAATATGTATAAAACCAAAACAAGGCTTCATTCGGTCTTCATTTGTAATTTTTTGAAGTCCATCCAGAACCTGAGCTTTTTTGAAAATTATTTTGAAATATTCAAATTTACAGTTAGAGTCTTATGCTGAAAACATGATAACATTAACAGCATTAACAGCTTTCCAGGTGAAAGCTTCACTTAATTGGTTGGGCTAATGGTTGCCTTTTTTTTTTTTTCCACTACTTTTGCTTTGGTTTGGGGTTTTACCTAATGAATTTGAGAGAAACAGCTATAAGATAAGATAATTTTCATATAATTACTTTTGGAATGAAGAGCACAAAGGTATGAAAGAAAAGCTTTTTGTGGTAAACTTAGATTAAACTTAAAACTGCAAATTATGAAATAAGTTCCCATGATGTTCTTCTCCAAATTAACTGAAAAATCCAAACATTCAAATTCTAATTGCCAAAGAGAAACTATTAAGCAAAGAAAAGCTGTTATCACCCGGCTTTTTAAAATAAGTCTTTGGCCCCTACTAAATGAAGAGTGAGAAGCTCAGGCTGCTTCTTCACATCTCACAAATTTGAAAGGAAGGGATTTAACATGTTTCTGCCACTGAAAAATTCTCATGCCATGAATTGCATGCCTGAAGCAACAGTCATATATATAACAGACATATATATGATCAGGAAATTAAGGTGTAATAGATTCAATGACTTCCAGAAGCACTTTTCACACATTCTCTGGGAAGTCCTCTGACTACCTGGGCAACTGGTAATGATCTCATGGACTAACCTTACAATTGCCACATTTGACCTCAACCTGGGTAGTGGTATGTCAGTGTAAGAGATTAAAATATGTAGTTGAGAGTCAACTTTGTTCCTTGTTTTGTCACAGAGCTGATAGGCAGCCATGGGCAAGTCACAGAAGGCAACACACAGAGGGTTATTAATTTTAATAACTTGCTGTAAAGATTACGACACTACTTCTCACAAGTGCATACGAGGCAGTATATCACCTCCAACTACCAACCAAGGTGTTCAGACCTTGCTTCTGGTTTGCTCTTATAACTCACTGGACGCTGTGAGTTATGGCTCTTTTATGACTCTGCTTTCCTGTAATTACACTGATACGTCTTTATTAGCATTTTAGATATGTGTTATTGACAAATATCACACTGATTAAATTAATATAGGACTAAAAATTCATTATATTAGCAAATACATGCCCACTCATTAGTGTGCAAAGGACAGAAGTTTTCTGCACTGTTATGAGAAGTCCCCAGCACACAGTGGCATTTATTAGTAGATTATACCAAGCAAAGGAATGGGGAAAAAAGGCATAAAGTTCTAAGTTTATCTACTTGGACAAGTTCCTGAACCAAAACCTGTGCATCTTTTATCTCAGATGAAAGCCCTTTAGCTGTTACTTGTGTTTCACTATACATCATTTAAACACACCTATATATCAATGAGAACGGCCTTACCGATGAGCACAGTTTTGTTGTCTTTAAAATCAGTTACATCACAGAAGAAGTTGACAGTAGTGCTCATGTCCCTACTATGTGACATCAAAAATGTGTAATACAAAAGAATGATTCACCAAAAGACAAATAATTTTACATGGTTAGCAGTTCTGCATAGGGAGCAAGAAAGCTTTGATAAGCCAGTGCAAGAAGCAGAGACCATTCTGAATGCACACAGTCCCGTGGCTTTTCTCCTCTCTACATGCCAATCAATGTCAGATCTTCGTGTTAACAAAGCAGTACATACATTTAGTCTTGTTTAAGCATGGCTGCCTAAATGGCATGCCGAAAAATTGCCAAATTCTGTCAAATAAGGCAGCTCTCACAATGTACAGCTTACATCAGCTTTATACTGGATTTGGAAGAAAGCAAATGGTGCCAGTCTGGTGGGAGACAAGCAAGGCTGGTCATAAAGCCTCCAGGTTCACCTGCCAATGATTTTTAAATACACTTGAACCTGAAGAGGGGCTCTGTGCCACAGGACTGTAGTGTTTTTCATCTAGTGCTAGGATCTGCAAGGACAGATTTATGTTATCATGTAACTACAACTTTAGCAAAAATCTCTTCTGCCTTCATGCTGAAGTGATGTATCGATAAGAAAAAGGGCTGTTAAGAGAGAAGATTACAGAACAGCCCATCAGGGAGGATTCAGCACATGAGACGACAGAGACTTGAATTGAAATACATAGTGTCTTATAGCTGGAGCAATAGAGTCAATTTTTCTTGCTTTCTCTTCTTTTCCTCTACTATACTGAACACCATATTTCTTCTCTGCCTTTGGCACCTTCTATAAATGTAAACCATCCCCTCTCTGTTCCTGCATCGGTACTTTATAAGAGAGAAAATGAAGAAATATGGAACGAAACTTCCACAGAAAGTTATTAAAATTTCTTTATGCCACTTAGGCATCTCTGCCTTAATATCCTGTTTGAGCAGTACATAAACTATGTAAAGTATGGCCAGGAACATGGGAGACGGTGGTGTCATTTTATTCTCAAGGCAGTATTTGTCCTTTCTATTTATGTTAAATTTATTAGCATCCTTCTAGGAACCCTCTCTTTTAAAGAGGACACTATGACTCTTTCGAGTCACTCAGGATGGGTGACCTTGGCACGACTGCAAAGCAGTTGACAAGTGCTTGTTCATTCCAGGGTTAACACGCTACTCTTGGATAAAATTCCTGGTCACACTGCCCAGAGTTAACAAAACCTCCATTTCCTCTTGCTGGTAAGACTGGCCTTCTGAATGAGGCAGGTTAGAAAATTGAAGCTTAGGAATGGTAATGGGGGGGAAAGGGGGAAGGAAAAAGTGGTGGAATGCAATGGCAAAACCTACAATAACAGTGTAGCATGGGCCAATGGCCAAAATTCCCAGAGATCAAAACCATTGGGGCTGAGCTTCTCTGACTCTTTTTGCCCTCCCTGAAAGCTGAAATGCACTTAGCATCTGGCAAAACTAGGTCCCCAGGTTTTTTCCCCCATCGTCTGGGATGTCTCTAAAGCAAATAAGGGCCTTCAATCTTTTATTCTATTGCTGATTTCTGGGATGTCTGCCACAAATGTATCTCTAACAGCCTTTTTTCACTAGTGTCAGAAAACACATTTTTATTTAGAGGCAGGAAAAAAAAGATTTTAAAAAAATTAAAATGCTTTCTAAAGTCCCAATGACATTCTCAGGTGCAGTTAATGGTTAAATTACTATCTTCCCTCCAAACAGCAAGCTCAGCAGAATTGGTGTAGTCAATTGCCTGAAGATCAGGAGACCTGATATTGCTTCATTAGGCCAGATTATGTGTTACCTTGAAGTAGATAAATTTTCCTGGCTAAAATGTTAAAAACCAGCTTCGTCTCCAGCCATGAGAGCACATAATTCCCAAGTCCTTCAGAAATGCTCACTAGTACCCATTCATTCAACTATATGTCTCTTTGTCAGGCCATCTGGACTGAAGGAAAGCCTGGAGCTGCTCAGTCCTAGCTTCCTCACACGTATTTTTAAAAACTACTTCAGAATTTGAAGAAAGAGATTTGTTTTCTTCTTCCATGTTTTTGCAGAGCAATGCTCTGGAAAGGCTGCTGCTGATGGCATTGTTCTGACAGCAAGCAGAAAGTTTCATTTCTCTGGCTTTTATTTCATCTGAGGGAGTCACTTGTCCTGATCATAGTACTCTAAGTTGTCCCTGTCAGCAAGCATTTATTTGAGGTTACTGGTTTTTTTGAAGTTACAGCTTTTTATGAAAAGCAGTTCTTAGCCTCTGAACATGACAAGGTAGCATCATGTGATGGTTAGGAGAGAGAGCAAGAATTGTTAGCCGTGTAAGCCAGCAAATGCCCTTTTTTTCCAATGACCAAACAAGGACCCTTTGAAAAGATAATGCAAAGGAGAATAAACTTCAGAAACTGAAATAGCCCACAGAAAGAATTTTTCTTCAAAATGTTAGAAACCGCCCACTGGCTTATTAACTGCTCAGCATTTAGCAGCATTCACTGGGTGACAGGAGACCTGAATCCTAACAGTGTCAGGCAGAAGGAAACCCTGCAGCCCTTCTGTCTGGAGGCAAGGATGCGTGTCCCCTGCCTGAGCCTGCTGATTTTCTGCACATCACAGACCTTTCCATCTGAAGCCTGAATGCCCTTTCCCAAGCAGTAAAGCATCAAGTGCAATTACACCTCGTCTTTTTTTATGCACAGGGCTGCACAGAGATAACGTACAGGGAGATGAATGAGGCCTGAACCCAGGAGATATTTCAGTGTCTGTGTGACATCAGAGTAGTATTCGCTTATAACCCCAAAGGAGGGATTCAGTATCTGAAAGCACAACATGATGTACTGTCTTTGAAATTCACTAGCCAGACACAAGCGCTGGTGAATTATGAAGTATTCAACAAGACAAAAACTTATACCATGATGTTGTGTATTAGTGGTCCTGAGGCCACGATACATTAATGGAGGCAAACTGACAACAATAGCTCAGGGAAAGCTTGAGCACATGCAGCCTGAGATAAAGAAACAAATGGCCCAGCTCAGCTTAATAACCACAGTGGGTGGCAGCCAGCCAGTACAGTCTGCATGAAATCTTCAGAATAACTTCTGTCAGACTGGAATTAGTATTAACTGCAGCCCAGGTGCACGGTGACACAAAAGATCTCTTCACACAGTAGTTTCACTCCATCAACATTTCTTTCAAGGTTATCAATACTACAGGCAGACCAGCAGAATTAACCTTTTGTACTGAGGCTGACCCCAAAAGAACAAGCTACCTTTTTTAACTTACCTCTCCTGTTTTCTTAATCCTTTATCTTGAACTGTGATCTTCCAAGACTTCACAAGCTAACTGAGGTTAGCCTGGGTCATTGGTTAGATGTGAAATCTAAGCCACTCCAGTCAGGATCCTGCCCTTGAGTTGCTATTTAAGGTGGGTCTGCAACAAAGTCATTCATCCAAGGTCTGAATTTCCAAGAGCTTGGGCATGCTGTGATTGAGGGCTTTGGTGTGGACTCATTACCAGGTCAGAGCTGAACTGTTATTAGGACATGAGGTTAAGGACGTAGTGGTACTGAAAGTTCTAATTCAAACTCTCACAGCTCTGTGGAAGGACAATTTTTCTCATTAATACACAAAATCTAATCATATGCAATGTTGTGGAAATCACTGAAGTTCTGTAATTATTTCCCAAAATGAATGATGAATGTTACAATACTAGTCTCTGATTTATGTATAGATTTATGTATAAGTACATAAATTTACCTTACAATTTACCTTAAAAGTTCCTTCAAGATAATTCTGGATTAATATTTCTAGACAGATATAAAACATTATTTTCAAAAAGTCCAGGTTTCTGACTGGCCCTCACTAAAAAGTAAAATGCAATTTATTATTCAAAAGCACCATTGGAATTATATTAAAATCTTATAATTTTAAAGTGACTCTGATGGTTCTAATTCTACCAAAATAATAATGCTATTAAGTATAGAAATAATACCTGTGTACTTCAAGCGCTTGAATGAAACAGTTAAAGAGATTGACTACAACATATTTTATAGCAACAAAAGTTTAGGTATTTTCCATTTTAGGTGAAGTAAAAATATTTATGTTCTGTAATAAGAATAAAGCAAGATTGCAAATACAGAGAGAAGCCTAAGGATGAATTATTCAGAAGCATGTATCAAGAGTCTAACCAATATATTAGTACTGTACTTTAAAGTCTGTAATTGAAACTTATTTACTTTTTAGAGATTATTTCTCTAAAAATTAGAATTTTTGTTTAAAAAGAGTCATCAAGAACTGATTCTGCACAAGAAAATAGAAACTATTTATCTGAAATAGTTTTCCCATTCTTATGAACTTCTTGAAACAGATTCAGTCTGATAGTATAAGAGAGAAAACCATAGGTTGAAACAGCATGAGATATCCTTTATGGTACCTGTAAGTAAAAAAATAACAGAAGCTGGGATTTTGCTGTCCAAGACTTGTCTACCTTTGAGATGTCAGAAAGTTCAAAGGGTAAGAAAGTTTGTTTTAAATAATAGAAGATGCCACTGTCTTGGAAGTCTGGATTTACTAGTTTCATTCAAATAGAAAGGAAAAATATTTCAGATTCTTCTAGGCTGTGAAAGAGCTGCTTTCCCCGAAGGTTTCCATCTTGTCTGTGTAATCTCATTGAAGAAAACATAAAATAACTATAAATGGTTGTAAGTTATGGACTGTTCTGTTCTTTAATTGAGTGTCCTATGCGTGCCAAAAATTAGTTCTTGACAAAAGATACATTCAAACAAGCAATCTGACTGAAGAATCTTTGCCAGAAACACAATTTTAAATACATAAAGGGCCCATCAGAGGAAATAGATACAATTTTCCTTCCTGACAATCTATTGCATTTTGGGAATTAAGGCCAAAAGGCAGAAGACACCAAAACAAGAGAAATATCAGTGTGGTTTTTCAGTCCTGTTCCTGTTCATTTGCCCTCTGTGCCAGGTGTAACCTGACAGCATATGAGGCACGTAAAATTGCCAGGCTTTGTAATCACAGAGTGCAGTTCAAGACATCTTTGTGCTTGAAACAAAACAGAAAGTCTAGTATCTCCCCTGGTCTGATATCTTCATTGCAACTGAATCCAAGTAATGTAGCTCAGAGCTGAAGCCACGATAAAGGTGAGGAAAGGCCCTCGCATAGCCAATGTAAGTGGATTCCAAAGATGAATGCGCCTGATGACAGCCTCCACCAAACCTTGAGTTTCCTTATTTAACAAACTACCTGCATAATCCTCTCCAAAGGGGAAGGATTTTTATTATTGACTTTTATTACTGAATGTGTCTGCACTGTCATTGGCCTAAAACTGACACATTTTATTTGACTCCACTGAAGCTCCAGAGTTTAACAGCTACCAAATCTTGTAGCATAAACAGAACACTGGAGTGAATTTTTGAAAATTATAATAGGTAAGTACTGTATTTTTAGAAGTAGTTATTTCTCTCTACCACCTTATAAACACATTGCCAGAATAGGGAATTCCTTATCTCATTACTATAGCATTTCTCTTTTAGCTCTACTTAATATGCAGAGAGAAGAAGCAATTGGTTAATATTACTTTCTTGACACAATACTGCATCAGAGCAGGTGCAATTGCAGACGAGTTATGAATATTGCAGAGGAGTTATGAATACAAAGTAGGACAGCTGTAAGTTAGTAGGGATATGTCACTTAAGGCTGTCTTTTTTAATTCAACTGCATTACTGAGAACAAGAGTGGAAAATACATTTTACTAGTCTGGTTAATATTTATGTCCAACTGTACGGTCCATTGGCATGAAGGGATCTCTGTACTCAGTGTACCAGATGTACAGTTCTGGAAGGTAAACAAATTGACTCAGAGATCATATCATCTACATACTCTGACACACAAAGCTTAGGAAGGTGGAAAATTCAATATGTTTCTATGCTAGATGAAACACTGATTATCATCTTTCCTTCGTACATCTCTGAGCCTGCTTGGAGATGGAGTTCAATTATCCCGTGACAGGAAGGAAGGCTGATGTCCTATTTTCTGCTATGTTGCAGCCAGGAGAGCTGAGTCAGTGAAGTCAGTGCCATGTTCTGATGTAGATAAGACCTTCTCTTTCCTATAAAAAGTCTTTACATTTCACAAGCTGCCACTGAAATCTGAAAATCAGTTGTGACTAACACTGCTTGCAGCAGAAAGCCTAAAACAACAACTATGAGTCCCTTTCTGTTTCTCTGAGGCATTAACTTGCATAACCTCAGCTGATGGATTAACTATTAGCTCTGTGAACTGCTTCCCTGACAGAAAAGGAGGTACTTCATTTTGTGAAAAACAGAACATTTTACCACCTGCTGATTTTTTTCTGTTCATCTTGATGCACAGTTTAGAAAGTTCTATTTTCTCTTGTTCCACACCTCTGCACCTTCAATCCCTGGAAATGTTTTGGAATTTATGTCTAGAATAGTGCAAGAGAGAAGTAGACAGACATTAGAAATTAGAGCATTCTACTAGTGCCTTCAGGAAAAAAGAGGTAATCCAGAAGACTGTTTGGCCATCCACCAGTTCTACTCTGTGTGTGTGTGTGTGTCTTACACTTGAAAAATTTCCATGAATAGCATTTTTCTTTAGATAAAATATGACTTGATCAAAATCTGATAGCATACATACTGTGAATTACCTTGCCCGTGATCTCCAAGTTCCGGCCATAAACAAGAGTCCAAGTTTGCTAGTGTGCTTCATTCCTCTTTTCAATCCCAACCATTTTTATAGATTTTACTCTTTATACCTTCCTGTACTTACTTTCCTCCAATTTTTTCAGAGGAAAAAAAAAGGAAAAAAAAAACAAAAAAAAAAAAGGGAAAAAAAAAAGTAAATCCATACATTTCAGCTGCACAGACTCATCACTTTATCCTAATACTCTGGCACATGATTTCAGAGGTCAAGTGAATCTGGACTGCAAGTTTATACTGTGGTCATGTTACAGGACAGCATTTTCTTTGGAGAATATTTGAAAGAAAAAAGGGAAAGAGAGGTTACTCTTCAATTAGTTTTGAAAATACGTCAAAAGGCAAAAGAGTAAAAACCTACACTCTGAACCAACAGTCATCTATAAAATAGACTTATTCGAAAAGAAAAAAAAAAGGATAAAAAATTTAAAACCACAGTAAATTCTGGTAAGTGGCTAACTGAAGCTAGAGAATCAATTTTTTATAATTTCTACAGGCTCTGTTTTTAAAATGTACCTTAAAAACAAGGGCAGGATAATGTATGATCTTGGCTTTTAAAATTGCAGCATTATTGGTTTTAATCTTAGTTCATCTTGGTAAAGACTAAAAGACATTGCCAGTGGAATGTCATGGACAGATATCTGTGTACCTCATGTAACGAACTTGAAATTCAGTCAACTTGCTTAAGTACTAATGAAGGATATATTGCTTTCACTCAATCAGATGTGAAATTTGACAATTTTGCTTTGATTTTGGGGTCCTCTGGAGATAAAAATATTCAAAACAGAACAACAGAAGCTAGAGAATAAAATAAATCTTCCTATATATAATGCTGGTGTCATTAATATATGCTTAACCAAAAAAAAAAAAAAAACCCCATAGTTTTTTATTTTTCTGAGACAAAATAATCTGATCAGGCCCTTAAAAGGAGATCATCCACCTTTGACTACCAATCTCCAGTCCAAACTAAATCTTATATCAACATTTAAAAGCATCAGATGTGAGGCTAACAACAAAAGCAGTGACATGCTCATAACTGCAGTGATACTAACAGACACAACTACTTTGTTGACTAACCCATCCTAATGTTTTTAAATAAAGCAATTTCTTAGCTAAGTACACATAAATATCCAGAGCTGAACCTAGCAACTAAGAGTAGGATTTTTTTTATTCTACTTTCATCACCTTTGTCTTTCATTTCTTTTCAGCACCTTTGGCTACCCAAAATAAATGCAATGCAAAGCCCAGCAATTTACGTCATTCAGTGTACCAGTTTCATGTAAAATTTTAGAAATTTGACTACTGTTACATATCACAAGGCTGGAGGCTGATCTGTGGTCATTATAAAAGAGTGATAAAAGAATTTCTTTGGACACACTACACACATCTGATTCATTTTATGTTAGATCAGTTACTCTCAGTGTGTACTCCACAGAGTCTGAGGACCTCTGTTGACTTTTACAGAGTTAGTGAAAGACAATCAAGAAGAGAAAAATTGTTGTCACTAGGATTGAATTCTCTCTGTAAGGGCTTACACCTGCTTCAGAAAATGCTTAAAAGTCTGCAGGTGAAAAGAGACTTCCAACAAATGTATTAGAATGACATTAATATAGGTCTTGGAATCCCATAAATCTTGTCACTGGTGTCTCATCTTCACAGATTTCTGCTGCTGTAAAGCTACACAGCTGGTGACTCTTTTCAAACCTGCCAGTCAGTTGAAATCAACTTATTTTCAATAATAACCTTGCAGAGAAGGAGAAGAAGAAGGAAAATGAAAGTATTCTTTAAATTTCTAGTTTCCCAGATTCATAGATCTTTAAAGCAAAAAGTTTCCTTGAGTTTCCAAATTTGTTCAGCAACATGTTATTGAATCCATAGCATGATTCTTAAGGGACCATACTTGGTGTCCTGCTAAACTCCCACATGGAGCAATGGCTTCTGCCACCCTGGTACAAGGACAATATTTCCATCAGGTCTGTTCAGAATTAGAGAAATGGATGGCTTCTGTATTTCCTCACTGCCGATGACATTATATTCCATTTTACTACCACTTTCCTCTTTGAAAGTGACAAGCATATAATTTTTCCTCAGCAGATGCAGAGATATTACAGTCTATGGGAACATTTAAGTTTGTAAGTGTGTCTCTAATATATGCTATATTATACATATATTTTAATACAAGTATGATGTGTGCATACCTTTTTCAATTTAAATATAAAAATTAACAAACAAACCCACAACAAATAAAAGTAATAGCACTAACAGGGGAGAGAAACTTTCTTTTTTTGATGTTAACTCTATATTACTGCTTCAACTGCCAAACATTCTGATCTTTTCCCAAGGGCATAGCACCTTCTATTTCTTCAAGCAGGTCTCTTTTTGTCTCACTTCCTAAGTCAGAAGTTCAGTGTAGGTCATTCTTCTAGTTATCACCCTTCTATAACTTCCCATAACTTTCTGCATCAAGTTCACAAACCTCATCCCCCAGGAACAAGCTACAATCTGCTAACATCCAAATTCTCATTCCCACTTTCTCTGTATTATACCTTCCTTCCACAAAATAAAGAGTTTACCTTTACAATTTTGCCTGGCAATTTTAAATTTTTTTATGACAGTTTCTTTCTCTTTCTTTCTGTACCACCCTCAAGGCATTTCTCATTGAACCTTCCAGCAATGTATCTAGTGCCATTTTACCTGGCCCTGTTGCAGGAACTAACACAAGTGTTGGACACACTTCGTCACAGCTGGCTAAAAGTACTGCATGGACACAGAGATTACACACTATATGGCACATGATAGGGTCTTAAATAGACATGCTTGTAGTTTTAATAACTAGGATTCCAGTCCTGTGCCAGAAATAGGAGGTACAGTGACTCTTAATACTGGTCCTCAGGATTTATAACAGGGATGTTGTACCCTGTGGTCTCAGCTCGTTCCCACTCTTTGCAACATCCTGCAGATAATAGATCCTCTCTGACAGAGCAGTGAAGTGTGTGATTATGTATCCTATCATCCAGCTCAAGCAAACAAAAATATGCACAACAGACACAGCAGGTTATTTACAAAAATCCCACAAAGTTTTGAGTGTATTCTGGTTATCAGGTATAGGCTGTGCAACAGCAGCTGTGCTGCACCATCCTTCCAGTTCAGGCTCTAAAGAACTGGGGACATTCATCAAAGTAGGACCTCTGTGTGATTCTGCATATATTTGTGGCATGGTCGGGGGCAAGCCTGTAAAAAAACTGCTGAGTTTAAAGTATCACCCTCAGTTCTTTTAGGAAACTGCTGCCAAATGGGATATGTGCAGCTCTATGACTTCCAGGGTTGATTATTGGCTGCAAGGAAATGTGCCACAATGACTGCACTTTTCATTGTAAACAAATATTCCCAAACAGGCCCCAAGTAACGCTCCATCTAATCCTATATCCACTCTCCTGCAAAAGTCATTCCTTCACTGTCTTGCTCACACAGGTGTTTGACACGTTAAGTGATTATGATGGACTCTTCATTATTGACAATTTGTGGGGTTTAGCTGTTCATGGTGTCTTAGATGTTAGGGCCAGCAGATGGGCTGCAGATGGCAGATCTGCTGCCCAGAATTTAAAAGTGGTTGTAGAAGAAATTGTCATGCTAGCTTGCAGCACGGTGGGAGTTTTGACTGTGACATTGGAAGCATCAGGAAGCAACCTAATAAAAGCTGCTGTGAGGAAGAAAGTTAAAGAAGCTGTATTTCAGTAAAAATTTAGTTTTAGAGCAGTAGATTCCCTCAGAATATTTTGTCACTGTTGCTTAAATAAAACAGCATGTGATCCATTGTATATAATTTGTACTACATAATCAAAGACTGTATGCTTATAACGACTAGATCTTATACTTCAGATATTGATGCTTGCTCTTCCCATAATCCAGCGAATATGGAGAGACAGCCAGCTGAGAGACCTAAGCAAAGTTCTGGAAGGTAAGTAAAGAAAGATAGGAAGGATGGAAAACATTGTCAATTTGTTACAGAAAACAAGAATTTCCCCTTGCATTGGAAGAGTGGAGAACTCTTTCTCACCCACACAAATCCTTGAGGGATCTCAGCTTCAGTGTGGAAAGAGGCTATTTTACTATTTCTCCTTTTAGGAAAGACCATTCTCAACTGCATAGCCTTGGCTTTGCCACAATTCACTTTGTGCCATGTCAAGTTTTATCAGGACTTCACATCAGGACTCCTGAAGTAGGAGGGGGGAGGTAAACCCACAAGAATGCCAAATAAAATTCACACCACAAGTTAAATCACAACTTCCCACTTGACGGTTGAACCTCCTTCTACAAAAAAGCAACCCTGCTTTCCCATCCTTCAGAACACGTTCTGTGCAGTATTTTCCATTTCCAACCTCTTTCCAATCAGTAGTTTCCATCTGCCTGTAAGTTCTCCTTAATATAGGTTTTTACGTGTCATAAAAAACTCCTGGAAACAACAAAAATCCTAGACATGATGAAAACAATTAGGCCACCGCTACCAGATGCATGTGCTTCTGGGTACAGACCCACAAATAGTTCATACTTGTAGCCATGCACATATGAGGTACTCAGGGGGTGCACAGACGTTACTCTTCAACTCTAGAATTGCTGGAACGGTGTGACATTGCCACATAAAATGTGTTTCTACCCCACAGAAACCTTCCCCCTTTCAGGAGGGCAGTTGTAGTCTATCA
This sequence comes from Pseudotriccus pelzelni, assembly GCA_035584735.1. Lineage (NCBI taxonomy): Eukaryota > Metazoa > Chordata > Aves > Passeriformes > Tyrannidae > Pseudotriccus > Pseudotriccus pelzelni. The sequence goes on along the minus strand of JAWMRA010000078.1, from coordinate 36,018,548 downwards.
TCTTAATTATGTCACTGAATCTTCCCATCCTCGCTTTCCCTTTCTCTCACACAGTGATCAGAAACAGAATCCCAGACAAAGCAATATTTACATCACCTATACCTCTTCCTCTACAGGTGTAAAGCTGTGTCATCCACTTTAGAAACCAAGAAGGAAAAAGACACAAAATATGTTTCATGAGATTCACAAATTCTGCCCCTTCCCCTATATTGAACAAACTCTGGGCAACACTCACAGGAAAAACAGAGCACTATGAAAAAAGCTATCCGGCATCACATTTCCAAGATCATAGAAGATTTTCAAATGGCAGCACGCACACTTAATGAATTAAGAGGTATAGTAGTCAGCCTCACAAACCACTTGCAAATGTTTTGATAGGAGTGCATGAGGCCTTTGGTGAAAGCATGGTTGGTTACATTTACCTCTCCTTGGAAAATTCCATTCAGAAACACCATCTGGTATCTAACCAGGTCTTGTCTGTCATCCAGTTTTCTGTTGGACCATGCAAGGGGCAGGGAGATTTAACTAGCTGCCTGTGGTCACAGAGGCGCCCATAGCTCCATTGGGCTAGAAGCCAGAACCCCTGCTCACCTCCGACTTCCCCAGGACTTTGCAAACCTTGGCGTGCCAGACCCTCCATGCTAAAACACTTACTCACTCATCTGGCTCACAGGCTGGATACAACTTTTTCTCCTCTCTCTCTTCACTCTCAGTCTGTGGCACACATGAGTCTTTGTTTCAATCAGGTTATTTTAATAAAGAGAACAGTGGTCTTTCCAAGGCCATATATTGAAAGCTTGGGAAAACCCACATTAAAACCGGTTAGGGGCCAGATGTTGCTGATACGAATTGCCAGCAAAACCAATCAGAGGTGAGAGGCCTGAACTCTGCTCCTGAACGTTAAATCTGTAGCCTCAGGCTCCCCATGACCTGGCAAACAAAAGTGTGAGGGTGAGATCTCTAGTATCATTACTATACTCAGTCCAAGGCATACTTCTTGCGTGTCCAGCAGTGAGGTCCATACACGCACCACACATACCTACAAGTGTTTTATGTAGGCACATTTAAAGTATATTCCAGAACACAATCGTGTGAATGGAAAAAGAAAGCAAAGCTCTCATATCATGAAATGCAGCATTTTTACCCTCTGATATGGCCCCTGTTCATTAAATTGTTAGGCAGTAACCTTTTAGGGGAACGTGTTACATAAACGCACAGTCTTCAAGTTTAAGCAGGTCATTACATTTTAATGGGAGCTAAAGAGACAACAACTAGGAAATTTTGATTCTTACAAAGAAGCAGCAAGGACCTGTTGCTTGGACATTCATAATTCATTTCTTTTCAGTCTTCCCTAACTATACCACAGGGGGTTTTTTGCATAAACACATGCATATACAGAAGACCTTCAGTAAACTTTAGAATCTCTGTGTACCATTATAGCATAGTAAGCTCAAAAACAAAGTGTCAAAAAGAATGAAACGAAACCTGGTTTTCTATGACACCTTTTGTACTCCAAATATCCTAGAGTGCTTTTAAAATAAATGACTTGGAAGCTGGTAATGCAGTCATGAAGTAGTTCTTAGTTCAAACTCAGGCCTAGATGTCAGAATTTATTTCGGTAAAAGGAGGAAAGTACCAGCCAAACCCAGAAGTTCCCTCCTCATTCTTTCCACAGTGTCCATTAGCTCTTTAAATCACACCTGTTTTAAACAAAAGAGCTCAGACTAGTATTATTGCCAGTTACTCCCCACATTTTTACTCACTGAGTTTTTAATACTCATCAAGTTTTTAAACCATGAGTCCGGAAATGCTCACAGACACTGCTACACATGCAAATGTTTAAAAATCAAATCAGTGCATTTTCACACCTTAATTTCCACTGCAAGACCAGACAATTTGTCCTCCTTGTCAACAGCACAATTCTCACACAGGAAACAAGATTATTACAAGAATCTGCCTGTTCCCATGAAATTTCCGCATGTGCGGCTAATGGAAATCTCATTTCAAAACAAAAATCACCAAACTTTGGGTCAGTCTCTTGGATTTCTCCTGCCTGCTCAATTAGCCTATACTAAGAAACACTTGCTCTGGCACTTTTGCCTGCAGGACCTCTTTGCAATTCCCAGTAATCTCCACAGGAGTTGCTCCTGTGTACGTACAACCACTTCTGGACTGGCTGTTTTGCTGAATAGTTTCCTCTAGCTGCACAAAATCTGGTGGGTTTATTCGTAGGTCAGAGTTCTCAGTTTGTTTAAATATCCATTTCCAAAGAATTGAGAGCAGGAACAGCAAACACTGAACCTAGATATATTTCAGAGAGTAGCAAGTTTTCCCAGGAATAATTTCCAGAAGCCGAATGGCAAGACAAATGCATAGTAGAGTTTCCTCTTCCCCTGTCTCCAGAACACAGAAATCCATCTACATCAAAGTTCATATGGATTGTCTGTTTCTTCCATTCTTTCAGAATTAATGTCCTTTATTAGACTAACTAACACTGATAAAAAAGAAAGATGGATTTTAAAATATCTCCTGGGACCAAAACACCAGGACAATTGCCAAACCATACAGTGGACTTCTATTAAAGTCCTGACATCAGATCAGCAGCAGGCAGATGGTGATAAGCAAAAATGGTGGAGGACACAGCACAGAAACAGGAATAAGGGAAATGAGAATCTTTTTTAACCAGTGTAACTTCACTAACTTTGAACCAAAAGTTCCAAGGTATCATCAAGGTAAAAGGGAGGGAATAAGCAGGGAGACAGTCAGATGACATGAGCAATATCTGAGGACCAGAGAAGTAGGCTGAATTTATTTTACCTCTTCTCACACTGATAAAGACCACTGGGCTGTCTAGGGAGTTGTAGAAGATAAAGTTTTTTCAGCAAGGCCACCAGCACCAGCAGAGGGGTAAGCACAGCACTTGACCTCACCACATGCTAGGAGGATGTTACTCATTTGTTTACAAGTCCTGTTTTGCTGCAATACAGAGAAGAAATAGGAGCAATCAAGAAATCAGTTAAATGAGGGGCTCTAGTATGCAGGCAGAAAAAAACATGTGCTAAGGAGCTGGAAGAATGGGGCTGTCTGCTCCCTCTTCGCCACCCACATCCGGCCTTTCCCTTCTGCTGTGGGGCTGCTGTAGCCAGCACTACACTGACTCTTGTGCGACCTTTTGCAAAGCAGCGCATTGAAGAATTCAGAATGATCAATGGAAAAAAAAATCCCAAACCCTTACTTCCAGTCTTTATTTTTATCCATGCTTGTGCCCTTCACCCAGACACTGTGTGAATAACAACAGCTGAAGAGTCACGCTAAATGGCAGGTTGCTATCTGTCTGAAATGTGCCAGAACTGTTCATCACCTTGCCAAAAGGATAAGAAAAATCCTTGAATAATTCATGGAATGGTTTGACCAAGTGACCAGTGTCCCTGCTCTCTCGTCCCCTGCCTGCAAGTGAGTAAGGAGAGTTCTCTGTGAGATTTCTTCTCACACTCTGTCAGCAGCATGCCCTGCTTGCAAGCTGAATTAACTTAGTAGTAATATTGTTCTGCTGAGACAAGAACAATGATCAGCACAACAGCACTGTTAAAAATGTTATAGGCTTCATAAAAACAATCACATCAGCTATAAAACGGTAGGTGATCATGACTGCTGCACCACTCTCATCATAACTTAGCTTGACTTGTCTGGATGGAAAAACAAATTATAGACAATTCCCTTTCCTTTCCCCCATTACTGTGCAAAGTGATACAATGTCCCCATTCTCTGCCAGACCTCTGTCGCTATAAAGATAGAACAATTATTTTTAAAAGATAGAAAATGATACTTCAGGTTGAAAACTGTCTGTGTAGTGTTACAAAGTCCATTAAAAAGCAGATCTAAGCAAATTGTTAAGGTTCATGAGAACCAACAATGGCACTCTGTATAGCTCAGCTGTAAGCGGGGAACCGATCAAGCAGCTCCATTTAAAACTCATCATCTGCATTTCTTGGCCAAGTAAGGCTCCCCAAACAAATGTTGTCTAAAATACTTATAGTGATGCATAAACATCACTTTAATTCTCTCTCAAGACATGCACCTGTTTGCACTACATAAAGCAAACACAATGCTGAGAAGATCCATCATTTAAGGAAGACTCTGCTTGACTTAGGTCAGAAATTTGAGTGATAGTGTTACTCAGACAACAGAGACAGCTTTCAGTTCACCATGATGCAGGATTCCTCAGCAAGATCTGCTTCAGGAGAGAGGATTTGTCTGCCACTCTGAGGGTTGAGAAAATAATTAATTTTGCAGTTGGAGGACTATCCAACTGCAAAAGACAGCCAACCAAGCAACACACTTTAGTCTTTATAAAATCAGATTTCTTCTGTTCATGTTGGGTTTTTTCCTTGCTAAAATTAAAAGCCCAGAAAAAAAAAATCAATATATTAAATGGAAAAGTCCAAGAGGTCCAAAAGTATGTTCTGATTTGAATTAACTATATAAAAGGCAAAGGAAGTACATGGCAACGTTTACAAATGAAGAGCAAGAAATATCTCTTTTTTTTTCCCACCCACAGTGAAGGAGGACTTGTTTGTTTTTTCTCCTGCTCGAAGAAACTTGAGTAAAAGTTCCTGCTGACCCCAATGTGGATTAGCCACCAAGCTCAGGGTGGAAAGAGAAGGCAAGGAAGGGAACTGAAGCTTGATCTTCCTCTTTTACAAAGTTCTACTTCATGCATGTAATTTAATACTGATTGGGGTTACAGTGACAATTCAGTGTCCCTACTCTCACTCACCTTGAGCTTGCTCTCACTACTAATTAAAGCATCTTTATAATGAATGGGCTTCTCCCCCTCAAACTGCTAAGAATATTCATGCAGTTTTTCCATTTCCTACACTTGGTCTCATGACTTCTGAGTTGCTTCAAATCCTAAACATTAAAGCTATTATCTAACACCAACATGAGAAGCATACCAAATTCAGAAAAAACAAAGATGTAACATAGGAGGAAAGATAAAAATAGCCAGAAATGGAAAATTTACATGTAAATATTATCTGTGGCAGAGAGAGAACCACAACATGAGTACAAGATAGCATTCAGAATAGCTGTGTTTTACAGAAAGATTAGGGTCTTTTTTGTCCTTAAATTCTCAACATATAAAGTGCTATTACTGTAGTAAGAGATAATCATAAAAGCCTCAGATGGAGGGAAACAACAATTAGCAAGTTTTAGAGCCTTCTATTTCCATAGGCAATAATTCAGGTATATTAGGATTCACATTTCCTAAATATAGGGTCTTTGAAATCAAAATCTTATCTTGTTGGAAAGTGGTGAGTCATGACTTCTGAATGACAGCAAGAGGCACTGTCTGGCTCTGATGGTTCACAAGGCAGCAAATCTCAAACCTGTCACTGATCCAGATGCAAGTATTTTCAGCTCTGGGCCCTTGGGAGGGAAAACTGGACATGCAGACATCACTATGAATGATGCTATAGAACAAATCACGTAAAATGAAATTCCACACTTAGACAAGCACAAGAAACATTTTTTGTGGTCTGGTGTTTTAACCATGATGTCTATTTGAGAGAGATGCATTTCTGACTGAGATGACTTAGTAAAGAAGTTTATAAGTTTAATTAGATGGCATGGATATCACAAAGACATATATGACAGGCTACTATGCCATATGCTGTTACAACAGTGATTTTTTCAAACAATCATTACCTTAGAAACAACAAAATCTGAACCATTTTAAAGTAATTACAGGAGCTTAGAAAACAGGGCTCAGTACTGTTAATCATTCACTACTGCATACAGCCTTACAGTTTACATTCTCAGTGTAAAATGTTACAATGTGATTTGAAACATCACCCCACTTGTAAAACTGGGGTGGCCGAGCCTTCTCAAGAGGAAATGTTCTAACACAATTTGCTGTATTCTTTTACAGAATTAGTCCTTTGTAATAGTGATTTCACAGTTTGCTGCCCCTGCATTGATTCTCCCTAAACTCATCTCGATTGTCTGAATGTAAAAATCTGCTACACCACACCACAGCATTTCTGTCAGTGGTAGACAATATACAGACAGGCTTTGCAAAAGTCACAATAGGAGAGGGCAAACTGGCAGGTAGGAGAGCAGAACTGAAGCAAAGAAACGTGCTCAAAGTTACAAGGTCCGTTCTCATCTAGCTCAGCACACCCCAGACCTCTGGAGCACAGATTACAGCTACGTGACTGAGAACTTCAAAAGCAAAAGGAACTAAAAAGCACAACTTACCTTGGAATGTGCCCTCACCACAAAGAAGGCGAACGGTACCCTGGACTGCATTAGGCAAAGCAATGCCAGCAGGTGGAGGGCAGTGGTCCTTTCTCTCTGCTCAGCACTGGTGAGGCCACACGTGGAACACTGTGGGCTTCCCAGCACAAGAGATACGGACATAGTGGATATAATCCAACAAAGGGCCACAAAGGTGATGAAGGGACTGTGGCAGCTCTCTTCAAGAAAGGCTGAGAGAGCTGGGACTGTTCAGCTGGAGAAGAGAAGACTCAGGATGCTCTCATCAAAATGTATAAATACCTGAAGGGAGAGTGCAAAGAGGACACCTTTTACACCTAAAGGCTGTAAAGAAGATGGACCCAGGCTCTTTTCAGCAGTAACCAGTGACATGACAAGAAGCAACTGGCACAAAGTGAAACATAAATTGTGTTTCAGCACTAACTGAAATGATGAAACATAATCTGAACATCAGGAAACACTTTTTCACTGTGTGGATGACCAAGAACCAGCACAAGTTTCGCAGAGAAGTTGTGAAGTCTCTGTCTTCGGAGATATTCAACAGCAGTCTGGATATGGTCCTTGGCTAGCTGACTGTAAGTGGCCCTGAGGAGCAGGGCTGTTGGACCAGATGACTTTCAGAGACCCTACCTACACTAACCATTCTGTCATTCAGTTATTTTGTATATTGGAAGAATGTTTCTCAAAAACAAGTGCCCCTTCTCTGCCACAGATTTTGAAAACTTCCATTTTTATTCTGCATTAGACTAAAATTGTCACCATAAAAACTGTGTGTTTTTTGTTGTGGAGTTTTTTCGTCTGAAAATCTAGAAGCATGTGTTTCCAGCCAGTGTTCCTAATAATGACTCTAATGGAAAGAGCAGAGATTTGAAACTTTGCCCTCATCATCTTTTCTTTTAAACTAAATACACCTTTGTGAAGCTTTGTGGCTGAACAAGTAAATGTTCAGGCCTAGGACATCATAGTGACTGTGGAAGCTTTTGTTTCTAAGCCCGGTTTAGCAGTAAAACAGCAGATGACATTAGTGTCAAATACAAGTAACAATGAAATTCATCTGACTTTATTTTAAACTTTTGTCACTGAACAGGCCAAGGACTGAGGTGCCAACTTATCCATGAATCCTGGGCACTTTCTCCACCATCCCACAGAGCAATGTGGCACACACATCCCCAACACTCTGCTGCAAACGTCAATCTGGAAATGCCCTGGTAAAACTATTTCTGGCATTACTAAAGGTCTCTCAAGACCTCTGCAAACTGCAGACAAGGACTCAAAGCTGGGTGACAGATCTCCCACATCCTGCTGTTACAGAGAAAGACAACTGAAGTCCCTGAGGTTAAGAAAGTAAGCAGTTTTTTAGTTGACCTAAAATCTGTGCAGTTTTAATCTAAAAATTCAGCTCTAATTAAGAATTTCCTTCTCCTCTTTTCCCCCCATCTGGCTGTTTATTGCTGATCCTCCTTCCAGCTGAGAACAGTAACTGGCACATCACCACCCACAGAGACTCTCTAACGATCCAGGGGAAAGTTAATCACACTGTACCATCACATAAATCACAGCAGTTGGTCTGCAACTCACTCAGCCCTAGTGAGGGTCAGGTCTTGAGCTCCCAAATGAATCTTTTGGGGTGTTTTTTTAACTTTTTGGCAGTAGGACTATTTTCATTCTGTCATTTCACCTATTGAGTCATTCTGAGGTATCATAATGGCCCATAAAACTACCATCTGGGATATAAAATGTCAGGTTTCTGAACAAGAACTGCTGCCTTTTCTAGCTTCCCCTGCTATGATTTGCTCTGCTTAGCCCAGGGCATTTCAGAGGGAGATCATATATGTAGACAGACAGCACCTTAGAGGGTTAAAGCCTCTACAGTTTTCTCCCTGCCAATATTTAATTTATTTCTGGGAAAAATTCCTATTCAACACAAACACAAAGACATGCAAACACACATACAAAATTCCTATTCATATCCACTCTGTTTATATACCTATGTTGTTGTGTTGTGATATACAATAAATATAAAAGAAAAACAGACACTCTAACAGCACCACCTAAGCAGAAAGACTATTTTTGCCTTGTCCCAGAAGGCTACTGTTGACATTTAGCTGTGCTGAATCAGAGTATAAAGGCACTTAGAGGCCAACAGATCATGCACCTCAAAAGCATTCATCCTTCTGAGCATCCACAACATCCCTTAGCCTTACTGAGAACAGAGGATTCAGTTCACAACAAGGAAATGAACACATTACCTCAGCAAAAAGAAAACATACAATATGAAATGGCAGAAAAGAAAAACTCTCCCATAGAAATGGTATTTACCTGAAAATAAAACAAAACTCACTTTACAGATCTTGTTGTGGCTTGACTCCTCCCTTTCCTCCTAGTTTTAATTTTAGCCAAATGCTTGAAAACCTTAGGGTATAAATTTAATGAATTCTTACTTATTGTCTCTACTTATAGCAGATAGCTCATCTGAAAACTAAAATCCTTTGTAAAATTAGTTATCAGCGATGCAATCAATCTTTTAAGGTATTCCTGAAATCTTTGTTTGTCAAAATATCACAAACATGAGTTTAATAACCCTGATAAAATATTTAAAAGATGTACTAAAATAAACATTTGACTAATTTTAGTCCCTGAACATAGGAGATATCAGCTTGTTTGAGGTTATAACGTTGGCTTCTGCAAGATCAATTTTCCAGATTTCAGTACATTTTAGGTCTAATATTTACAGATTTGCAAGGCTAAGTCACAGTGAGTCCTTCAGTAAAAGCTATTTTTTATTTTCATGTAAAATGAAATTCCAGTATGATTGTCTACTACGACAGCCATCTGAAGGAAAGGAATAATACAGAAAATAAGGTTTTGCACTGAATATACCCACTGAGGCATCATTTAGCTTTGCCTGTGATCTTGATTTATACATAGTTTTCCTGGTTAGATGGCTGAGGCATAAAACAGTAGAGTGATGTCTCTCAAGATTACCAAGCAGAACCAGAAATTCCTGTCTTTCCCAAGCTTTATCACAGACTATATGACTCTGATCCGAGAGGCATCAGAATCCAGTCTAAAATTTGTGTGAGAACATCAATTCCCAGGCCAAAAGTTCGAGATCAACAGATGTAAAGCACTAAAATATCCCCTCATAAATAAAATACTGTAATACATGGGCAGTCTGATATCAAGACTTCAAAACAAACAAAAATAGTTACCAATTACCAACTTTAAATGAACAAGGTCTAGTTAACACGTCTCTCATATTTTTTCCTAAAAGAAAGAAGAAAATTCTAATTTGGTGCAGACTTTCATGAACCATCTCTGAATTTCAAGACATGAAATGGGTCAGTACTGCCCTTAAGAAGAAGACAGTGTAAGTAGGGCACTGTTGTAACTGAGATGGTGAAATGACACAGAGGCAAAGCACAGAGAATTAGGTGGCATATCTGGTGAGAACAGTGGATATGCTTGGGAAAAAAAATACAGATGCATTTTTGGGCTCAGAGTCCTGCAAGGGTTAGTATAGTGTGTAAGAAATAAGCAAGAGCAGGTGAAGCTGGCAGAAAAGTAGATTCTTCTGTAAGAACTGGAAAAGCTAATGGAGTGTCCTGCTGCAGACCAGCACAGAGTCTGGTCCTGGCACAGGAGCCTCTGAACACATGTGTTTCACACCAAGGGGTCTGGTGAGAGCACCATGTCACGTACAGCTCACAGTTGCGGTCTTCTCAATGGACAAGCACAGTCAGGAGCTGCTGGAGTTACCCTGCTGAGATGCCATGGTATTTCAGTGCTTGTTCTCAATTGTCCTTGCTTACCCATGGGAATCACTGATTTGGCTCTGCTGAGGTAACTCCTTCCAAAACTGGCAAAGAGTAAAAGCATCCTTGTAACTTTTTAGTGCTTGATAGAGAACAGGCCACTTGTTGAGTGCAGGTGGGGCGGCTGGGTTTGCCAAAGCACACCAAGCAAGGGCTGTTTGTGTGGATTTACGGCTTTCAGGGAGAAGTAGAGCAGCCCAGGTTTCCACTTCCTCATAGATTTAAAGATGAACAAAAGTTATGATTCCTTTATTTCTGTATCAAGCTTTTATGCAGCTAGGAACACATGGGATGCAAGAAAGTGAACTACAAAGCATAATTCTAGCCTAAATTAAAAAAAAAAAAAACTTAAAAAAGCAAACAAGTAGCTTTATTGCAGATTATCACCTAACACACATTCCGGATGCTAGAGCTAGGGATTTAACATTCACATCAAAATCCTATTTTCATACTTCTGCATTTAATTTACTTCAAGTCAAAGAAATCAGTTAGATCAGTCTCCTCTTCGGCTTACCAGAATATTTCAGCTTGAGTGGTGCTTCCTAATTTTGTGAAGATGCAACAAGGCTGAAATGTCTCTGTTAGTTTTTCTAGTCTACTTGAATGCATAGACTTAAAATACAGTCTCCCTCTGTGAGCCAAGTCAGGATGTGGTTTTATTTTGTTTGTTTGTTTGTTTCATTGCTTTGGGAGTTTTTTCCCCAAATACTGATGCAGTCTGAGTGACTCACAACTTAATACCTCTGGCATACAGACACAGACATTCTAGTTTCTTCTGGAGACAGTGTTTGGGAAACTCCAAGTGGTTTCCTATCCCTAATCATCCCTGCTCAGTCAGGATTGAGGGAGGTAAGTCACCTTATAACAGCAAGGTGATTTTGGAGCTGAAGAGTATTTCACCTTCACTATTATTCAGACTGCTGGCTATTTTACTGCTATCCACTGGGAACTGGTCCCCTTACACCACACTCCTAAAAAGTAAATGAGATATCAATAATACTAACACACAATTTCTATTACTTTACCCAACTTCTAGCAATTGGTTCCTTGTTAACGCTGATGACATTCAGAAGTGAGATGCTCTGCTACAACATACCCATGAAAGGACATATCCCTTCCTTACTTTCCCCCAGCGCACGAGATAAAGACAGGTTACAACATTCTGCTATGTTATGAAGCTGTGAACTGCCCAACATTAGCGGTCCTTAAGAAAAGACTAAAGAAATATTTGTTAGGAATGATATGGAGATAGGAAAACTAAGCCTCACAGAAACATTTCGGATTTGATTTTGCGGGCCCTGGCCTATGAATTCATAGTCTGTAATGCCTTCTTTCTTTAACAGTTGTAATAATAATTAGGATAAAATCTAATTCACAAGCTGGAGTCGAAAGGAATTGGCTAATAATGTATGATTAAACAACAGTAAGCAAGGTCACTGCTTGACTAAATATTCAGTAATCAGTGATTAGATTTTGTTGGTCGATCTCTTTAAAGGACCTGATTGGAGATGACCTCTTTCTTTCAGATTAAATGTCTGCTCAGGCTGAGTTATTATTGATCGAGAAGCTGACCTTACTGCCAACACTGGCATTCCCACATTACTAATCTCTTTGCATATGGTGTGCACGTAGTTGCTGGAAAACTTGAAAGAGATTCGATCAAGTTGACGATTGCTTGGTTAATTAAGAAGGTGCCATATTTTGGTATTCCAGACTGGCTGCTCTCTTCATTCTTAGATAAATCACTCCTAGCATTCAATTAAAAAAAACAGGCAGAGAAAAAAAGACCCCGTAAAGCTTGCATTTTACAGCATAAACCTTGCCCTGTTTCCCATGAAAAGGGGAATGAAGGGTTTTTCATCACTCATAAATGAAGGTAGAGTGTAACAAAAAAGAGGGTATTTTGTCTCTCTGTGTCCTGCTGGGTGGGCTCAAGACATAGAACGGGAGAAGATGCTTTGCAGAGTGTCAAATACAAGAATGACTCAGAGGACGCTTTTAGCTATCTCAGAACTCCAAATGCTTGTCTCCAGAGAGTTCATACGATCAGGTGATAATGAGCAAAAATTTATCTTTAAGACATAAGATCATGTATTCATCTTATATCCACTAATTTTCCAGCAGGTGTACTCCTCTTAGGCTGCATATTGCCATAAAAACCAGTTAATATTAGTCTTCATTCCCACCCCAGAATATGTTGCTGTAACTCTTCTTCTGAAATTTAAAAAAGCAATTCTTTCTTAGGGAAGACATCCAGCCATGCACCAGGCACATTGTCCTGAGACTGTATTATGTTCAGAAGAATGTGGCTTTGTCTTCATGTCAAATGTCACGTTCTCTGTAACAAAATCTTGTCTTAGACTGTCTTTGAGTAGTAGAAAATTCTCTTTTCCAAAGCCAACGAGGTTGTTAGTGAGGATTTAAGGTACATTTGGAAAAAAAAAACAAAACAAAACAAAATGAAAAACATAGGGCCATCAAGATCTCAACCAATTCTACAGATGTGGGCAGCTGCAGGAAGAAACAACTTAAATCAGCAGAGAAGCCTGTTTTGGCTGAGAAATTTCACAAATCATGCACAGTTCTGCCACTGAGTTTGCTCTCGTTTATTGGGGTACTTAAGGAATAATGCCAACTGCAACAACTCAGCTGTGACAATATAAAATTTGCATAATAGGGTTTAGTTCCTTTATTTGTTTGGGATTTTTATACTGACTTCATTCATGATACATGAGCATTTCTCTTGGCAATCTTCTCTCTTGACTTTTTTAGATTCAAACTTAAAGCATTTGTAGCAAGTCTTTGGTGCAAAACATGGTTCCAGGCAGACAAAAATACTTCAAGTCAAAGTAACCAGTCAGATCAGTCTCCTTTTTGGCTTACCAGAATATTTCAGCTTGAGTGGTGCTTCCTAAAGCAATTTTGTGAAGAATCAACAAGGCTGAAATGTCTCTGCTAGTCTTTCTAATGTACCTGAAAGCATAGAGTGAACATAGTATTGCTCAGGAGCAGTCATTTCTCCTTTTCTTCATGGAGTTGTCCTCTTCTTTTGGCGTCACTTCTTCAAATCAAGTACCAAACTTCCCATCTGTGACAGTCATCTAATAGTATTCAAGACCAGACTTGGATAAATGCAGAGCTACAAGGAATATTTAGAGGTCGGTGCTTAAAAAAAAAAAAAAGACAAAAAACTCCTCTTGTCTAAATCTTACATATGGTGTTTGGGTATGGTTGTTTATGTTTTTTAAGTAACCTTAAATACCAGAGGGAAAAAAAACATTTAGGAAAGTTGAAATCTTGTGAAGCCAAGTACTTCAGCTTACATTCAGTTTCACACTCAGGCCCTGAATTAGCTGGCTGACTGCTCTTTTCTGCATCCTTCAAGATTCAGTCTCTAAAAAACTTGAAAAGAGATAAGTTTACCTTCACTGAGCAGTCATAAAAACACGTGCTTCACTTGGAGACCAAAGGAACAATAGCAACAGGTTCACAGCAAGTACTGTGGAACTGAAATGACTGATACTCATGGCAAGTTTAAGATAAAAATAGGATGGATATTTGCTTAAAACTTTCAGGGTGAGTAACATGGGAATCAAAATGAAGATAGAAAAGACAGATAGACCCTTTATAAAAAACAGTATTTCTCAGGTTAATGTAGCTACTGGCTTTGTTGACAGCTAATTCTAACAGCAGCATTCAGGGAGCATGGCAGAGCTCACCAGGTCATGTCAACCTCTGCTCCAGCAGTACACAGGCTGGGTTATAGTGCACCACTTGCAGAAGGTCAGAAACAGCAACAGTCTTCACTGGGACCAGTTTCTCCAAGACTGACATCTCACCATGAAGGTGCTCCCAGATTTCTCCTTTTAGGTAGAAATTTATTAAGAGACCAATAGGGAATGTGACCTACCTGTTAGCTTTATCTACTGCAGTGCAAGCTCCCACTGGGAACGAGTGAAGGCATCTGCAGAGCACCTCATCTGCACTCCTGTGCAGAGGTCGTGTCTGTACCCACCCCGACTCTTGTCCTGAGCCAGCACTGCTTCCCCAGGTCTCTGCTGGACGTAATAAAGATGAGCATGCCATGGCATAGCATCTTTTTTCTCTCGGCAATTCCAGGTATATTGATGATGTCATTAACTGTAGCTTCCCTGTATTTAGTTGCACTAATTCCTAAACCAAAACATATGCCTCATTACGAATGAAGATGGAAACTGTGAAAGAAGTTGCTGTTTTCCTGGCCAAAGCAGCATGGTTTGCAAGTGAATACCTTACATGCTGTGTGATCCTTGGAAGGAAATTTTAAAAAAGGATCATGAAAAATAATACAAATATATTAGTATAGTCCATGGAAGGTATTCATCTGCATTCTATCACCATACAATGGGCTGTGTTTACATCTGTAAAAATATTTACTCTTGTTAAACAAAGAAAGGCAGAGTCTACAAGCACTATAAACAAAATTGTTCATTAAATAGACTGTTCTGAAAACCAAGACCCTAATTCTTTTGCACTCCTTATCTAGAACTCATCTAGTTACCTCAATGACACACATATACACTAGCTCTAATTGCAAGTGATGGGAGTAATAAATATTATTTCAGGACTACACTCTTCCTGTGCCTTAAAATAAAAATTTTCTTTAACTGAAATTTAGGATCCCTCTACAGTTTGATGTTGCATTTGTTCTCCTAAAATAAGATAGATTTAAATTAATTTAAATTTAAACAAATTTCCAAATTAGTATCAATTTCAAATTCATAATCAAATTTTCAAATTCATAATGTCACAAATAGTATTTAAATTTTGTTTGAATTGTGGACAATCACTCTGCAGGAGCACTAAAAGGAGTAAAAGCTGGCTCCTCTGAATTTAGAATTTTGATGTGTATTAAAAGATACAGTGTATGTCAGTTCTTAAAATTGGAGAAATTTAGGTTTGTGGAGGAGTTTCATGAGTTCTTTTTAAATTATTAGGAAGAGGAGAATAAAATTTTTGGGAGCATCAAGAAGTGTTTCATGTAATTCCAAAGTTTATATTGCTTTGCTTAAAAAAATTAAGCAAATTCCAAACTGATGCATTGTTTAAAAAAAGAAAATTCATAGCAAAAAATGTTAAAATTAAATATTCACATTGTCCCTTTTTCTGGGGACCCCCTCAATGAAATCATTGATAAAGGCAGATTTGTTCTTCAGTGGGAAAAAAATGTTTTGGCTCAAAAATAGTACCTTCATCTGCACTTCCACATCTCCTATATCTGTCCTCTCCTGACCATACAACCAAAGTGTAAAAATCGATGCACTGTGCATAAAGTGGCTTTATCAGGTCTGTTCCAACACAGAGGGACCAAGGGGAAGATGTTACAGAGAATTTCCACTGCATAGCTTCTTTCACATCAAGTGTTTGCTGCTGCCTCCTCCTCCTCAATCTACCAGACGCAGTGACACAGTTCAGGGCTCACAAGGATCCCAGATCCCGTGAGACCCAGCGCCTTCGTTATATGTCTCTTGCCACTTTCCCTTCCACTTAGCACCACAGGATGCCAAGAAGGACAAGGAATGACTTTTACTCACAGCCTAAACACAGAGAGCAGGAATTCAGAGCTCAGTGGACCTTAAGAGTAATTTGCCTCAAGTCTATACCCCCTTCCACCCACAAATCACTTTGTGGAGGCAAAAGTACATACCAAACAGCAGGAAAGTCTTATTAAAAGACTAAGTTAAAATAGGAAGTAAAATCAGAGCTTTCTGCCCACCCCCTCCCACCCCACCAAAAAAATAAATCAGGAGGTAAAACTGTTGGGCAACTTTCTGTTGAACATTAGTTTATTACCAAAGACATAGCTCTGGCTGGTACTTGCTGCCAGATACACATTCTTTAAGCAATAAAAAGCTGCTTAAAAATAATAAAGTTGGCCTGGAAAGAAGTATTGATTTGAGTATTTGATTCCTGTGGGAGCAATCTGGGGGTTTAATCCGCCAGTGCTCTGGTATAGATATTTTTAACACCTTTACTTTTAGATATGATAACACAGAACATATTGCTTTCAAAGTTATACTTCTGTGGGAGATA
Source organism: Pseudotriccus pelzelni (assembly GCA_035584735.1). Lineage (NCBI taxonomy): Eukaryota > Metazoa > Chordata > Aves > Passeriformes > Tyrannidae > Pseudotriccus > Pseudotriccus pelzelni. Next base: position 36,002,385 of record JAWMRA010000078.1, on the reverse strand, counting down.
CAAGATGTCTAGCAAGAAAACAGCTACACAATATTCCCTTGAATAATTTCCAACCCTGTGAAGCAGAACTTTTCCTCTGAATTCAATGTCATAGACTGCAGAGGTCTATCCAAAGTAAGGGGTTAAATGTGAGACATCTGAAGAGACAGATGCTGATCTGAATAAGTCACTGAATAAATATGAGGCAAGCTGAAGCTTTCTGCTGACCTCCTAAGTGGTGGGGATTGGGAAAGAAAACAACAGGAAGAAATTCAAACAAAATTAACTCCTGTAAAATAGTAAAATTATTCAGAAGACGTCGAAGAATGCTAATGCTTCCAAATGCATTCACCTTTCAATGGTGCCCTTGAATAAGTAAGGAAAGGTCATGCACCACACAGACAAGCATCTGGAGTCTGCTTCTCCGAACAGCCACTGTCTGCTTATCCCATCCTAGCTGGAATCAATTCTTGTGATCTTCTTGTTTGCAACGAAGGGCTAATATCAAAAGCACCAAGTGACCTAAAAGGCACAGCAGTCCCACCTCTGGTATGCCCTTGGGAATGAGACAGAATCCTGGAGAGAGACCCTCCAAACCTACCAGCAACCCTAGAAGGGGAGGGAAGCAACCCAAATGGTAAATTAGGAAAGCTCTGAAAATCAGAACACTGGGAAACTCATCTTCCTTTCTGTGTTAACCAAGATGAAAAGTACCACAGAGGCTCAGCCCTCCTGAGCTCTGGGTAATTGGCCTGATTTCGGTGAGTTGTTCTAATCCCAGCTTTGAGATCCTTCTTGAGTCACTCATTGCAGCTCATGTTTCTAAGCCTGGACACAATCAGGGACTATGTAAAGGATGTTTGCAGTCCCACATGGATTGAACAGTGGCACTTAAGACAGCAGGACAGGGGAAGACATTAGCCTGCAGAGCAACACTACAACACTTTAACAGCTTTTGTGGCAAAGGCAGCTGGTCAGGTGAAAGTATCCCACAGACAGGATCTGAATCACAGGGCCAGCTGAGGCACACACACTGTGTGGTCAGGCATACATGTGTCTATAGGGACAGACAATACGGGGGGGTAGGGAAAAAGAAGCTAATTTACACTCACCTTCTCTGAATGTTGTACAAAGAGTTCCACAACATCTACCTGAGAAGGGACGGGTAGAGAAATTTGCACTGCCATCTCGAGAGTTTCACAAAAATACCTGTAAGTGCTCTAGCTAACTCACAGCCATTCCAATATTAATTCCACATGGGGGATGAAGAAGACCAGGCTTACTTGCACCTCTCCTTTTATGTTTCTTTTGTAAAATAGGCTCTTACTCAAACATGCATTTGCTATGGGAGGAGAGGTAGGGAAACCACAGCTGAGTGGAAGACTAACTTATTTTCTTGGAGGGCTAGAAATTCACCATGGCCCATCACTAAAGGTGTTTTCTAGTCACACTAACCTTCAGTTTCTAATATCATCCAAGACCCTATCAGCATCTTAAAGGTGCTCTGTCTCCTCTCTCCTTTCATTTTAGCTCAGCTTTTTAGTTCTGCAAGAAAGTGATGCCTCTATTGGCTTAAGATAGCAGAAAAGCTTTTAGCATTTTTCTTTATGAATTCCATTCTCAATTCCATTTTGAGTAAGTTGAACTAAGACAGCAAAGCGGGCAGGTGTTGCTTAAGACGTTGTATTTTATGAGCAAGGAGTACAGGTAAGAAAGACCTAGGTAAGAGTAGATATGGGTCTATAAAACTACCAGAATGGATTTCAAGAAATAGGCATGTTTCTAGCACAAACTGAAGCAAATACAGAGAAAGAGTCTGTGATAACAGCAAGATCACAGAATCACAAAATAACAGAATAGTGGGAGTTGGAAAGGACAGTTAAAGATCATCCAATCCAACTCCTACTGCAAGGAATAGTCACATCTTCATCTAGATCAGGTTGCGCAGAACTCTGTCCAAACTGAGCTTGAATGTTTCTGGGGATGGGGCATTCACCACTTCTCTGGGAAACCTATTCCAGTGTTTTACCAGACTCATTATAAAAATCTTTCTTCCTTATATTGAATCTAAAGCAACTTTCTTTCAAAGGTTTAAAAACATTTCCGCTTGTCCTATTGCAGCTAAAAAGTCTGCCCTCATCTTTCTTATAAGCCCCTTTCTGGACCCAAAACAAGGTCTCCCCGGAGCCTTCTCTTCTCAAAGCTGAGCAACCCCAACTCTCCACGCCTTTCCTCACAGGAGAGGTGCTCCAGCCCTCGGATCACTTCTGTGGTCCTTCTCTGGACTTGTTCCAACAGGTCCATGCCTTTCCTGTGTTCAGGACCCCAGAGCTGGATGCAACACTCCAGGTGGGGTCTCACCAGAGCAGAGCAGAGGGACAGAATCACCTCCCTCGACCTGCTGGCCGCGCTGCTTTGGACGCAGCCCGGGGTACTGTCGGCTCTCCGGGCTGTGAGCGCACATCGCCGGCTCACGGGCAGCTTTTCACCCCCAAGCACTTCCTCGGCAGGGCTGCTCTCCATCCCTGCGCCGATGCCGCGCCCCCCTGAGCTGCAGCACCTCAGCAGGCTGCGCGTCCTGCCTGCGGCTGGCAGCGGAAAGCATCGCGCTGTTTGCGTGTCACCGCCCGCCCTGCCCGCCGACCCGGCCCCGCAGTGAGGGCGCTGCGGGCGGGCCGGCACCGCCCCCTGCCGCCGAAAACCAGGAAAATTAATAAATGCGTGTGTCTATATACATATATATGTATATATGTATAAATATAGCTCTGCGGTTATGCCAGAAACTACTTGGTGATGTTCGCAGCTTGAAACCCTAACTGACGCCGCGTTCCGCTCCGCTCAGGCTGATAACAGCTGCCCCTCTCTAAAGAGCGAGCCTCTTAATAAAATTAGGAGGCGGTTCATCGTGTTCCGGCTTTTTGCGAAACTTCCCCAGTGTGTGCGTGTGTGTTTAAGTCCTTGACAAATTTGGGGTCCGCCGAAGCAGTAAGAAAGCTAAAGTCAAATTAATCAGAATAGATTACCTAGATGAGACAGTCACTGCTGCTGAGCAAACCTTTAGGGAGAAAAGTTGTCCTTGAAAAATATTTGATGAAGCTGCTGCACTAAGAAAGGGGCTAAATCTATGAATAAAACAGCTACAGAGAGCTCCAGCGTCCCCACAGGCCCTGTTTGTAAAGCAGAGAGAGGCAGGGGAGAAAAGGGAGAAAGAAAGAGGCTGATACAGAGGATTTTGTTATATACAGCAACTCAAAACACCTTCAAACCCAGAGAAATTTAGCAGTCTGTCCCAGAAAGTCCAAGGATCAGAAACAATGCTTTGCCCCAAGGTATCCCTTGAGCTAGTCAAAGCATTTAGATCCCTTGGGTAGGTGGCAAGGAAGCAGAAGGGAAGTTTCTTCCTAATCATATTCCAAAGCACTGGTTTATCTTGGGGCTCTGCCTCTATTCTACAGCCATAAATAGCAGCAGAGGTGTTTTCCAGGTCAGGATCCAGCCTGGGGACACCCACACCTCCCATTCTGACTGTGACTTTTGCTCAGAGGCAATGCGGGAGGACTCCTGTGCCATCCATAATTTACATCAGATTCAGCTCACCTGCACCACAGGCAGCACAAGGGGTCATGACGCAGTTAGACCAGGATATCAAGAATTCCCCATCTTTCAGTCTTCCCTTGGATGGGAAACATCCCAACAAATCTCTTTCTGGTTTGCGGTTGGAAGGTTTTTTCCTTTATTTTTAACATTTCTGGAAAGCTCAAGTCCTGCACTTCTTTCATACAAAATGCACCAGCAAATTTGACAGGCAGGAATTACTTTTCTGCGCAACTTCAAAGCCAGTAAATGAAGAACAATCGCTTGGCCACACCAAAGATCCACCTGGCCCAGTAACCTGTCTCCAGCTGACGAGCAGCAAAGGCAGGGGAAGAGGACAAGAACAGTACAAGTTTGCAGTGACAGTTGTTCAGACTGCCCCCTTCCCCCCAGGGGAATTTGTAGCTCAGAGACTTCATGAAACAAAAGGAAACGTACCTGTGCATAGGGATACCTTTTTCTGTTGTTGCTGGTTTTTTTACTCCCATATTTTACTTTCAGGACCCATAGGAATTTTCAGTTTATGCAACACCCTGTGGCAAGGAGTTCCACTACTTTATTCTCTACTTTTCCCTGTGCCACTTACGATTTTATAGACATGTATCTTCTTCCTTATCTCCCCTGCCAGACTGAACTCTTCTCCTTTTATACTTTACTTATTTTCAATCATCCAGCCAAGTTACTGAAACAATCCCACACAACTCAGGGAATTAAACACACACCCCTGCTAAAAAAAATATTTAAAGGCAAGGATGGGAACAAAAAGGCTTTTAAGATGTTTCTTAAGTGAAATATGGCTTAAGCAAAGCAGTGCCAAATAACTGTAGATTACAGGCATTTGTTTCTGTGAACAAGTTAGTCACAAGAACTAAACACCTTAGTACAAAGAGTTCCCCTGTTCCTTGAAATAAATATAAAACACTAGGAAAAAAGAAAGTACTTTATGATTGGAGGAAGGTTTGAGGTAACCTGTCATTTAAGCAATCAGTTTCCTCTCAGACTGTTATTACAACATTATGCTCTCTAACAGTAACAGTAATGGGCTTTATCAGGGCCATTTGTCAGGCTTCCTCTCATGTAAGACAGACTATATCCCTGGGGGAATATTATTTTTATATCATCACTATGGATTTTAATAACTCCATAGTTCCCTGCAGAAATGTTGGTCCTCACCTTTATACGTGCCATGGCAAAGGTGGCAGCGATGAATAAGCCCTGACTGGGCGGCCTGTACTGCACTGAGGGTAGACAAGGGTGAGTACCACCAACTCCTGCTGAAGCCAGTCAGACACTGTCACAGATGTCCTTGAGGTCAGTGGGAGAAGCACCCCTCAAAGCTGATTAAGATGCTCAAAAAGAGCTGTACAGTAGGACTACTAGTTTCATTGTGCTGTAGGGTACAAGCCGCCTTCTGATTCAAGCCATACACTAATCTCTCCCTGCTCCCTAACACAAATTATATGAACAGTGATTAGGATGATGGCAAACCTAATGGCATATTTGGTAGGCTACGTTCAATTCTGAACTTATTTTTCCCTATGACTCAGTGAAAATAATTTGGAAAAAGAAAAGTGTACCCTCATACTCACTTGGAAAACATTTGGGCAAGTTGAGATCACAAAAAGCCTGTCTGACATTGTATCTTTTGCTCCCTCACTGCTTTTTCACTTCCAAAGGACAGTATGGGGATGTATAGAACTTACTTTTCAGTAACTAGAGTGATTAATTTTAGTCATGAGAACAATACACATTTTTATCTGATTAAGTCAAACACACTTAACAAAATCTTCTCCATTTATTCTAAATCTTCAGGTAGATAACAATTTCATCTCATCCTATGCTAATAAAGTACCTTCACTGTTGCTCTCTAAGCAAGCAAAATATGTGTGACTATGCAAGCTTAATTGTGGAGTTTTTTTGGAGGAGAATGCACTCCATACTGATATTGTTAGATAGAAGCAGGGACAAATTCACCTGATATTTGGACCATATGTATTACCAAACATAGTTTACTATGAAGCATCTAACCCACATATATAAACTGACTGTGATAGTGTGAGCAGTGAAGTATACGGATGTGCTCACCCCAAGCAAGTAGTTATGTCTTGTACTGTCAGAGGTATCATCCTCCAAGCAGCACTCCTGATTACTAGTGATCTGGAAGTTCTTTCTGTATGGATAAAGTCCATTCAACCCAAATTTTCTCCTATGCAATTCAACTCTGTTTTCACTTCATCTATCAGCTTTGTGTAGTGAGAAACAGCACCATGCCAGTGCTTGCCTCCATGGGCTGGACTGTATGCTGCCCCTCAGCTATTCGCCAGGCCACAGAACTTCAAGGGAGAATTTTAACTGTTAGTTCAGTGAAGTTATTCCCACATATGGTTTATAAAGCACTCTGAGATCCTAAGGGATGAAAGGTGCTATATAAATGCAAATTGTTGCTGTTGTTATGCATGAACCATAGCCAGGTTTTAAACTAGACTGACTATGAAAAATGTCATTTCTTCTGACCTTTGCTGATGAGAATCACTGTGATTAGAAAATCACTAAGTTGTTCGGACATAAAGACAAACTCCAGTTCAAATTCTCTGGAAGGTAATAGCTATACTTAAAGTGAGCGGATGAGTTAAGGGAATAAGAACAAAAAATACTCACTGACTGAAGGCAACACTGTTAAGAAACCAACCCCCAGGCCAAGGAATTCAGGCTCTTATTGACCCTGTACTAGACTTCAGGACAACTGGGAGGAAATCTGTTCACTGTTCTGTGCTTCTGTTCATAACTCTCCTCCTCCCTCACCCACCATCTGTTTTGTCTATCCATATGGTACATGTCTATCTACATTGCAAATTATCTCTAGCTCACTGTTTGTATAGTGCTTACCCAAACGTCCTCCTCACATTTCCAAGGGAACAAAGCCAGCTAAGTAGCTGCAACCCTGTCAGATGCCTAGGAAAACATAAGTAAATTGGATGCTGCTAATGGGAAAAGTGGAAAGTGGGGCCATGGCCCTCCAGTCACCAGCTTCTTCTTCCCAAGCAAATTTTCAAATGCTTTACAGCACTGTTCTGAGGAAGGTGAGCTAGCTTGGAGTTAAGTAGCTGGGGCAGAGCATTTCATTAATATCATTATATTGCCTCAGGTATAAGCTAGATTGTGCAGAACCAAAATGGAAATCGTGGCATGACTGCACTGGGCTTTGAAGAATTATCCTCAGTACTCACTAAGAAAAAAAAAATCATACAGTACAAAGAAACTGAGGAAGTTCGACATCTGATTTCACTAATGATCTTGAAAGGGTCTTCAGTCACTCCTAAAAATGTACAGCCTTTAACGTGTCCCCTCCACTGTATGCTTATTGCACTCCTACACTATTAGCAAGACACACATGGAATAGTCTGTGCATGTATCTGCCACTGGAAGAAGTTGAATATGGTTGTCAAGAGACACCAGAGAAATTACATCATTCTTGTTTGCCTACTACTGCTTTGTCTCTTACCACAATAGATCTTCTAGCAGAAGTCACAGATTTAGTGTGATAGCTGTAGAAACCAGGGCAAAATGATGGCAGCCATAGCTGTTAAGAAAAGGAACATACATGTCTTTGATGCAGTTTTACCACTGAAAGTACTTTTTTCCTGTATTAATGCACAAGGTATTAAGTTGTGCACAAGTGCACAAGGTTTTTTAAGAGTTTCATTTTTATTTTGAAATAAGGTGATAACTTGGACAGCTAATGCCAGGAGTTAAGAAGATGGACTTCTAATCTTTTTTTTTTTTTTTTTAAATATGGGAAGGTAAAAAGGTTCTGAACAGAAACCCTGTAAGGGCCAGCTTCAGCCCAATCTAATTTCATGGGGAGTTACACACACTATTGTAGAAATCAGCAAGACTACAGCAAAGCAGATGTTGGTTCATTTTGGTCCAGAGTAAGAACAGAGTTCCTATTCAACCAGCAGCCTGTTTCACTGCATTAATTCAGCCTTTTCTGGACAACTCTTCCACAAGAAATTATGAAGTGTGAAATTAATCTTGGAAGGTCTGTAGAAACTTGTCATTCTGTACTGGGCATAAATCCCTCTCATTCACAGATCTACTTTTGATATTGGCGCAGTGTCTCTGATTGTCCCAGACTCGCACAAAAATTGCAAGAAGACCAATCACATTGTGATTTTGTGATACACACAGTTTAAAATAAGGCTGAAGGTTTGCTTTGGGGGTTTTTTGCTTGCTTGCTTTTTTTTCCCAAGAAAACCACAAACACTTATCTCTTTGGGCAGTCTGTAAGTGCTACCTCACAGACAATGGTGAATAACCTCTGACTAAATGTAAGAATTATCTACAATCATGGAACATTGTCTGGTAAAACAAATTTCATTGGAAACTTGGAAGCATCAAGGAAGATACCATGAGAACATGCACATCAGTTTAAGCAGAAACCACATCTTTATGGAAAGTAACATAGAAAAGACACTTATATTGAACTCCAACCCTCCAGATAGCCACCTACTCAGTCAGTCTAAAAAAGGAAAGAAGCAGTTGGGCCCGAGAAGCTATCTGGAAAACCACATCCACATGATTTACATAGAAAGTATCTACAAAAGGTAATTCTGAGAGAGTCCAGACAAGGATTAAAGTTAGCTTTAATATTCAACTGGATAATAGTTAAAACATTCTCATTTACAGAAGTGACCAACAACAAAATTTCATTCTGTTTCTACAAGACTTTATCTAAGTGACATCTAGGCAAGTCCAGTGACGTTTTAGATTAACACTACTTCCAAATTCATAAGCATGCAACAAAAAAAAAAGGAACTTCACTCCAAAGTGAAACATTGCAAGATATCTCAAAACTAAATTTGCAGGTTGCTTAGCATCTGAATAACTCTCAGGTGATCAAGAAATTTTCCCACCCGTTACAGATTTATGTATATTATCCACAGATACAGGCAAAAAACTAGGATAAACTCTTAGAACATTGTGAGAATTAAAAAAAAAAAAAAAAAAAACAACAACAAAAAAATCACCAAGTCAGTTTCTTGCCTTTGTCTATTATGAAAGAAAAATAAATATAAAAACATCCTACACTTACTGTAGAGCACCTAGGTCCTCTGCTAACAGCACCTGAGAAAGTATACACAATTTACTCTCATGATATTTTTTTTCCCCAAACATTGCCCCTCAACAGCGTGCAGGTGAATTTCAGTATATAACAGGGTGATGCACTTCAACAGAATCAATGATGATATGAAACTAACTCTGATGAGTTTCTTGAAATGTGTTGCTATATCAACAGGTACATACCAGAAAACAGTAAGTTGCTTTAATCTGTTTTAAGAAGTTGAACATACAGAGTTCCGTAGAAACATAGTTAATGTAGCCACAAAGTGCACACAGCTAAGCCAGAAAGAATTTTTCTCCAGGAATTTTCAAAAATAAACACTTCCTTTATACTTCATCTCTCTTTTTTCCTTTTTCTCTTTTCCATGCCACTGTATATGATTACAAATTAAATTAAAACCTCATGTCCTTAAAAGAAAATAAAGGGGTGTAAATCAGAAAAGTTAAAGAGAAGCAAAAGAGAGAATTGTGAGGATGGTCAGACCACCTCTACCCCCTTAGTTTTCAAAGTGCAGAATTAGAGTCTGGAAATAGAGAATAGAGTTTTCAAAGTGCCGAAATAGTCTGGACTTCCTGCATGTAACATTATAGGTGTATTAATCACAGCTTATGCCAGCCCGAATCTGAAGACATAAGCACGAGTTATATCACCTTAAGTGGAGTATGCAGAAACTATTGTCACAAGTAAACCACTGAACACCTGCTGTTTCCTCTTCTGCTTCCATAAGACTATTGTTTTAATTTGGATTGATATTAGAAAAAAAATATTTGTCTAGTCTAGGTCAAAATTGCTTATTTTATTCTTCCACAGAATATGGGTTCTTCATTTTCTTTACTGGCATGATATGGAAGACACTCTTGTTCAATGTATAAATATGCATCTAGTGCTTCCATGTGCTGCACAGTTTCATTTTGAGAGTCTCCAGTTCTGAATTCTAAAGCCTAAAAAAAAAAAAAAAAAAAAAAAAAAAGGAGAGTATTTCTAATACTTCTTTGTTGCTTCAACTTTCATTAAGCTAAATATTGCTACTCAGGGTCATATATAACTCCATTGTATTGTTAGAGAGAATCCTGAAAGCCAAAAGAAGGATTTACCTCTCCAATGCCAAGAGACAATTGCATATATGTGACTAGCTACCGAAATTCAGCTGGTGCATGGATACTGGTTAAGAATAACTCATACATCTGTGCCCCCAAGCTCCTGCCTTCTTTATTCATTCGCTTGTATCTTCCTCATCTTTCACACATAATTGCATAATTATTTTCACATCTACCAAAAAAGGTCCTCTCTTTTTTTATATGCAGAAGCTTAACATGTGTGCCTTAAGCTAATGCCTGTCCTTTTAGCAAATACAGATTCAAAAATAATAATGTATGATAATGGTTACTGTAGCATGTCCGTGACCCAAGCAGAATCAGGGGCACACTGTGCTGGATCCTCTCCAAACAGCAGAAGATGGCCTCAGGTTTGAACTATATTAAGGGATGACCGAACAGCATGGCTGTAGACTTCTGATCACAGAGAAATAAAAATTAGTTGCTGAAAAGTTAAGGACTAAGTCAAGTGCAGAATCAAGGATAAAATCAGATCTACAGAACCCTAATCCTAATGCTTAAGCATGACCTATTTTCTATAGTGAAGAGGCTCACGACAAATAGGATTTGTACTTCTGCTATGTGTAGGGTACAGCTTGTGCTGTTAGCCCTACAATAAGTTGTTAACTTCACAACTGAGAAGGTGGACAAGATGGAAATATGTCATTTCTTCCATTATGAGGAGCCTAGGACATCCTATGAAAATATCCTTCAATCCATGCTATAAAGGTCATGGGAACATATGCTGCAAAAACATGTAGTTATTCATCATCTGAAATGACAGAAATTTGTTGGCATTTTTCTTCAACTGAGTATTTTTCTCTTTTTCACTCATGGTTAGTGAACAGTTATTGCGAGTTGATGAATCTGATTGCATGAGCACTGTTTAATTTCTTGAACTGTTCTGGCTAAAAAGCAGCTGTTTGTGAAGTCTATTTTATGACATATTTATATATGACATGTAAATTACTTAAATTTTCCTCTTCTTTCCCTAAATAACCTTTTCATTGCCATCCTCTTCACCATCCCACAATCTCTTTTGATAAGATGCCTTTACGCAGAATGAAAATCTTGCCATGCAGAACACTGGGTCTTTTTGCTCCAGTGCTGAGTACATTTGTCATCTTTCTGTAAAATTGTTAGCAACAGCATCCACTCACATGTTAAGAGAAAAATAATGGGGTTTTCCTCCCTAAATACCATACTTTACAAGTTACTCCATATATCAGGTTGTGCAAATGCTATGTTAGTGTCCTAAAAGATTTATGTGTTTATGGCAAAAAGTGTAAAAATTATGTATTTCTACATTTTATTATTCTTGCTGCATAATCCTAGCTGAAAGATACTGGCTATTACCATGGTCTGTAACACTATATATGACTGATACACTGCAGCATGCTGAAGATTGATTGCAGATATTCAACTGTGTGACCTGAAGACTTGTCTTACACGTTTTATTTAGGGTATGTAACACATGGAGCCACAGCTGGGTTTGCTGAAACACCACAATACATTATGTTGTTTGACCTATAAAAGAGTCCTTGCACAGAGGAAGTGGAGAAGAGTAAAAAAAGTAAGTAAATGCTCACTGAATATTATAATATTCAAGAGGTAAGAAACACAATAAAGAAAGGAGCTGCAATGAAGAATCAAGCTTCAACATCTAATATATGAAATGGATAAGGATGTTGATGTCAGTCAAGTGAGGGAGGTAGCAATGTTTGTATTTTCAAAATCTTCTTCTTCCCCCAAGAGTTTTTTTCTTTTTTTTTTTTTGAGCCAGAAGTAAAAGGTCACAGCTGAAAGGGTTCTGTCTCCTAACCTAGACCACTTTGTTGGCCCCACGTCTCCCCCTAATTTGTTCTTGTCCATTTTATCTTTAAGCACAATATGCCAAGCTATGATGTACTAGTAATAAGCTTTGGGATGGCAGCATAGTTAATACAATTTTTTATTTTACTGATTTTGAGAAATCTGGCATCCCATTACTTTTTGAGATGAGTCCTTAGCAAACAGAAGAAATAACCAGAGGGAGAGTCAAGATCTGTAAGTATTCCCTGTAGTCAGTTGATATCTGCTGCAGAACTACCTAAAGTAGTTCACATGCCTCATTATAGACTTATTTGCACAGATCACCTTCCCTCCCACTAAATTTTAGACACAAATCTATGTAGTCATATAGTAGCACAAAGATTTTACTATCTAGAAAGCATTCCAGAAGTGAAGTCAATTGCATTTATGTTCATAGGCACCAGGGAGAAGTAGGTGGCTCTGTTTTAAATCACTGTTTTTATTTGCACTCAGCTAGCAAAAAAGAAAAAATATTTTCAAAAATTCAGGATCTAGTCTTCATTTTTTGTAGTAGTAAAATTATTTACAAGTTAAAATGGTGAAAAGTGTTTTCACGTAAAAAGGAGCGCAAGTGTATGTGGTCTTATACACAGTAACCATTTCTACTGCTGCTCTGGAATTCAACAAGTGTATCCATGAATCCACCAAAACCAGAGTCTATAGAGGAAGTTGTGTGTCTGGGCCAGACCTTTCCGAGCAAACTAGGACAGAACTGCAGGATGCATTGAAGAATGAAACTGCACTGCAGAGCAAGAGCAGCCATGGAGACCTCTTTTCCAGAATGTCTAAAGAGAAAGTTCCCTATAGACATGCACCTGTGCCATAGTCTAGCTTCCCCTAAGACAACAGTAAAACTCTGTGAGAATTCTTTAGCCAATACATATCTTCCAGATAATAAAAATCTTCCTTGCGAAACGCTTCAAATCCTTTCTTTTATTTGTATTTTATATGTATCTCCTTAACTTATTTTTATGTGATCTGTTTGTTATCTGTCCTACAGTCTAGGACACAGTTTTTCTCCTACGGGGATAAAAATGAACGTGACAGGACTGGGATCTGATATTGTAACTTATGACTACAACACTATGTAGATCGAGTGCTGTCACTTGCTGAGCATCCTTACCTCCTTACAGAGATGAAACTGGTGCAAGGATTTATACAGGGAATCCCAGTGTAAGGCACAGAAGCTCTGCTATGCATCCTATCCAAGTGTTGGAGGCATTCCTGCTGATGGGAACAGTAGGGATGGGAGAGAAGAGTGGGGAATGAAGGCATATGCACAGTTCTGTTCCCTTGCTGTGACTCTCTACATGGGAATGAGGTATTGGAGAGCTGGACACAATCTGCAGGGCAGCATAAGGAATGCAGGAATTGTTACTTTCAGAGTAGGAAAGTGGAACTTGGGCTGTACACAGAGCGAGAAATATGAGTGAAGGTCCCCTTACTAATTGCCTCCTGAGGAAGACTGCTCCTGATCATCACTGAGACAGCTTGTCAGTATAAATTCATAAAAACCTTTGTAACAATTTAGAAGTTAATATTCCCAGGTCACCTCTGTGGGGGAGGGAAAAGGAGGCTTGGTTTTAAGCCACATTTCCTTTTGCTACATTTAAACAGAAAAGGAACCACTTTTGACAAGTGACTTACTTGACATTTTATATCAATCATGTCATTCACACTGTATTTCCTAATGCAAAGTGACATGAGCAGCACTAAGTCAGAGTCACCTGTCATGCTGTTGTGTCTGCAAGAAGAATTTATGTAGGCTAGAATTTGCTTAAATTCAGAAGTGGAGTAAGGATACCTTGCAATGAACTTTTCCTTTTGTTTCTGGAAAGCAGATAATACACTGGAGCACATCTTTCTGATCCCCTGACGTTTTTTTCCCTGCCATAGGAAAAGAATTATTTCCATAAATAGCAAAGGGGATACTGACTCTCCCCTCTATTTAATAGATTTGTTTTTAGTGAGCATCATAATCATTAATAATCTACTCTATTAAGATTAAACTAAACTATGCCAGCTGTTAAAACAAAATGTTAAAACGCCAACGGTTGAAATGGGACTGGAACAGTACCAGTATAAATTAGCCTTCCAGTACCTAAGATGTAGTTATAAAGAGGATGGACAGACTCTCTCCACAAGGAAGGCAAGTGACAGAGCCAGAAGCAACATGCAGAATCTGGGAAATTGCATAGAAGTTATTTACTGTGAGAAAACTGAAACACTGAAAGAGGTTCCCAGAGAAGTGGTGGGATCTCCTTTGCAGGAGATATTCAAGGCTTGCCTTGACAGGGCCATGGTTAACCCAGTCCAGTGCACTGTTTTCAGCTGGAGCTTGTATCAGATGAACTCCAGAGGGCCCTTCCAACAGAAAGTTTTCCATCACTCCAAAATTCTAAATAATTATTTGTTTTTTTAAAAAAAATTGTTTTAAAAAAATCACTATATGCTACAATCTTCATATGTTTCTTTCTCAAATATAGCATAGCAATGTATTACTAACATGTTTCAGACGCCTTTAAAAACTAAGATGAAGCATGAAAGTCAGTGAGGCAAAAGCTATCAATCACTAATGGGCTGTATAGCACCTTGCACAATGCTGTTCAAATGTGTATAGCTACAAGCACTGTAACCAAACATTTCATAAATCCTCCAAAGCACTTAATGCATTTGGCAGGAGCACAACTGTTTTTGCACAAATATTTTGCACATTAGCCTTTTTCCTCATCTATGAACAAAACCCAGTAATGAACCGTAACCCAAAGGACTATTTAAAAGCATAGCACAGTAAACAGAGAGATCAAAGCTTCTGTTTAATTAATCCAGTCTATCCTGATGCTTTCTGATCTGCTTACTGACACCTACCTAAAAGCCTTGGTGTTTAGTTGTAGAGCCACATGATAAGAAGCTTAAAAATGCTTGTTTGTAATAAAAATAATTTAATTAATAAATTAAAAAAAACAGGGACATAAGATGAGATTCTGGAAATAAAACCTCTTAAGATTTTCAGGAAAGGCAATTTTATATATAGAATGGGACCAGTCTACTGACAATGCTGTCAGCAAACTTGAACTGTTTGTATACCGGTGCAACTGTTTTTTCAGTAACTAATTTATTTCCCCAAAGTGTTTATTCAGTTGACCTGACATTATTGATGGAAATGCTTAGGAACTGGCAAATACTTCCAGTTAAGTTAAAAACATATTTACATAGAAAATGCATCTATCCATTTCCATCTCCTTCCTCTTGCGCTTGTACTTTCTGGGAGATCCTGTAACTCAGTTTTCTGAATGATTATTTCTTGAGAGTTGAAATGAAAATCTCTTTTTCCAGTTGTCCAAATCATAGCAGATGTCTTAATCAAGACACCCATATCTATCACTGGCCTAATTACCAGACCATGTGAACAGTTATCCATTATCTCCTGCTGTGTTACACTTAATATTACTTAATATGATATGCAAATGGGACAGCAATACTCCTATCTCCACTGAAAGAACATGCTACCCATCATCCCTTCCCTCCCTGATACAGCAAGTACTCAATAATTTATGTCCCAAAGAAATTTAAAAATCAACACCAAGTGTCATACATAATGAGTTCTTTCTCTCTTTTGTGACTCTTTTATTTATGTTTACATGTATTTCAAAAGCAAAACCATCTAAATGCAAAGTGGAACAGAGCAGAAGATTCACAAAATTGGTCATAAGATAATTTTATTCCTTAACAGACCACTTCAAGATCTGTATATTTTTGTACTGACCAAATGTACATCAAATGATCTGCTGTGGTTTTAACTTAATTTCTGGTGGAAATTTGGAATTTGTTAGCTCCTAACCTGTAAGAAAAACCACAAGCAGACTACAGATAAATAAATAATTGTGTTCCCTCTGGGTCAAAGTCCCACCTGGCTGTTCAGAATTTCAAGGACCTTTCTTAAGGAAACAGCAAATCGGACAACCATATCTATTTGGTTTTAGGAAAACAAAACTCTTTGGGTTTGCCAGAACAGAAGGCGAAATTCAGAGAAGCCATGGGCATTCCTTGTTGGAGCTGCATGCCTGTCTGCACCAAACCCACAAGAAAGACAATAATTTCAAGTATAAAGAAGGAGTTTTCTTGAAAGAATTAGTAGTTTCTATCAGGCAAAAATCAGTTGACTTCAAGAGCCTTCTTTCAAACTATTTCTTACCATATGTTTAATTTTAAAGATATTGAAGAAGTTATGATTGTAAGATCCAAGCCTGTTAATGAAATCTAGCAGGTTTTCCATAGATTCTCCCAGATTTTTTCCCATCTGTCTTTCCAAACATTTTTTTTCCTAACTCTCAGGAAAAAATGAATATAGCCTTTGTGCATGTCATAACTTTCTAGGTAAGATGTATCTTTCATTCCCTTAATATTCTTTGAGGTTCCTCTTGCTCACTCTTACCCATCTCTACTCAACAGAGTTTCATTACTGAATTATTTTAACTCTTTTTTTCATCATATATTTTTGTGGTTACATTAATGTTCTAAGGACAGTTTTCTGAAAAAAATAATAAGATTTCTGTAAGCAAACACTAATACACCAGTTAGGATTGGGGGTGAACTGATAGGGTTTGGGGGTTTTTGTGTGGAAAGGTTCAGCCATAACTCTCAATAAATAAATAAGAATCCCATTCATTATGCTGGATTGGTCCTTGGCTATTTCCCTGGCCATAGGTCTTTCTTTGAACAATTGCACTACAAAACTAACAGGTTGGCTAACCATGCTGTTGAATTAATTAACAAGTTAAATTTATTAAACACATTGTTACAAATGTGTATAAATAGAGCAATTCAAGTGTTCAAGGAGGATTTAAAGGAAAGGAAATTGCAATTAGCTTCTGAAGTTACAGGAGGAAAAACTGAGCTATTTGAGTATCAGGGTCACATTATCCTTACTATAATATGAACAGCCACATAATGCTCATAATTTAAAGAACAGCTGAGATATAAGGACAGCACAGTAAATACCTTCAGTAGTCTTGCACAGATCTTATTAGATGAAGGGGTTGAGTGTACCCTCAGCAAGTTTTCAGATGACACCAAGCTGAGTGGTGCAGTTGACACACCTGAAGGATGGATTGCCATCCAAAGGAACCTGGACAAGCTCAAGAAATGAGTCCATGGGAATCTCATGTGGTTTAAGATCAAGTGCAAGGTGCTGCACCTGGGTTGGACAACCCCTGATATCAATAAAGGTTGGAGGATGGACAGATCAAAAGCAGCCATGGAGAAGGACTTGGGGGTGCTGGTGAATGAGAGGCTGGACATGACCTGGCACTGTGGGCTTGCAGCCCAGACAGCCAACCTTGTCCTGGACTGCATTCAAAGCAGCGTGGCCAGGTGGTCAAGAGAAGAGATTCTGACTCTCTGCTCAGATGAGACCCCACCTGGAGTACTGCATCCAGCTCTGGGATACCCAGCACAGGAAGGAGATCTATCTCTTGGAGCTAGTCCAGAGGAGGGCCACCAAGCTGATTAGAGGGAGAGAGCACCTCTCCTACAAAGACAGGCTGAGAGAGTTGGGATTGTTCAGCCTGGAAAAGAGAAGGCTTCGGGGTGACCTTAATGCAGCCTTCCAGTACTTGAAGGGAGCCTAGAAGAAAGATGGAGAGGGACTTTTTACAAGAGCATGTAAGGACAAGGGGCAATGTCCCTCTCCACTGCAGGGGATTTGGAACTACATGATCTCTAAGATCCCTTCCAACCCAAGCCATTCTATGATTCTGTGATAACACTTTTGACTTGGGATACATGGATAGAACTGCAAACAGGTGTAGCTGAGACTTACAAATTTAGGATGAGAAAGAAGAGTCAAGATCAAGCCAGACATCAGAATTAGAATAAGACAAAGTAAGATTTCATAGAATGATGGCAAAGTTGACTTAATCTTTTCTTCTGTCCAGAGATCAGCTGCACTGACATGAAAATCCAAAGATAGTCCTTACCCAGCCAACCAGCCTATAATTTCTATTATGATAGGGACAGATCCCGAACAAGATTAGATTCAGTCCAGACATTAGTCATAATTTTTAGACATTTGTAAAATTATTACCTTGAAATGATAGATCAAGAAACCTGTGATAGTTGTAAACCAGATCCCTGTGGCAGTATCACAAATTTCTCATCACAGAAGTAGCAATGGCTTGATTTAAACCTGCACAATACAAACACATGATGGGTCCTTTCACAGACATTAGTGAATGTGGTTGGTTAGTGCAATGACCTTTAAATTTGACCTAAAATAAATAAGATAAAACTAAATCAGAATAGAGCCCAGGTTCTCCAAACCTTTAAAGCCCACTCTGGAATTATGGTCATGTCACTCAGTAAAAGCATTTGCAGTCCTAGGTACCACATTTAATCAACGGATATCACAGGCTTTCTGTAAGTCAGTGGGAACAGATGGACTCCTACAGAAACCCACAATATCCAAACGAACTCACAATTTGCATTGCCCTTTTGCACAGTCCTGTGATAACCCTTTTTATACAGATGCAGAGAACACAGAGGAAGGGCAGGAAGGTGCCTGTCCTGGCTGTCATTCTCCAGCAGTGGCACTGGCTTCCCATCCCTATCCAGAGTCATGCCTTACTAGCCTAGCAGATCCAGACTTGCTTCAATTTATCATAGGGTCATTTAGGACTCTGCTGCATGCTATTAGCTCCTTATCACTGTCAGAAAGATGTACAGAACTTTTTACAGCCCTGAAAGATATAAGAATGTCATTAAAATGAGCGTAACATTACTAGAATAGCAGAGGGGGAAAATGAGCTCTTACTGTTTAATCAGCCCACATAACAGTTTGAATTTGTTTTATTATTCTAATTTTACCACTCTAATTTTATGAACATTTACCCTAACCCTCAGCTTGTTCAGATTCCTCCTCAAGTCCCAATTCATAACTGTTTGCTTAATACTTGAGGGATTAAGCCAGTGAGATTGAAACAATTTACCACAGGACTTTAAAAGGCTACTTTTCAGTTTTACTAGTGCCTTACACACTTGATAGATCAGCTTGCTTCTAAAGCTTGCCTCAGGTCCTGAAACATTACTGCAGCAGGAGAGTGGATTTATCCAAAAGAGGTCTTCCTGAACTCAAATCTCAGGCTGCAGTGGTTGCATGCTCAAGGCTGAAGGTCTGCTACAGTTTCAGTGTCCTGACAGGTTGTCGAAGATCCTCTGCCACAGAGGACAAGAGAGGAACAGTTGGTCTGAAACATGTGAGGATGAAACTGTAAATTGAGGCTATGCAAACTGAAGAGAAATGTGTAAGTTCAGGGATCCTTGTTTAAAGTTCCCCTGATCTGGTGGAGAATTTGAGCTGGAACAAAAGGGTGGTGGAGCAGAGTATAGAAGTCTGCAACACACAGAACATACTGCTTGGGCCCAACTGTTTGTAAACATATTAATATCCATGAAATGGAGGTATAAAATAAAACTGATATGATATTGTGTCTTTCTGCATACTATGCTTTGATAGAGGTAGTAACGTGAGATATAAATTAGTTGAGAAGCAGAACTTGTTCATAATCACACACAGCTCACTTAACAGAGCTTGGCTATCTAAAGGTAAATGGAAGTCAATCAAGTTAACTCCTACCCTGCATTTTCCTAACCTATCAGGCATATAGACAGAATACAAGCCTATTAAACTGATGTAAACTGAAATGAAAAAAAAAAAAAGTCACTAATCACACCAGAATATTTTGAACAAAACCTCAGACTTGCATTCATTTGATTTTCTCATTTTCATGCATTTAAAATTTATGTTTTGCTTCATGTTATGGGAAATGTAATAAAAGCAGTTAACAACATGATGTTAAGCTTCATTTGTGAACTGTTTGAGAAAAATCAGAATCTGCCCAGCCCATTAGTGAAATGAAAATTGTACAGGCAGAATTCCAGCACTTTTGAATAATTGAATCTAGATTTGTTCATTAGAGTAACCTTCAGGGAACTATAATGCAGATCCATGACATCAGCAGCTTTAAGAGGAACAAAACCGTGAATCTGTTCAGAAGAGCACCATGAAGCTGATCGGTGGGACAGAGCACCTCTCCTATGAAGACAGGCTGACAGAGTTGGGGTTGTTCAGCCTGCAGAAGAGAAGGCTACAGGGGCACCTTAGAGCACCTTCCAGTACCTAAAGGCACAGGAACAGATTGCCCAGGGAAGTTGTGGATGCCTCGTGCCTAGAAGTGCTTAAGGCCAGGTTAGATGGGACTTTGAGCAATCTGATCTAGTGGAAGGTATCCCTGACCATGGCAGTAGGGTTAGGAACTAAATGATCTTAAAAATACCTCAAACCTAAACCACTCTATGATTCTACAGTGACAGATATTCTCCAAATCTTTAAATGTTAAATTGCCTTTTTGCCTACATACAAGTATACACTCTTTATATCTCTTTACACGTGTAAGTGGGAGAAAGTGACAAATATAAATATATATAAATGGTTTTGCAGACATGAGTGCAGCAGCTGGGTTGTAAGGCTCCTCTGCCACCTCCTGTTACAGGACTCTCAAGAGGCAATGACTGTGACATCTCAGTTAACCATCTATACCTACCAAGTATCGGTCACACTTTGCTATTGATTTCTCCTCTGCCTGAGCCTACCTTCATTTTTTGCCCAGTCCTATGGCCTATCAGAAATCTGTTTTCTAGGCCTTTATGCCTGCAAAGCAGACTGCTAAAATCTTGTTCTCAACTTCTATTTCTCACTTCAGCTAATTCTAAAAGTTTGGCACAAAAGTAAAAGAGGGTAAAAAAATTTCTAAGTAGAAGTATTTGGACCTCTTGCTGTACTACACCTTAACCTAATGAGTACACGTCTTAATCCTCCTCTATCTTGACTCCTTCCATACTTGCCTTCCAGGATGAAATCAGATCTCTTTGAAAAGGGTAGTAACATTTCCTTTGATGTGGTAGGAAGGTGGCACAGGAAGAGCAAAACTGATATCACATCTCCCAAATCCTCTCTCGCTTTTCTAGTCCATCATTAGGATCTAAAGAGACATTTGAGAAATGGCTGTGGCAATGCTTTCTTTGGATAGCTAAAGCAGAAATGTGAAAATGACAAAATACATCCTACATTTGTCAGCAACTGATGCTGTATTTGCAGGTAAATTTGGGCTTTTGCTAAATTTGGCAGACCATGCAATATTCCCCAACTACGATACTGGCTGAGTTTCTGCACTTTGAAACTCTTACATAATAGAAATGACAGAGCAATCAAAAGGCAAACAGTTTTTACTGGTTACGGCTTTCCATTATTTATAGCTTCATGTCCCTTTCGGGAAATGCCATCCCAAAATTAAACTTAATTTTAGTCTCCAAAATTAGGCGAGTCCTATGACTCAGTGGAGGAGAGAATGTTACACATGCATGCTTCTAAATGGGGCGGGCAGTTTAGTCTATTAGAATTCATTAGAGACTGAGTCATAATTGTGAAACTGAATTTACTTAGGACAATAACCTTCAAATAAAAATAAGTATGACAGTGAGCCAGTTCTCATTTCAACAAGAAGTCAGGCAGCCTCCAAGCTTTCTTAACTGCAGTAATCCCTTCAAGTTCTGCCTGGCAGGATTTAGGCCTCTTCTACTTTCATATATAAGAACTTTACCACATATGACACCTGCAAAAAAAAGTCACATGAAACTGGCATTTGGCTGCCTGGAGTGTTTAGTCTGTATAAAATCATTATGAAGACACTAAGAATTCATTCCCAGTCTAGTTAAGCAGTAAAATTAGAAAGGGACCAAATACAAAAATAACATGAATAAGTGGAAACAGCTGGAATAATTCCCTCTGCACACAGCAAATAAGGTCTAATAATAATTTATTAAAACAAAATAAATGTCAGTTGAAGATCCAAGACTAAAGTTAAATATTGGGGGTACTATTTCAAGAATGAGAAGGCTTGAGTACATCACTCTTGATCATAGATTATTGACTGTTGCTGACATAAAAATAGCACATAAAAAATCAAATCATTTTCTGTCAGCAGTTTCTCAGTTTGGCAGAAGAGAGCTACACCTCACTATGCAGGGGTATATTTCAGTATTTAATTCTCCCAGATTGAGCACAAGAGAGTCAGATTCTTTTTCAGTTCTGACTTTGGAAAGTACTGGGAGAAAGAATAACTTTAACAACAGAGAATTTGCAGCTATTTGGGCTCTATTATGGGGTCAGAGAAGTAACAATGCTGAAGACAGGTTAGCTCAGTTACAAACTTTCACAGTGACTGCAGAACAGCAAGTATTCACTTTTCATTCATTCCTGGCTGAGCGGTTGTGCAGTGTGTGATATTCATGTACACTCAGGTGGTTCTGAATTCAATTTTGTCCCTAAAGTACATAATTAACAATTAATACTGATGCTTCACAATTCATTTAAGCATACAGCAGTCTTCTGTTTTTCACAGTGGCAGTTGTGTTCCAACTCAATTGGGACCCTCCCTAAATCTATCCTCTAATAGCTTGCTTAATTTTATTTTTGCATTCCACAGTCCTTGATAACAGCAAGCTAATTTCTGTAACTCCATTTGATGAAAATGTGCTGATGGAACTCATATTTCACTTCATTGACTGTAATGAGCTATTTCATCAAACTGTCCATGTGACACTATTATAGAGAAAATGACAAATTTACTAATTTATTCCCTAGAAATTCCTTTGGAAATTTAAAAAGGAAAAGAAAAGAGCCATGAAGTGAGTTACATTAGGCTTCCACCAAATGATATGTCAGGGTCTACATGAAACAAAAGCACTGACTACTGCTACACTTAATGGAGTGTAAACATTAAGTATGTATTGATTAATCAGTAGATTGGCTAAAACTCAGAAGAACAAAAACATGCACCACAATACAGGTTTTCCCTTGTAAATATTTTCAAGCTTTACCTTTTCATCACATGTGGCACTGCTACCACTAGAAACCAGTTTTATTTACAGACCTCCTCTCCATCTGTGAGACCTTTTACCCATGTTAGGTCCATGGATTTGGATAAATTCAGCAGCTGACAACCAAGCTGTCATAGCAAAGAAGGAATTCCTCTGAATATCATTTTTACAAAGATTATTTGCATTAACCTCCTTTAGAAAGGAGGCACTTGCAACTGTACTGTTGTGTGGGATGAAACAGTATTTTGGAAGAACATTAGGGAGTATGTAATTACACGATTCATCTCATGCTAACATTAGGCCTGGAAATAGAGACAGTATCACATGGCCTGCCTGGCTTATTTTAATTAGATGTCGTCCACCTGCTATAACAGTTATGAGCCACGAATTTGATTGCTTTGCCACAGACCACCCCAAAACCCAGGCATCAGCCTGGAGGGAGTACAAAGGGAAAAAAATCACAAAACCAACTAGGACAATTACTGACATTCTACTGTGCATCCCATTTTGTGCCTATACAGAGGCTTTTTCATCTTTATTCAAACCTGTAGCACACTCCACCTGCAATACTAATTTCCTGCGCTTGTTAATTGTGGAAAGGGATTCTGTAGAAGGTTAGAAAATAATATTAAAACCCACACAATTTTAATTACCTTCAAGAAAGTCTAAAAGTAATAACAAAGTTCAAATTAAATTAATATTTCGTATCATGGAAGATTCATTTACTGGACTTTTCTGGTCCACATAGTTCAGGGGAAGCCATTTTACACAGGGAAGTGTAGCAAGGGCTTTTTTATTTGGCTGGTTTGGGGTTTTAAATGTAGTTGACTAAGATTTTTCACTTATCAAAAACTGCTTTGTTTGCTAATTTAGTCTGCTTGAAGGGGATGATGTCTGGAAGACTAAAATCCAAACCAGATGACTGTATAAAGCACTCGAACAACTTATTTGCACAACATATCTTCTAGTCACTTAAGGATGCACCATTCACACATAAATAGAAAACTCCCACAGGGAGACAGCAAGAGGGCTTGTCTTTTTCCTCAGAACCTGAACGTTGTAAGACAGCTCACTCCCTACTCAAAGCTGGAGACAGCTGGCTGAAGGTAGTGACTGAGGAACAATCACCTTGCTGCTGCTTCAAAAAGCATGTCTTGTCAGGGTACCTTACCAGGAAAAACTGCTCAATTCACATGGTTTAAATCAAGTCACAAACAAAAAAGCAATGATTTAATAACCATGTGATTAACTGGAAATTGGTAAACTTTACATTCAAGATCAGTATCAGGAATATAACACATAAACCACAACATTAGAAGTTTCTGAAATGTTAATAAATACCTACAAATTTCTAAGCACACTGTAACTAATCCCAAGAGCTACAGCACCCCCCATATTCACAGTTACACACACACACCACTCTCTCACAGGGCTCAAGGGTAATGAGCCCTCACCACTTTCTTCTGGAAGTGCAGTTCCTCCTACTCACACCACCATATTCCTGGAAATGTGGGTTCTTTCGCTTTGTTTATATCCATGCTACCCTCAACAGTTCCTATGCGGCTGAGAAAGCACACCACAAGTTCACTTACACAGGTCCTTACTTTTTGCTCCCTGTCTTACCAGTGAAGTGGCCAGATCGCTCCAATGTGAAAGATGCCCTGTTAGGTCTAGACAGAAGTTGTCATGCCAGAGGGTGACTTTTGGAAGTATTAAAATAGGTTTTGAACTGCTTCTCTCTTTCTACTTCCCTCTCCCTTCCTGTCACAAACTTACATGTTTCTTTTACACTTCTTTTCAAGCTGGCCCATCCATTTATTTCAGAAGTCTCTTGGTTAGATGGCAGGCCATGTGGATACCCCAGTAAGGCATACCAACAGGTCCAAATGGGGAAGAGGGCAGTGAAGGAGGACTTATCAACCTCAGCATATTTCTACCCTCATTCATCTAAATATCATCCAGCATAAAAGAGCTTGCGTTCCATCAGGGCAACATATGGAGCAAGCTCACCACTGGTGTTAGCGGAAGAATGGTGGCTTACATTGCTACCAAACTGCCTTCTGGATTGCACTCCCCCTGCTTGGACTGGGCCTCTGGGGAAGTGCCATTTAACCTCCCACTCTGGCTTCAGCTTTAATTAGTCCTCAAATTGTGACAACATTTAGACATTTGAATGATCCACACCTTATCTGCTAAAGTATCTAGTCCTTAGGAACATAACCTCCATAGATCCTATAGAAGTACAAACTTTGCTTTAAAAGTAGGTAAACATTGAGAAATGGAAGCTGCTCTCTTTTTATGAGAGCAAGTTCACCACTTTATAATTAAGATATATAATTATATAAG
Source organism: Pseudotriccus pelzelni (assembly GCA_035584735.1). NCBI lineage: Eukaryota > Metazoa > Chordata > Aves > Passeriformes > Tyrannidae > Pseudotriccus > Pseudotriccus pelzelni. The sequence goes on along the minus strand of JAWMRA010000078.1, from coordinate 35,977,461 downwards.
TCCTGAGTGCATCAAGTGCCAAGAGAGCTTCCTAAGAGACTTGTGTGTAATAGGCCAATTAGTCCCTAGACTGCTATCCTGGATTTTGAAAACAATAAGAAGATCCAAGAAAGACTGCTTTTTTTTTTTTTTGGCTATTAGTAAAATATATGACATGCCCATCTTCATGCATGGTCATCAGTAACCACTGTGTCACTGATACTTGTACAATATCTGTCTGAGGAGAAAAGTTCCCTTTCGCCAGGCTTTTCATAAAGCATAATTAGATGAATTAAACTGTCCCTGGTAATCTCTAGTCTCCAGAATCCCACTGTATGGTTAATTTACTTGCCTTTGTTCCAGCCTTATTGTGCTCTTTTTTGTATTACATGAATTGATGTAGCAACGATCTATAAACATGAATATAGTCCTGGCATAACAGGGAAAACAAGCAAACAAACAAACAACAGTTTCCTCTGCCATGCAACAGAATACCTTTAGATCAGGCCAGACTGTCAAATAGTTTTTATGCAGAGCACGGAGGTATCAAGGAGAAGCAAGTCGTCTCTCTGAAAGTCACTTCTGTTCTCTGTGCTATGGCAGGAAAGCAGAAGACACAAAATAATGGAGACATTAAAGATATTTAGTCCTCTTTGTCAAAGATCTGAGTCTGAAGCCTGTTACTATCAAACATTACTGTAAGGTCTTTTTCTGAGTGGAGTCACAGTCTGTCAACAGTAAACAGAATGGGAACACAGCACAAAGATCATAGCCATCCCAGTTCAATACAATCAATATTAAATATTTGATCAAGTCTATTAAAATGGATAGCAATGCAGGTCTTCAAGGAAAACAAGAGCAAAAGTCATTTAACAGAAAAGACTTGTAAAATAGTCTTCAGAACCTGATTCTGTAAGCAGAGTAGCCAAGCATCAGAAAGAACAGACTAGCCAAGTCTTTCCTCTTTCCCAGTCTCCTTACACACGTTCCAACTCATATTCAACCTTATAGCAAGACAGGTATCACTCATCTATATGAATATGAAATCACCTATTTGTCACTCTCAGATTACGCTTTCCCCACAGTTCCTCGAGCATCAACCATGTGCATCATCACAATGCCTCTAAGTCATGTCCTCTTTCTTAATAGCAGTGAAGAGAGTCATCCCAGAATCACTTTGTGTAGCAATTGACTACTAATACGGGTAAAAATTGATCAAAGAAAAGCTCACATTAAAAAATAAACTCCCCAGCTGTCAAAGATCTGAAATGTACGTTTTTTTTTGACAGGGGTAAGTGTAAGATGCTTGAAATTGAAAAGCTATATAAAGCAGAGGCATACAGAAGTGAAGAATTATTAACAAATCTCATGATGAAAACAACATGCAGATTTTGGTTTGCCAAAGTTGTTGGCAGTGGAACTGAAACGGCCATTCCTTGATTGAAGTGCCTTAATACCATACTGAATAAATACAAAGCAGACTTAGGAAAGAAGTGAGTAGAAGCCAGAGTAGAATAATATATAAGAATCACCAGAATACAGTTAAACCACAGGAAAATTACCAGCATTCAATTCAATAATGAAATCTATTGTTTCACAACAATTATAACACAGTTTATGTAGCACAGAAATTATTTCAAGTTATGAGTCATCATAAAACACATTCTTTCTACAAGGTGATGAATTCTACCAACACTAAGGTTTGCCTGTTTCTTGGAGTATGCAATTCAGCTGGAATTTCAAATTTAAGTTCCAGTTCCTAACATGATGCCAAAAAACTCTCGATCAGCAACGCCAGGAATAAAATATGCTTATTCATTGATTCAATTGCACTCTTCCTTTGAGTTGGCACAAACTATTTTTTGAATAGTTCAGACAAAGTTTGCAAGCCTAACTAAACAGTCTATTTAATCAGCTCAGAAGAAATTATTGACATGGCTGTCCATGTGGCAGTGTAACTTCTGTCAGTCCTGTTTGCACAGATAAAATCAAAACACTTGTCAAGGTGCTTAGAAACCAACTACAGCTTGCATGTTTTATATCTGTATGGAAAATATGAACAAATTAAATTTTAAGAATGCTCCTAAAAATGCCAAGTTTTCTTTCAGAAGAAAGAATAAAATACTTAAACACTGTTTTGGACATGTAATCTGAACCATACTAAACACCTGAACAACTTCTAGAGCTCAAAAAGAATAAAGTAACAGAATTTAATAAAAGTACAATTTATTTGGCAATTTCTGTCTTGCTAACATAACCTTAACACACAAGTTCCTAACTGGATTCAGGTGATACTTTACTGGTATAGATGGCTATTTCTCGCACTCTTAGCACTTAACAAGCTGGCCGATCTGAAGTGTATTAATGAGGCACTAAAACATTTTAAGGCATAAAGTAGGTGTTGAAATTTCTTTGATACATTGTATTCATCTAAAGGCAATTAATTTAAAAGTTGCAGGTCTTCTTGATGGGCATATAAAAAGGTTTGTTATCCAGAGATGTTTCTCATTATTCACTTTCAGAGTTCATTTTCCTTTGATTCTCTTATTAATTCAAGCAGGCTTCAAACACACCATTTTATATACTTTGGCACAGTTTGGGTGGATTAGGAAAGAAAAAGACAGGATACAGAAGAACAATCTATAACACAAAAAATGATGATATACTTTACCTATACTACTCATTTCTCAGTCTTCTCTAATTTGTCTATCCTGTAATAATATAGCTAAGGGCTGAATCCAGAAGGCTTTGGAACAGAGAGACACCACTCCATTCAGGGCGAAGGTGAACTGGCCCTAACTATTCCAGGAATAATTATATTTCACTAGACAGTGAATGGTTTCAATGAACCTGTTCATTAATTGAAATTCACGATTTTTTGTAGTGTAAAACAGCAAGAGTTTTGCTTTATTTCCTGCACAAACAAGCAGAAGGTATGAAACTAAATTAACTGCTCTTCAAGAAGAAAGGACAGAACTAAGCAAGGCTCTGAATATCTATCAGGTAGAGAAAAGCTGTGGGGAATAGAAAGCAACAACAATTGTCTGAATTACAATTGATCACCCCACCTACTCCTAGAGAAATTTTAAAAAGAATTAGGGAGGTTTTCTGGACTAGATCCTCAAAGTGTAGAGGCTTAGACACATGGATAGCATCATACAACTATTTTCTTTTAGATCTAAGGAGCTCCACTTCAGAGCATTTGCAGTTTTGTTTGTTTATCCCACCGTCATAAACACTCTGTCCTAAAACCTGCATGTAATAACAGTTAGAAGCCTTTGTAAAGTCTAAGCCTACTCTTTCTTGTAGACAGATTTTATTTATTTCCCTTTATATCAAGGTGAGCACTTACCATTCTTTTTCCTTTTTTCTTTTTCCCCCTCTTCTTTGAGGTTTATCTGGACCCAGAAGCTTTGTCTCCACCTGTTGTTTGTTTTACTAAATTAGAACACCAGGTTCTCTGAAATACAGAAATCATTACCTTGGCAAGAGCTGACCACAAACAATGTAGTGGTATTACAGCTGCTGCAATCAGCCCTGCTGAGAAACACCTTTCATTAGCCCCAGGATTCAGCTAACACACCCGTGCTGCAGGCTCTGATCATTGGCAGAGTAGGAAGGTATTGAGGGCTGCAAAACAGGCATGATCCTCTACCTAGTTGGTTTATGTCAGGCAACTGGAACACCAGGCTGACTACTTTTTCTGAGGGAAAGTTAGGGACATGTAGGCTGCTGGTTGAGCCAGCAAGTCAAATTAGCATAGCTGTTCCTCTGCCTTTCCCTCCTTTAGCTGGCATTTCTGTAGCAAAAGCAACTTAGCCTTATGCTCGGCCTTCAAGTGACAAAATAAATTTAGTCCATGACAATGAGCAGCCTCGAGCTAGCACTGACACTGCCTTTGGGATCATGACTCTGTGCACTGCTGCAACAGACCATTTTGTTCTGGCCGTTTCTGGGATCTGCCAACATGTCCCTAGTTTCCTTTTGTATGACATAATTTCCATAGAGCTCGCCAAAAGTCTCGTTTGGCTAACTGATCCATCAGGAAGAACATCAGATCGCTGTGAAATTGTATAAATAACAGAATAGGAGGAGATATTAAACATAGATAAGCCAAGAAAGTTTTGAGGCACTGAGGACTGTATTGTGCACTGTTTCAAGGCAGAGTTGCATGACTGAATTCTGTTTGAAAATAAAATTCCCAATGTTTTACTCGCTTTACTTTTACTAATTATAATTTCCTGTTTGTAGTTTACTACACTTTGGGGCAAAAGGCAAATGGAACATGTGCAGTGGTTAGTTTTTCATTCTTGTTACTTCTTTTTTTTGTAGGGATTGATGGAGAGTTTTTTCCCCTAGTTATGAATGCTGCTTTGAGAAGATGGTCAAATAACGGTCCTGATAAATCTTTTTTTGTTAGGCTATGTTTTACCATTAGCATTTGTTCATACAGTTCATCAAGCACAAAAAGTATTTGTCAGTCTATTAATTTTGCACTGGAACCCTCCATTATTGCTCACTTGAGTGTGCAGCCTAAGCTTCTTCAGGATCCAGCTGGTAGTGACCACTGCCATCAAAGAGGAATTGCAACAACTGTTTGGCCCTTCCCTTCATCAGTGCCTCCTAACTTTCTCATGCAAATTCTGTCAAGCCAAAAATGTCTGTGCCTGTTCTCAGTCCAGTGATGAATTATTTTGGAAAGCATAAGTAAAATCAATTCAGTCACTTGAGTTAAGCCAGCATGAAAAATAAACTGCACTTTTGCCATATGTCCTGATTGAAATTTTCAAGCATGGAAATTTTAAAAATGGCTAACTCTCCACACGTCATTCCAGGTTGTTTTATAAATCCTCATAGAGGAAGGGAAATTATTCATGGCTAATGAAAAATGGTTCAGTAATTGTAAACTTACGTGCACTTAAAGTCACACATTTGTTTAAATTTTCCCCGAAATAAGGGATGAGTTAATGCTGCTCAAGTTTAAAGCTAATCAATTACCAGTAATGCTCCTTGGTGAAGTCCATTTTAACATACAATAAAAGTGTGGCTCTATCACGATTTTAAGTACTTTTTTCTTAAAAACAGATACAATAAATAGTATGAACACAAAAATAATGAACCAAGATCTATGATTCTAAGGTAGCCCTGGAAACGTGTTCTTCCTCCAGTATCAACTCTACCTTGTTCAACACACTCAGTACTTACACTGACTGTCCTGTACTTGTGTGAATCTTGATGTAGCATTTTTTTCTGTTATTTAGACTGTTACCTAGCACACAACACACAGAAAGAATACAGTGAAAATAAAATTATGTTGCTGATTATGCATCAGGGATAGCTCCAGTCTTAACAGGGAGGGAGGAAGAAGGGTTGTGCAGTCAACAGGACCATATTACCTACAGGTCAGGGTATACCAAGCTTGTAAGCTATTGATTACAGAGAAAAGGGGGGGGAAGCCTTGAGCCTTTAGAGTCCTCCCCAGTAAACTAGCATTTGCTCATATAAAGCAGGAGACAAAATTCCTTGGGACTCCACAGAATTAAATTGAATGAGAAAAATCCTGCTTTAAGAGCTTTCAGCTTTGAAGATACGTGGAAGGAAGAGTGAGATATCACGTAAGTGGATCATTAAAGGTGTGACAATGCCTGTCCTCTTGGATGTATTTTATTTGATGGCTGGGGAGGTAAAGTCAGGCATTATGGCAGGTATAGGGTTAAAACAGTTGAAGTATAAAAAAAGAAAGTAGGGTAGAAATATTAAGATGAAGCAAATGAAAAGAGCTATGGTGCAGGGCATATGAGAAGATTAAAGACCTACAATCCTTTAAGGAAATACCACTACCTAAAATGCAAATCAGTGGAGAGTATTGAGCTAAAGAATATTTTTTTCTCCCAATTTCCTAACTGATCTCTCTGCTGAAAGCTTTATCCATCTAGAATTAAAAGGAGAAAAAAATGTATAAGAATGAAAGAAGGATCTTAGAATTTGGTCTCTAGTGTTTTCACCTGACCTATTTTTCACATCATCACTAGCAAGCTACAGCTTTACATTAGAAAGGTAAAGCATCTGTGTAATTGCAGTCAATAGTGTTCTCACTAATGTTCTTAAAATTGTTTGAAACACTTTATTTGCTATAGGAACAAGGTCAAAGTCTTGCAGAAGTAAATAAATTGTAGCAGTGTTTGTCCTAGTTGAAAACACCTGCAGCTACTTCTGAGACCTGATGGTCAGTGATACTAACCTAATCTGGGAAGCAATGACATGAAACTAATGATCTTTTCAGAGCAATAATCTTGTTTTTAAAGATGAGAACTTCAAACAAACAAACCAACAAATCCCAAAGAAAACTCACAAAACAAAACAATTACCGTACAATAATATTCTAGCATAATTAATAACTTTTAAATAACCATTAAGTCACTTAAGAATCAGCACCATGGGATCAGTACCTCCTATGGTGCATTATCACCTACATTAATCCTTTATATCCCCTTTGTTCAGTAGAGTTGAATGTGTTCAACTGCACTAAATATCCGAGTGTTTTATTGCTCCATGTTTATATTGCAGGCAATGCTCAGGGACCTGTCCCTACAGGTCTGTTCACAGGTGTGCTGGATCTGATCACAGCATAGGCTCTCTCCCCCAAACAGTGTCCAAATGCTTTTGAAACAATCCATGTAACAGCTGATCTCAATTGTGAATCGAGTCTGTGTGCTGCAGAGCTAATACCTTGATGTTAGTCAATGAGGAAATACTCCTCAATGAGAAAATGCTTCCTGCCTCAGGCTGTGCTTCAGAAAAGTTAAGTCAGATCCAGTATTAGGCTTTTATGCATTATATATTTGTGTTACATTTTCACTCTTTTCCTGCAAGTTTTTAACACCAATACAAGCACATAACAGAGGCATTTATATATTTAGCCATTTTTATTTTTAATAATTTTTCATAATTATGAAGTCATTATGTAACTACTTCCCGTGAAAATCAATGCCAAAAAAAAATTTTTCCTCTCATTAATGGCGCGAACAGATGCCAGTAATAGTGGATCCTTCCATCTCTAACAGAGCAGACATTACTGGACCAACAATCCATCTGCTATATGAGAAACTAGGAGTTGGACACATGACATGTATCTTCCCCATGGGAAGATAGCAGGGATTCTCAGATTTGCTCAGGATCTTGAACCGATGTACAGCAGCTGTGTCTTTTCAGTTCAAGGGGTTTCATTATGGCCCTATTCTTCTACCAGTAATTGCTTAGTGGCCAGTAAGCTTAAACAGCATGGAAAGGAGGAGAACTCATTTTTCCTTTACCTCAGAGGTTTAAAATGTATTTTGCCAGGAAACTTTGACTATAAGTTAAGGGGGCAGGAAATGCTCTGCACTTTCTTGGTGAGGTTGTGCTACTGCATAACCAAGAGAGCAAAGATTCCATTGGAGGCAATGTTTCAGCAAGATTGTTGCTGAGGGTTAAAGCTTCTCAGTTCCCATACTGAGAATAAAGACACCTTTCTTTAATCCCGTTTACTTCCCCACTGTGACTTTTACAAGTTGACAGCCAGCAGGCTTCCAGAATGGTCAAAAAAGATGTACTCATCACATGGCCATGTAGCATGCATGCCTGATAACCTAGTGTATCAAACCTCCTGGAATGTGACAGCACAGTTTTAGCTGAAATGCAATTCATGAAAACAGGACTTTAATATGTGGAGCTATAAATATTGGGTAACTATCTAGATCTTCACTCAGCTCAAGGATAGGGTATTCTAAGCATTGTCACTGAGGTATCTTTTCACAAGTGTACAGGTGAAAATAAAAAACAAACATAGGGCCCTGAAGACCCTCAGTTAAACACACACTGCTGCCATCTGTTATCCTTTCAGTTAATTCAACCCTCAACTCCAACAACTACAACTCAGTGCCAAATACATGAAACAGTGCTACCATCTTCCAATATGAGTATGTCCTGGGAACAGAGCATATACTCTGCATCCAGACACTTACATTTAGTAAATAACTTCTGTTTAACATTAAACCTCCTTGTGCTTCTGATGCAGTTGCCTAGTTGCAAATGCAATGTCAGGTATTTTTATCTTGTGCAAGACTATGCTTCCATGAGTAATTATAATCTAATTAAAGTCATTAGTGTTTATGCCCTAGGGAAACATTCAGTTATTTGTAGGCACCTGAGTTTTTCCTGTCTTCCGATCCTTGTTGTAATTTATGCCTTATTGAGCATTTCTAAATATCCACAAGTTATTTCACTTGCCACCTTAAAGCAGTGCCGCTCTATAGCCTATGGCACTTTTTTTTCCATGCTTCTATTTAGAAGGTAGAATGAAAAAAGGGTAATCTATCTATTAGTTTCAGAATTGGAGCTACAGCTTTTGAAGCCAGATTTTATCAATTTTGTGCCTTATACCAAAGGATGTTCAAGCTTTTCATATCACCAGTCATGCCTTAATCAGAGTTCAGAATTGTCTATGCCTTTCAAATGCAAGTAGATACCTGTGAGGGCCTGAAAAAATACACTTGTGATTTCAGAACCTAACACACTACTATAATGATCTATTACAACCATTTTGGAGCTAGAATAAGCACACTGCAAAGTTCAGTGAGATAAAAATTTTAAAATAGTGTTGGAAAATATTCTGTGATTTGCCAAGTATCTAGCAAATATTTTCATCACTAAATTAACAATATTTTGTAAAGTGCTAAAGTTTTATTTTCAGAGTTCTGCTAGGACTTGATCCATAGACATTAGAGCCAGTCCAAAGGATCTCACTGGTTTAAGAAGCCCTGGAGCAAACCTCTGTGTCTCTCTCTTAGTGCCAGTACATTTGGGTCACAAGGCAAAAGAAGGAAGGGTGGTCAAAGGTGTCTCTAATAACATCCCAGATTCCCAGGTTAGGACCTTTTCTACTTGGAAAAAGTTTCGGTGCAAGGTGAAACAACCAGCCAAAGAGTGCATGATTTCATTTTCAAGCAATCCAATTCAATCACCACAGAGAGTGTGGGAAGTGATCTGTGTGTGTCATTGCTGTCAGCCCGAGGGAGGATCATCGATGATGGCCTGTGACAAGCGAAACGTTGTCATGGCAGTCTCTACTAGCCTATCACCAAAAAATGTTCCCCATCACTACAAAGAAAAAGGTATTTCAACTGCAGATGTGAAAGAAGTATTTTCTCATGTAATTCTGCATTTCAAACATTTTTCACTCCACGTTGGTATGAAACCAAAAGTTCTTGAAGGTTTTCACAAAGAGAAAGCATGCTTTCACTGACACTCCCAGATCAAGTTGAATGTGTTGTACAAGCTGGTCTGAACGAGGGATGTAATTTTAAGCCTTTTTCTAACATATCATGATCACCAGGCTGTCTTGGGGTGGATTTTATTCCCTGCCATTCAAACTGTTGCATATACATACCATCTATAACATTCTCACACATTCTACTGCAGCCAGGACTTGATTCCTGTAGAGTCTGTGAACTTGATTGCTGTGGTTTGGGACTACATCTGCTTGTCTATCTTTATCTTTAGCCAGCACAGGGTCAAGATAGCTGTCCCAAACTAAGCTAAATATACTTCAGTTTGACAACTAGTCATTTTATGACAAAAATAATTTCAGTAAAATATTCCCAACCAGTGGCAGTAATGGTCCTTTTGGAACACATTCTAAACAGCAGTCAGCATGGCCAGCCTGACCTTGTCTGAAATCTGTTCAGAACAGATTCAATTAACATGACTAGAAAGCTAGAATAGAGCCTGACATGGCCTGTATTCTCCACAGACTGCTCTGTTTTAGCTCGAGTTGTCTTTAGTAGGGGTCTGATGCCCAGATAGTAGAGTCTCATGGTCAGGGAAGCACTTAATTGTGTCATTAGCATGAAGTCAGTGGGACTTAAGCACATATTGTTATAAGTTGTCCTAAATATGGACTATGAAATCATTGATCATTGGAAATTATTTTTAATATGTGAAGCATTAAGAAATGTAAGCAAACATTCTGTTGGGCTTTAATCTCAATAGTGTAAATATAACTTTACTTACAATGCTTTTAAAGCTGACTTTGGAATATGCACAGAAATTGCCTTCTTTCTACAAACTTTTCCATTCACTATCTTAATAAAAAAAGTAAAAACTGAAATATTTTTCTGTGTTTTCAAACTAGAAACCCATCAAGCAGTTCTGAATGGCTGAGTTGCTTGTATTACTCAGCAGAAGTGTTCATCAGCATTTAAGCATGTAAACCTCATATATTTTAAGGTTCCTTCAGCATACCTTCTTTAGAGTGCATGCCAGGACACTGTAAGTTTAAACATTATGCTGAGAAGGTTTAATTATCTGCTACTTCCATCACATATCACCAGCCCACACTTTACTGTCCAAGCTATTAACTGAAAATTTGGAATACAACTAAAGATTAAAATGGATTTATTTGATTAATGTGTGTATACAAGTGTGGGTTCTCTTGTGAACTATTCAAGTGTTGAGTTTAATTGAGCTACAGCTGGTGCTGACTGTGTTTTCAGAGAGTAGGGATTTACTGACTGATTGACTGTCTCTCCCTTTTAACCTGTATGAAGATGCATTCAGTAAGAAGTGAAATTTCCTGACAATATAAAACCACAAGGAAAATAGTAAAGAGGAGAAGGAGCATTAAACTGAATGAAAATAAGAGCACATAAAATCAAGTAGCTTATATGAATGGAATGAAACTAGGCATACCAGTTGGAAAATGCACTAAATCAGAGATTTGTTTGTAAATCTCCAATTCAGCCAGGGAGGGAGTAAGAGAAAAAAAAAAACAACAACAAAAAAACCCCAACAAACAAATAAGAGCTATTATTCCACTGACAATGCAAATCTCCTTTGGAGAGGCAGAATAAATTAAATTAATGAACTTTTAAAACCCTTCAGCTGAGAACCTCTCTCCCTTGTTGGCAGAGTTAGACACAGCTGTTCAAATGGTATCACAGAGGAAAGGCAGAAAATCAGAAAAAGAACGAAGCTAAAAATATTGTCTTCCCTGCTCAAGCAAGTCAAACATCCTGTGTGACCTGACATAAGTACTGCTTATCCTAAGGAAAAAGGGTGAAACCAAATGCAAATTACCAGGGTGCCATCAAAAGTATAAAAGAGCAATAAAGCTATCCTGTTAGAAATAAAACAAAAAAGAATCTGCCATACCTCCACAGCCTTCATTATATGGAAAATCATTGCAAAACTTAATGCTTGTCAACATTTTGCCTGAATGGAAGTTTCTGCATGATCATCCAGAAAGAGACCACCACAAGAGCTCTTCCCAGCTATTCTGGATTTGCAATACCAACACTCCACATTCATCTGGCTCCTATTCCACTATCCAGTATAAACAGAGCACATCCTGCCCTTCTGTAGGTGGGAAGGTCAACTTCTGTATTTCAGGTATTTTCTTCTGTTTGACCTTTGCTCTTTTTCACCAATAATTTCTTTGCTGTCTTTCCATAAACTATGATCTGCTCTTTACATGTGTGTTTAATATACTCTATTCTTCTTTTTCTTTTCTTTTTTTTCTCTTGTAGGGGAGAAATATAGTAATTTTTAATTTTCGATAAGGTATGTCTTGTTGCTGGCCTCAGTTATAAATTAAGATATTCTAGAAATATAGTTTATTTTCATGATGAATGTTTTCATTCACTGGAAAAGAATAGGTTCTATGCAAAAATAATTGAGGAAATGTAATTACCTAGAAAATCTTAGTAGTTCTGAAAAATGTCCCCAGTATGATTGTGTATGTGAAGTCTAGGAAGCTGTAACATCAGATTTTCACATACTTTCTCACATTTTCATACAAGGGTAGGAAAAGTTATAAGAAGACTCTGTGCCAGGTTTGCCAGTATCTTGAAGGCTTGACAATCTCGTCATCTGACTCAGTGGGTCATAGAAGCAGATGTACTTCTAAATACACACAAGAGAACTGTGAGTGAAGACATACAGTGTGTGGGACCGTGGTGCCATTATGGCACTGGGAATTTTCTCTTTTCACTTGGATTTCAAAGCACAGATCACTCTACCTGGCTAATCTTAAGCTCCACTACCCCAGTGTTGTGGCCTCTCTCCTGTTCCATACCCCCGGTTGCCAGATATATCTGTCAACAGATGGCTGATTGGGACAACCAGCTTCTTCTGGCACATGGGGTCACAAACCAGGAAAGAGCCATGTGCTCGATATGTTATGAGATAAAATATGAAGCTGGGGCTCAAATGACAGAGTAAATGAGATCTGACAAGTCTAAAGAGTATATTGAAAGTTTAAGGCTTCACTCACATGCTAGTCAGAAAAGCTTCTCAAAAGTATCTATCCTTATCCATCTGTCTCAGAGGAATTCAGTGCACACAAGCACTATAAAGTGAGAATAAAAAAAAAAGAAAAAAAAAAACCACAAAAATGCCAGAATATGCACACACTCCCAGTAGTAACCTCTGATCATTGAGTATCACAATGGCAGAGAGAGCCATAAATTCCCCAAGATATTTGTTACGGTGTGCACAGTACATACAATGCAGAATGAGTTGTAACTTCTACTGTTGACACTTCTTTAAACAGTATTCCATGCCTATGGATAGAAAAGAAACAAATTGTAAGGAAGAGTTGCTGAGAGTTCTCTACACTTCACAGAGTATAGAGAAGGTGTTTACGGTTTGGTATCCTTTCCTTTTCTTCCTCTAAGTATGATCTCTTCTCTACAACAGAAATAAATCAGGTGCTCTTCTGGATTTCATGAAGAATATTTAAAAGATAGATACAAGAATGGCATAAATTTAATATATTAACAGAAAAAATAATAATTAAAAAATTATAAACCGCTAATAAGCTTAGCATTAGCAACTTGAATCTCTAAAAATTGTGCAAAGGCTGACAGCTATTCATACTCACAGGTTTGCATGTACATTGCCAAATATACCTACACCATATTCCCATTTTATTTCAGCAGTAGGAGATAACTTTTGCTTCAGCCAGCAAGTCCTTTCCTTCTCCTGTTCTAGAGTAATTAAAAGCAAAGATATAAAACTTCTAATTCCTCCAAGGGTTTATTGAAATCCCACAATTTCTTTTATTATCTTCCTCCAAAGCACTATTTATAAATCCTGCCTTCGAAAGCTTTTCTGCAAGCTATTTGTAAAGCATATTCATTTGCAGAGTGATCTGGCTCCACCAAGTGACGATTGCTGTGATTGCTCATCTACACCTGCACCAAAGATAACACGAATGGGTACTAAGTAATAAACTAATTTGGTACCATTGGGATTTTGTTGGAAAGCTTTGAACTTCAGTAATTCATACATTTTAAACAGATTACCTTGTAGTGTAGATGGCACGTGCAAGCATTGTAGCAGTGCAAGGAAGTTATTTGCCCCTCTGGATGATGATGAAATTTTGCTTACAGAAGTACCCATACTATTAGTAACTCCAACAATAGCACCTATGAAAGTAACTGTAGTAAGGTAGGAGGGAGGAAGGAGAGCAAATTCTTTTCACCCAAATTCCCTCCACAACTACAGAAAGTCTGCTGGCATACGTGGAACATGTATGAATGAACTTGCTATGCTGTCTTTCATGTAAGGTCTAAAAGAACATGCTTTGGAAAGTTCAGAACAAAGTGGATACAAATCACAGGTGTAAGGAAGGTTATTAAAAATGTATTCTGCAATATTATTTTTAAATGACGGCATGTTCTGAAGAGAAAGATCTTTAAAGCACTCCAGACTGAGGAGACTGAAGGCCAAGGAGCTACCAGGGAAAGTCAGACAGTGAGACCAAAGTTGCATTAGATGCTGCCTTGATCGGCTCTGTGAACCCACCCAAAGGTCCTGAGCTTAGTTTTTGCAAGCTCACAGAGGCAGGTAAAAGTAGATGTGCTGGAACTTGAAACTACCGTAACGCAGTTGATATGTTCAAAATATCATTGTTAGTCAATTGTAAATTCTACCATAAACAGCAGGATCTCCTTTATCATCATTGTTACTTGCAGTTTTGTTACTTTTGGTGAGGAAGACTATGGAAAGGCTGAGCAAGCTGTCTTTCATTACCTCAGAGATCTACTTTGATTAATTATTAGCAGAGAAACCAATAAAAGAGGTCAGTAGCTATTGGAAAGGATCATAAACCCATGCACACAGATACACATGTGCACACACACAGAGGGCATACAGATTAATACAGTTAATATTTTTGACATTATAGTTCTGCCTGTCATTGTCCCTAGCTATACAGTAAGAGAGTATTTGTTTTATTTGAGTATTCTCAGTTACATGTGCTGTTCCTTTGAAGAGGAGGATGAGGAGGAAGCCCACTCCAGATAACAGGAGATAACTCAGCATGCCCAAGGGAAAGTCAGAGTGGACTGCAGAAGGACTAGACAGGATATTCACAACAAAGAACAGCCTACTCCAGAAAGACTGGAAAGAACTTCCCAAACAGGACTACACAGAAATTGTAGGCACCCAGCTGTTGAATTTCATTCTTTATGCAATGTGATAGTAGATAGATAGGATAAGTAGAGAACAGCACATAAATCCGATTTCTGTTCTGTTGCCTCAAGTTGCCTTAACTTTTATTTATATAAAAAAGTAGAAAGGCAACTTTTTATTTAAATTAAGTGTAGCTTCTTTTTAGTTTGGAAGTTTTTGGACCTTTTGGGGGAGCTCATTATAAGATGAAAGCCTAAAGCATTTCCACATCAAAGCTGTACTCCACTCTGCATCTTGTCACAGGAGGGAACAGACAACCTTGCAGACCAATGGAAGCTGTCCTAGATCCTGGTGTTATTCAGAGAAAGGGCAGGGGGTTGTGAAGAAAACAAGGAAAATCACTTCTGGATCTAAACTGATTCCTTTTGAAGAACATACTGAGGTGCTTCTTAAAGCCAGTTTTCTGCTTAGATTCTTTGTTAATCTGACACTGCACATAAAGGGGGGGTGAGGTGGGGAAAATTACCCTCTCCTTTCTAAAGATCGGGGGAAATAAGAATCTTGTGAGGTTTTTTTCTAGATTTTGACCAGGATTCTGTCTTTAGCATTCTGCGACTTTATTCCTTTGGACTTCGTATGACTTAAGAATCAATTCGTGGGAAAAGGAATCCTGAACAATTAGTGTTAGTGTTATTGTCTCTAACAAACGCTAGCAACACCAAATTCCACAGGCCCATAAGAAGACATTCATGCTAGGGTTAAAATCATATTTATCCCAAACTGCAAACTGACTGTCCAGCAAATAGCACCTTACTCAGGAAACAGAGAGGGATAGGTAAGTAGAATACAACACAAATTGAAAGAAGGAAGTGTAGATCCTGGGAAAGTCTGTGCGGAAGGCTGTACTGAAGGAAAGAAATACTCTCCTGAAATGTCTGCTAATTTTGCATTTAAATTGTACTTTGACGCAAAATTTCAGGACTAAAAAAAAAACAAACCCAAAAGCCATAGTGAGTTTTCATGAGGCAACAGATACACTGTAATAAACCAGTACCAAGGCAGACACAAAAAAGCATCATCTTTAGCAAAAGGGTTATGGCAAATGCAGACTTCCTCATTGCTTCCTCACTAGTAAATACTTTCTAGCTGACTACAGAGGACCACACTCTAAGACTGAGCCTCTTCACTATCAAATAATGCACAGTCCGATAAATTAAACAAAAATAACAGAATGAAAATGGGTTGGCAACTGGGTAATATGTGGTTGTTCAGCTTACAGGCAATCAGATAAAATACAGTGTGCACTCTGAGCTTCTACTTTATGCATAGCAGTATCTTCCTCCTATTTCTAGGACATCTGTGTTTCTAGACAAATTTTACCAAAAAAAAAAGGTCCCAGATTGGCTATCATTTTTTTGCTGGCCTAAGTCATCCAAGAGAGTGTGTGTATGTGTGTCTTTTTATTTCCTTGGCTGACTGGGGCAGCAGCCAGCATACCTGATAGAGCTGTGACAGTATCTGTAGGAATGAAACCAGGAAATGCAGAAATAAGTTTTATCTAAATGTACAAAAGAGGAATTAAGAGAGACTTTCCTGTGGCTGTCTCCATCTACTCTTTCCAACACAAAAACGGCAGGAGATGTGTAGGAAGCTAATTGCATGTTGAGTGGGCTCTGTGTCTGCAGCTTCATTTTCTCCATATCATATGCACAGAAAACTGTCATTTAAGCAACTCTATTCATATTTGTGCTTATTTCTTGGCAAACAATTACTTCAATCTAATTTATCTCATGAAATTTCTATAAAAGTGCTTTGTGCTAAAGCATTTTGAGAGTTTTCTCTTAGGTCTCCTCCCAACCTTTTATTTTAGAAATTGTTGGCTAAACTACAGCAAAAAAATTTCTGGGAACATATTGATTGCATCAAAATTTGTGATATAATTGCTAAATTATTTTTTACAGTAATATTCAAGCACTTTACAATTATTTTATAATGAAAAATGCTATGATGTATTTCTATTGATTTCAATAGTTAAAATTGAAGGAAATTGGGTCACAGTATCTCATTTTCAAATGTTCTTAAATTTTTAAATAGTTGAATCACACAAAATAAACTAAGAGAACCATGGAACATCCATTAAAACATAGACTTTTGCAGCATACTGCTTTTGTGTTTCCTCTTTCTTAATACAATCTCTAGTTCATACTGTACCAATCGTATCTGCATATGAACATAAAATACCAATATTGGCACCTTTTTATTATGATTTCTTCAATAAAACTGAGAGAAAATATTCTGAAAGGACAGAAAACCAGATGAAATCACAGGAATGAAAAGCTGTAACACCGGACACTATAATACAGTTGCAAAGTAGGATTAATAGAATGATAAAAGGGAGCAAGATTCAGAGAAGCACAAGTCAAGAAAAGCGCAAAGATAAAAAGCTTGGAGAACTCTGCATCTGTTCTGCTTTTGTCAGTCAAAAATCTTGTCATGTTTGAAGTTTACATCTGCTGCAGTTCAGTTGTCTTTCCATGTCTCTTTACCACTGTCATGCCACTTACAGCTTTTGCTGGTGACAGATTTGCTTCAACTGTTGAAATAAACATCAGGATGTTAGTGGCAGGCCAAGTTACAGAAACAAAACAACCTCAAACCTTATAAGTTATTTTGACTTCATATGTTATAATGTGATTTTGGCCATATAGTTATTATCTCTGTTGATCCTCATGAGTGCTAGTCATTCAAGCCCCTCATGTCTTAAAAACCAGCAGGCTTAGCATGAGTACATGTATTATCAACAGAAGCACCAAACGATGATGGCAGCATATTGCTTTATGATAGAACTGACCACTCTGGTTTTGCCTCTGTCTTCTGTCTGCACTTCCTACGAAGCCTTTAAGCAATAAAATAATCCTGTTTATTTTGATATGGGCAATGTACCCAGAGTAGAATCAAGTAAACCACTACAGGGTAATGATGTTTGCCTCTTTGTATATCCTCGGTTATAAATTCTGCCCTATCTTCCCCACATTGTTCTCTGTGGCGGAATGAAGTCATTAAAGAGTGTTTGGTCAGGATCTCTTGTGACAGAAAAAAGTGTCGATTTGTATCTATCTCTTCTACTATGAACGATGATTAGCTCTTTGAAAGTCATCCACCCATGCCCCAATCTCTGAGAGCTGACTGCAGCAATACAACCCCAGCAGGAAGGAAAATTGCTTTTCGACACTTCATAAAAATCCTCCTCGACTGAATATTCTGATCTAGAGGCAAGACATGGTTGTCAAGACATGTTTCATCCTGCCCAGTGCCAGTGGGCTCTAGTCAACGTGCATGCCAAACGCTGCTATTCATTTCTTCAGTCTTCTGTCTTTTAACATGTTTCACCAGTGGCTTTAGGAGCCTTTAGTACCTACTCTATAGATCCTCAAATAAATACTTGTATATAACGTGTACATATAGAGTAGTTGTGTTTAAAGAGAAAGGTAAAAGCAAAGGGATCAGTTCTAACCTAGAACCAGTAAGAAGTCTCCCTTCAGTAACATGAGACAGAGGTTGGTACGAGATTTGGGGGTAGAACATTTGAGGGGCAGACGGTTGCTCCTGACCTGATGCTCCATAACTTCTGCACACTGGAGAAAGTCAGGGTTCTAGTCAACTGACAGATGGTATCATGAAATTAAATAGGTACTCAATGGAAACACTGAGAAAATGGTAAATGTTAATATACACTTTATTAACCTGTGATTCCATGTACTGCAAGATCTCAGATTGGTACTTATATTTTTGCGATAGTGCTACGGATTAAGACACTCTTCTGGGATTCTGTATTTTCCCTGGCACTGAAAGGAAAGATTTTGTGGCAACTCAGACTGTTTATCTGTCACAGTGTTTGTAGTGGAAGAGATGGCTTTATCTCACCCATATAACAATCATTGCATATATTTTTGTCTCTGGAATCTTCTTCATGAATAGATAAAGATACTTTTTAATCTTTCACCTCCTTACACTAAACTGATTAATAATTGAAAATATTTTAGAATTATTTAGAATATATAGAATTATGTATATATATAAATTTAGAACTATTTAGCATAAATATGTACATCAAAAAGACACTGACATCACTACTCTACGTATGATGATTTATACTTTGTTAATTTTAGCTTAATGAAACATGTCTCATGCTTCAGGCTTTTCTTCCTCTTACATCTGTGGTTTTATTGTAAATAGAATAACATTATTTTTGAGAAAGAAAAATATTGAAATTGTAATTAGAAAGTGGTTATGGATAACAGAATAAAGAATACAATACTAATAACACATTCCAAAAAAAAGTGGTCTGAACTTTGGCAGCTTATGGTTCTAATTTGATAAATATTTCTGAAATGTGAAAGAAATAGCACATATGGACATAAATAAAAAATAATGGCATTCAAACAATGCTCACGTTTCTTTTTAATCTTGATGAAGGACATGTATCAATTGTCTGGTTGTCAAAATCTTTTCAGCTCATTATTTCTACAGGATTTTCAGCCAAACTTGGTCAAGTTAGTACAAGACCTTTTTGCTCAGATACATCTGTGACAGCCTATTAAAAAAGTTTGCTGCTTTTCTGTTTCCAGAGATGAAATGAATGCATCAGCACCTTGCAATCCCCACAGCTCTCACATACCAAATATTCTTAGACTCCTGACATGACATTTCCAAGATGATAATAGCTAGAAACAGCCTACTCAAAATTGATTAGAACTGAACAGTCTGAGGGCAGTTCACAAATGAGCCATCTGATGGCCAAGGAGAAAAGCACTGCAAGGCAGCATCAGCGTGCAAGTCACAAGAAATGAGAACAAAGTTGACTCAGCAAGCCATAAATGACCTTTCCAAACCCCAAAAGTAATGAAAGGCAAGACAGTCTGTCTCTCTCTCTCTCTCTCTCTCTCTCTCTCTCTCTCTCTCTCGCTAAAGAAGGAAATACTGGTAGTGTTTAAGAGCATCTTCTAAGGGTGTCCTCTAACAGAGAACACTTTGCAGGATTCATTACTCTGGTATTACACAAAATAGCATATTGTATATACTTTTTAGTTTGTTATCACAGTATGCACTGCATTCCATACACTGTAGTTTCCACCTCTGCATCATTTTTGGTAGAGGCAGTAAAATATGAGTCATATCTAATGCCTTAACTGAGCTACTCTGATGGTTAACAGACAGTACAAACATCATCTCTGTGGTTGCCTGATGTGGGGCTGGACGAGGAGCAGCTGAAAAAATAAGTGAGGCATTTAAGTTGGATATTTGGAGGTTATCCAGCTGCCCACATCAACAAAAGCTTGCCATTGGTCACAATATCATGGCACCTACTGGTGCCAAAAATGAATGAAAAATAGATAAAGTCTAAACATCTGTTCTTATAGAGACATACATTTTATCTCTTACTGAAGCCAGTAGAAGTTTTAAAAATATTATTCAGCAAGGATTTGATTATCAATACCTCTCACGAGCATCCATTAAAAAAGTTAAAATTTGATTTATTTGAAGACTGTTATGTTGGTAGTAACACAAGTAACTAATTGATATTACAAAGAATATTTCACATGTGATTGCTTGCTTAGTCAGGAAAAAAACCCAACTTTCTAACTTTGAGCCTTTTACATAGACCATTAACTAAGAATGTGTTGGACATCAGCATGTAACACCACACTTAGATGTGAACTCGGGTGAGAAGTATCTGGAATGCTCCCAGAATCACAGCTCTGATTCCTGTAATTTGCTGTAATTATATGAAGCAACTCTTCCCTTGTAATGCAAGTCAGTAAATCTAAGATGAGCGCAAATCTTTTCATACTCCAACTCCAGTCACAGCAGCAGCTGTTTTGCCACGTGAGTACACCCGCTAGAAATAAACTAATAATCCAGAGCAACTCTGGCATCAATGACAGCATCAATCTTTATGGAGGAAAATGTGAAATTGCTTACAGCAAAAAGTCAGTCAAGCTAGAAAAATTCACTACTTGGAATCCTACACTATAAATAAATAAAATTATACGGAAGATGTAACCCACAAATAATCTAAAAGAAACACAACTGTCTTGAGATAAGAATAATGCAGAAATGAGCACACCTCGGTAACAGTGAAAATGCGGATATAGAAATTCAACATTAAAAACACAAAGATAATCTGCAGAAACATCACAAAGTGTTTCTGAAAGAGGTGTAACAAAATTGATGGAAGCAATAGAAGTAAAAAAGGTAAAGAGAGGATTTCTTGATACAGGTATAGTCAGGGTAACAAAAAAAAAAGTAATTAAGAGTAGGACTTAGATAGCGATAAGGAAAGCATTATTTCTGAATCAAAACGTGGTTCATTTTGTTGCCTAAAGAGCAGGGAGAAAAAAATTCCAGGCATATTCAGTATAGATAAGGTAGAGCAGGTCTTTAATGAAGGCCTTCTGGCACAAGGAGTACAAAAGGTGCACACGCCATGTCCAGTGGTTCTACAATTTTTTAGTACTAACCATCCAATACCAGAACTATCCGCCCCCAAATCTTCCCCCCAGCACGCCTCCCCAGAACTGAGTCAGAGATCCCAAGACCCCTTTCTTCCTCTTCTTCACTTTCTCCACATCAGGTACTGCCTTTGGAGCCAGGCTTGAAGGTTGCATTGACTATGATGGTACCTCAGTGTTCAGGCCTGGGGTGCAAATGTTCTTAAACAGAATGTGTTTACTATAGTCCTGCCTTGAAAGGAGCCTAAAGGAGCCTAAAGAATTTAGACTATTTCATATGAAATGGGGGAATAGCGTTTGGTAAGTGTTAACTACTGTTCTAAAGTGTGAGAGACTACATAATTATACTAAAAAACTATATTTACTACACAGCTACTTCAAAATCTACAAAAAGCTAAAAATCCTAAAAATTCTGAGGCATCAATTTAATCACAATCAGCGTATTCATGTCAAGCTAATGAACGACTAATGGATAAAAGACTTTACCAGCATTGCTGGGAACTACCAATTGCTATTTGGCCAAATGCAAAACACCTGCTAGTTTTAAGTTTCTAGGGAAAGGTGTTGCTTGGGTTAGAATAGCTGGTGCTGCTGCTGAAAAAAAAAAATAAATAAAGACTGAGAAAAACAACCTCTCAAGACCTCAGAAAAGGAGTTCAACAAGATTGTTTCACGTAATGTTTATAGGGAGCTGTTTGCAAAGGTCCAGGTGATGCTGTTAGCTGCTGCTGAGTGGAGGAGTGTGCCCAATTATTGCCTTTAAAACAGTGTTTCTAGAGGATATGTGGGCGTTTTGTTTGTTTTGGTTTTTTGTAATTTTTTTTTCCCCGGGGCTGTGAGCTATTTTTTTTTTTCTGGTTTTGGGACTGGAAGGAGGGGTTGGTAGGTGTTTGTAAGACTAAGCAAACAGACAGAAAGGAGCAAAAATACATAATGAGAAGCTAAAATTGTGTGTTGCTCTGGTTTTGTGTGACACTACTAAATAAGAGGGTCCATTGTGTTTCAATTGCTTATAACTTTTCATGCTGAATCCTAAAGAAAATACTAAATTCTTTTTTTTACATGCTCTTGTGTCTCAAAAGGGGACTGTCACACTGCATCAAGAACTGTGTTTCCAGGGCAACTTATTTGCTGAGAGGAACTTTAACAACGTCTATTGATGGAATAAGAGAGCAAGTTAAATGATATTTATTTACACTACTGTAAAAACTGTACAGATGAGGCTAGCTATTCTGAGAAACAAAAGTTACATAATCTTCCAAGGAGTGGGAAAGGATATATGCATTTACATCACAGACTACAATTTCTGTCACGATCCAAGAGAATTTCCCAGGTTTGAAATCAGCTTGCCACACCACATCCAAGCGGTAATGAATAAAATCAAGAAGTCAGGAGGAGCTGTAAGAAAGGAGCAGACATAAAATGCTGATTTATCAGGATTGAGAATACCATTTATTTTACTGTTAATAAGGTATCGTTTAGCCGATTTTTTCTTTTCCTCCCATCATAAAGCAGTGTTTAACCAAGGTTCACAGCACTCCATCCTCAGTGTGGAGAGAGACGCCAGCACATGGAAGGTCCAGCTTTCCCTCAGCGCCGGGCTGAGCTCAGCCACCCTGGTCCTACGTTCACCGCCTCAGAGCACCAGCTGCCCTCACCCACGGGATTTTGGAGCAGGTTTTTTCACACACTAAGTGCTCGAAAGCAAATTTAATCCTGCGGCTTTTACAAGCATTTTCATTTCAAGCTACAACAGCAGGAGTCAGGAGCGCTCCACGGGAAGCGCGCTCCAGGAAGAGCGAGAAAGGTTTATCCTGCTACTGCTGCAACCAGAGACAACTGCTGGAAATAAAATACCCAAGATTAGCGACTTTTATCCCCCGGCCCTGCTGTTCAACACGCAGCCGCTCCACTTGCCCGCCGGCTCCGCAGGCGGCGCTGTTCACTGGCGGGGCGGGGCCGGGCCGCGCACGCGCGGCGCTCGCGCTGTGACGCAAAGCTCGGGGCCGCGCCAATGGGAGGCGGCGGCGGCGGGGTTTGAACGGCGCGCGGGGGCGTCCGGGCGTGAGGGGCTCGCGGGGCCGCGGCGGGGACCCCCCCCCCTCCGCGGGCCGAACCGCCCGCCCGCCTGCGGGGCCGGGCCGGGCACCCGGCGCTGCGGGCACACGGCGGGCCGGGCACACGGCGCT
>JAWMRA010000078.1:35908311-35953288 GCA_035584735.1 Pseudotriccus pelzelni | reverse complement strand
GGGCCGGGCTGGGCACACGGCGCTGCGGGCACACGGAGGGCCGGGCACACGGCGCTGCGGGCACACGGCGCTGCGGGCACACGGCGGGCCGGGCACGGCCGCGGGGCCTCTTGCGCGCCCCGCCGCCTCCGCCGGGGGCTCGGGCGGGCGGTGCGCGGGGGACCCCCCCGCCTCCCCGGCCTCCCCGAGCAGGTACGGGTCGGGGGTGTTGGGACGCTCTGCCTGCGGGGTTACGGGGAGCGGGGGGGCTGGGAGGAACCCCCGCGGGCCGGGATTCCCCGCGATGCCGCTGTTTAAAAGCCGTGGGCGCGGCCCTGCTCGCGGGCACGGAGCGTTTTGCGGTTCAGACAATGCAGCGGCCGCCCTGCAGAAATCGTGGTAAAATGGGCCCAGCTGCGGGTGTTTCCCTTGTTGCGGGTCTCTGCTGTGTGTGTACGTGTACATCCGCTTAAAACTGCCGCAAGCTTTACTCGCGTGTCTCCGTCCCTTTTCTTCTTGCCTTGCGTGCAACCCCAGCTTCGTGGGTTCTTCACCCTTCCTATATTTAAAGGTAGAAGATGACAGAATACTCGAGGAAGTCCTTCAAAGACAGCCTGAGAGACATAAAACAGCGTATGAGAGAGAAAAGAAATCAGAAATGGGCAAAGCTGGGTAAAACTACTCAGTTCTCCACCGTCAAGGCCAAAAGAGCAAGTAAGATGCTTAAATATCTTAATATTTGTAATTTATTTCTTTTCTTTTAAAAGCCTGTTAAAATGCTCACTATTCTGTTGCAGCCAACAGCTCCTCCAAAATGAAGATCATTCAAGCAAACAACAGAGATCTAGCTCTGTCTTTGCAAGAAGAAAAGCTCAAACTGAGGGAAGCCGAAGCTACCATTCTTCAGTTAAGGAAAGATTATCACAATTTGAAGGCTCAGATGTTTGACTTGCAAAGAAATCATAGGTTCCAGCAGGAACAAGGACTTGTAGAGGTATTTGAGTTGGTCAAGTTAAGCATCAGAATCTGAACCAATTTACTGACAGATATCTAACTCAGCATATGCAACGAGTTTTTTTAATGTTTTCACCTAACCTGGTGTGGTGGTTTGAACACCATGACACCTGCTAATTAACTTTTTTTTTTTGCTATTCTTTCTTATTTACTTAAAATCTAACTTCTGTTAAATTTATGAGGTTTTTATCATATGCGAAGACACCTGACAAAAGGTTTCTTCTTTTAGTTATCTTTTAATGCCAATAAGAAGTTTGCAGTTGATACTAGAGTATGACAGTAACAGTTACTGTCCTTCTTTTGTCCATTAGAATCGCCTGTCAGTCTTGAATGAGATAATTTCCAAAGTCTCTCAGAATTTATTGGATTCAATTGATCTCCTTGGCCCAGCAAAGAATTTGTGTTCCATAAACATGGTAAGTACCTTTTCCTCTTGAGGAGCAGGACTTCTGTTAATTATTCCACTCACTTCTTCTAGCACAGATGCACATAGTTTTGAGATTCAAGCCGTAGTTTAGAGGAAGGACTAGTCCTACAGTTCCCAGTATGCCACAGGTTGCACACTTCAGGGGTGTTGTCATTACACTGCGAGTGGGACTGAGGCTCTGCTAGGAGGTGGTTGGGGCACCCTGATTTTCTGGGGTTTTGTGTCCACTCTTTGTAAAATTGGGCTGGTGATGTGTGCGCTGACATGCAGAAGCTCAGTAGATGAGATCCCACAGCACTTGGTGTTAACCAGCCAGAAAGAAAAAGATCTAAGGGCCTCTTTGGTCCTTCCTTGGGTAACTCGGCTGTTGTCTAAAACTTGTAGATGGTGCAAGCTTGTTTTAGTTATTTAGTCACAATAAGATTTATTTTGTTGACAGAATCAAAGAGTGCTTTCCTCAGGTCCTGGAAACAGTTGCAGTGTCACAGAACCAATAGGTTCAACGTAAGTATCTTTTATCAATGCTGTGTTTGAAAAGTCTGTTACACGAAGTTTAATTTTCTAACTGGAAAAAGGGAAGAAACTCAATGTAATTATAGCGTTCCTTGTCATAAAACATATTGCTGTTCAGTAAATACTGCATTTGGTATTTTTACTCTAGAGGGCCTCTGCAGTGTGCTCATGGAGATGATCCAGTACTTCCAAGTAGGACAGAAGACGGCAGTGATAGGAATTCTTGGTCAAAGATCTGTGTGGAATCTGACAGTGACATTTCCTTAACAAAAATAATTCCAAACAAAGGTAACTAAATCGAAGTATCAAACACTGCTCTGTTCTGAATTAGGAAAAAAACGTGTGAGTACAAGTTTAAAATGTAACTGCTGTTTTTGAAGGAACTGACAGGTAACTTTCTACTTACTGTCATAAGGGGAGATATTATTGCTGGCAACTGGTAAAATGTTTGAATGAAGATACCCAGCAAAATCTGGCGGAATTTGAAACTCTTTTTGCTATACCTGCAATCCAGTTTCATTAACTACCAAACAGTTCAGCCAAATAAAATCACTTTTAGACATGCATTAGCATTTATGAAATCAATAAAAATTTGTTAACAAAGCAAAATACTCAGGGGCAAAAAGGAGCTTTAGATAAACTTTGCAAAAGGAACAGTTTATAGGAAAATACTAGTGTCACATACCTAATTGCTTTCTGCATGGAACCTGCATTAAACTTGATTTCCAAATCTTAGTCTATACAAATCTGTGGAGAAAACCCAAAGAATAGTCTGAATTTTTGACAGTTTTGGAATTTCTTGCACAAAACTTTAACATGGTGTTACTGTTTAGCTTTAATATGACATTTTCTTTCTGATTATAAGGACGGACTTTTGATACTTATCTGGACAACATGGAGTCAGAACTGGAAAACATTTTTTCAAGTGGAAAGGCTGGATTTGGTAGAGTGTTACCAAAAAATGTGTCCACCAGACGTTGCTTTTCAGAGATCAGAAACCTCAATGTAATTTGCACTGGTGTACTGGACCATTCAGAAGCACCTGATTCCATAGAAGAACTTTCTGAAGAGAAAGAAATTAGGCTTGAGGAAAGTCTAGAGGAGTGTGCTACAGGAAATGTAAATGCTGAAAGTCTAGAGGAGTGTGCTACAGGAAATGTAAATGCGGAAAGTCTAGAGGAGTGTGCTACAGGAAATGTAAATGCAGCTATTTCTCACTTGAATGAAAACAAGGTAGACTCAGAGCGGGTGTTGAGACTGAGAAAGTTTGAAACTGCACAGTTCAATCTAAAACATAATTCTGATCTTAAACAACCTGAGTGTAAAAGCAGAGAAAACTCTCAAGGAAGGAAAGAGAAGCACCAGAAGGGAGTACTGAAACAGCCTAAAAATACTTCCCGGCAAGGACCAGGAAAACAGGATAAAGAGGCTTCCAAAAAAAAGCCGAATTTCTTGGGTGGCATCAGTGATGCCTATGACTTCCATTTGGAAGAGAGTGTCCATGTTACGCCTTTTCGACAAAACAAGGTGAATGACAGAGATACTGCTGTGGATGACACAGAAGACTCGGTTGAAACCGATTCCATCGAGTCGAGCAGTACTGAAGATGATTTAAACGACACTCTCTATGAGCCTTACAAGAGTAAATCGAAGAAAAGGAGAAGTTCAGTAGACAATGGTGCCACATCACCAATCCCTCTAAGGCCAAGGTCTAAAAGATGTTTGGCACAGTGTGAGCAGAAACTCGATCATGAAGAAGAGACTGAAAACAACAAATCAAGTGACAAGTCTATTAGTAAGTGCAGAAACTCTTATGGAATTAGCTTTGTTTCCTTGGAAGGTAACACTGTTTAAGGGGTTAAGGCTTTTATATTTTAGAGGTTTTATTCAATAACAACAAACAGAATAATGTTACAACAATGGTGAGATTTGGTCTTCTGTCTGCCTTTTATTTTCACTTGGCAGATATTAGAATTGAAGTATGTTTTTAAGAAATTGGCCAGCAAATTACTATTGTGCTATAGCTATCTTAATGATACATTAAAGCTGAGAAAAAAGTGAGCAAGATCTAAATTGAGAGAGAAGTGGAATAACAAATGCCACTTTGCCTGGCCCTGCTCAGTATTAGTTATTTTTCCAAATTAAAATCCTGAATGTTATATCCTCTTAGGTATTTTAAAGTGCAAAAATGGAGATGATAGTTACAGCTGAGTTAGTTCACATCTTGTACGTTCACTGACATTTTCTTTTAAGCTGACTTGCCTGAATGATCTGAAGTGTCTAATTTCTTCACAGGCCAGCCTTCTGAGCCACCTCGTGGGCATCTCTGTGATGTTACCAATACCACTGCATTGCTCCCTAGCACTGGGGATGCAGCACCTGTCCCAGAAAGGGAAGGACCACGGTCTCCAAAACGCAAGCGAAGCTGCACTGTTACCGTGAGCTATAAAGAACCGAGTATTATAGGGTAGGTGTCTTTACTTTCCAATTTAAAATAAAGTTCATGATATTCCATCCACTGGAGGATTTCAGAGGCTTATTTAAATCTTGAAAACAAGTCCTTAACAAAAGACCTTGTTCAAAGAGATCTGGAGTTAATAATACAGCTTAGTTCATGTGAAAGGTAACTTACTAGCTGCAGGTTACTGCTTTAAGTGATACAGAACTCAGGTTTTGCCTTTTTTTTTTCCTAAGCAGGAAGCTCAGGAGAGGAGATCCATTTACAGATACACAATTCCTGACGTCTCCAATTTTCAAGATGAAGAAAAGATGCTAAATGATGTCCTCCTAAGAATGAATCTCTGAAAAAAGACAATGAGAAATTGGTTACCTATCACTGAGATTTTCAGCAAAACCATGTTCATGCCATGAAGAAAGGAAATCTTTCATCCAAATTGCTGTTGCACAATACCTTATATAAGTATGTGAATATTTGTGTATCTAATATTAAGGGTATCAGATTAAGGGGGTATAAATTTAATCTACTGACTCGTTTTTAATCATATGGATCGATTACTTTTATAACTGAAATGATTACGTTCAAGCTCCTTTTGACTTCATGTAGGAGTATATGAAAAATCTGATGGATAAGACGCTGAATGTCATTTTATGGCTTGTAGTCAGTAAGGCTGAACTTTAGGCACTTGAGATGTTTTGGGCAGGGAGTCTTTTTAGTAACAGTTTTTGTACAGATGTTGTTTACACAGTGGTTGTAGTTTCATATTGAATCTTATAATAAACGTCGTAGTGTTTGGAAGCAGTTCACAGGGGGTTGGTGCTTTTTTTCCAGTTTCCATGTGTGCTCCAAGGGCAGTAACGTCAGCAATGGGCATTAGAGGCTTATGCACTCTAGCCCCATCTCATGTGGTGGCATAAGCACTGTTTAGAAGCAAGATTGTCAGCTGCAGTTTGATTCTGTAGCTGCAGCTTTCAAAAGCAGGAATTTAGCCTTGGTTGGTCCTGCTCGGAGTGCAAGCTAGAATCAACCAGACAGAAACAAATTTCTCCATGAAGGTTGGTGAAGAGGGCTCTGCCTTGGTGGAATCTAAAGCAAACTATTAGTCTCAGCTGTTCTGGGACTATAATAATAATTTATTAATTTGCAATAATTTTGTCCCTGCTTTCCCAAGTGTCTTTTGCAGAAGAAGAGCCGCTGCATCTGAGCTGGTGCTATTTGGTGCCACAACAGGCTGCATGTCAGAACACTTACCAAGTGTCCAGCACACAAACTGCTCTTTGTTTGCTTGAGAAACACTTCAGTATTAACTGATACACGAATTCCCCAATGAAAGCTACATTCCAAATACGTAATGGGAAAGCACAAAGCAAATTAAGAGCCTGTATTGTAAGTGTCTGTCTCACCTGTCCCACCTAAACCAAGATCTCTCCCTTTCTGTAATAAAAATGAATAGTGTTAATTACTATTTTACTTGTAATTTCTTATGTGATTCTCTCAACAGTAGTAATACTAGCTGCAGCTACTGAATGTTTGAAAACAGTTGTTGGATGTTGGTACTGAAACTTTAGGATACAAAGGTAAAGTTCTAGCTCTGGGCATTACCATCTTCTGTCTGGAATTCTAGTACTAGAGGAACTTAAGTAGTAGAATGATTGAACTTCAGATGCTCTTTCAGCAAACAGATCTTTAACAGCTGTTTACCAGGGACAGTAAAAGAACAGCAAAATTGTAGAGCAGCCCAAGGCTGGTGTAGTGGATCTGGGGGTTTTTTGTTGTTGTGTTTTTTTTTTTTTTAATTGGATTGAGTGAGTTTGAAGAGTTGAAGGGATGAAACTGTAGGGAAGGAATCAATCCAGATTACCTAATCTCAACTGCTTTCTCTAGAAGTGTTCAGGAAAACAGACAAGTCTCTTTTGACCATCCTCTGAACAGTGCACTTTTACATAATGTGACACAGGACCAAAATTTGAGCAGACGGGAAACCAAAAAACCTCTTCCTACTCTCTAATAACCTGTCAGGTATCAGACAGGTGCCAGGTTTATTTATAGCATGCGAAGTAAGTCACCATCTCAGTTACATCATGGTGACAGCACAACCTTAACACGGACTGTAGTTTACTGCTACATACGTTGTGTCTTGTGAGTAAAGGGCTCTCATAGGCAAATATAAGCAAATAGTATAAGCATGCTCTGAGGTGAAAAAATCAAAACTTTGGAACAGCTGAGTCAAGGAAGTGTTGCAAGTGTTGAGGAGATGGGAATAACAGCTCCATGTATCTCAACATGGAGCTGAGAATGGTACTTGGACTAGTCACAGCTCAGCTTATCCTGACAGCACTCTTATAGATCCATCGTGAAATTGCTCCCTTGTGAAATTGCTTCACTGTGTACATTTGTATCACAATGACTCATTAATGAAAAAAAGAGACCAAAATAAGTAGGGTTTTGTACATATATAATTTAAAACTATTCTGTACCAGTACAATATATTAATTTGACAAATGTAAAGTTCATCAGCTGTTAAAGCATTTGCAAAACCACATATTCTACCATAACTTTATTGCACAGTATCTAAGAAAATATTAATTCTTAAATTAGAAAACACATGTTTCAATATAGAAGAGACAATCTGATTGAAAGACAATAAGAAAATCTACTCTGAAAATAAAAAAAATTCACAGGATACCAAGCTTAACATGTGCATCTGTAGGCCCAATCTACAAAACAGGTTT
This sequence comes from Pseudotriccus pelzelni, assembly GCA_035584735.1. Lineage (NCBI taxonomy): Eukaryota > Metazoa > Chordata > Aves > Passeriformes > Tyrannidae > Pseudotriccus > Pseudotriccus pelzelni. The sequence goes on along the minus strand of JAWMRA010000078.1, from coordinate 35,946,165 downwards.
ATAATGTCCTGTTCTGGCTATTAAAAAAAAGTACTCACTGTACCTTCGTTATAGCTCTCAATGTAGGTCAGACTAATCTCATACAAAACAGGATGGCAAGTCCAGCGTTAACATTTTGAATACCTTGGGTACCACATTTACTACTACCAGGTAGTTCCTGACAACTACTTGCTGAATTGACTTGTGATCTAACACTGCACAGGCATTTTGCAGGAATAGACTCTTTGACACAGCACAGGACTGGGTTTTTTTCAGTCTTATAACTCTTGAATTTTACCAGTGTAACATCTGTAAATACAAAACATCAAGAATGGAAGTTAAATCTGGTTTTCACAAAAGCAATTATAATTTACAGTTACAAACTCCAATTAGAAAACGTAAGGGACAGGTTTTTGGCCTGTACTGATCTCCATTAAGGAGTTAGATGTACCCCTTAAACATAGTGTAAGCAGCAAAAGACATATATATATATATATATATGCGTGTGTGTGGTCTATTTGAAGATATACTAACATGAGTTGTAAAATGTTAATATGTTCCTGGGTCCAAATAATTACAGTTAATAAGCATTTACAATAAAGCTTGGTAGAAAATCCAGTTTATCATGGAGCCAAGTATCTAAGCTCAAAGCTGTCCTATGTTGACTTCTTTTGTGTACAACAGTCTTATCTCTGCTGAATAATCTAAGGAGTTTAACAGTGAAGAGTAGTAAGTAGGGTGGATCACAAAGTGCATCAAAACCTTAACTCTACTAAACCAACTGAAATTATCTAGTAGATGAGAAGTAGTCTTTATTTTGGGTACTTATGTCCTGCATAAGCCAAGTCACTATGACATCAGACATCTAGCCAGATTTGGTTGTTTTTTAAAAGAGTGGTTATGAGATTACAATTTGCAGGTAAAATATTTATCAAAACTGAAAACTAATAGAAAAACTTGCATCTATCAAAGTTTACAGGCAGTCCTTTCTCAGAACTGACTGTTCTCTCACAGCTTTTCAACCAGCTGTTTCTTTTAAAAAATAATATCTTATAAAAAGGTTCTACAAAGAAACAAGTGTTTCAGACCCCCCCAACTGTTGTTTTCCCTTACAATTTTCTTTTTTACTGGAAAAAAAATAATAAAACTATATCAAATAGGTACTGCATTAGGTAAGCTATAACATCTGTTGTCTGGGAATTTTCTTCATCTTCCCAAACATGTGCAACTTCCCCCATGTTTGTGGGGTTTCTGAGGCTGTAGCTGATAAACATATTAGGAACATACGGTAATCGGCACACAAAAGAAATTTTCCGTAATTAAATACATTATAAAGCATTTTAATAAAATAATTTCTGTAACTTCAGTATAATACATGTTTTCAAAACTAAAAGGGTTTTTAAAAGTGCTAAGTATTAAAACAGAAGTTTCTTGAAAGTCCCAAAACTCACATATAGAACGGCTTCCCCTGCCCATAACATAGGCACACTATTTGGTTGTAAAAAAGACAGTGTCATTTGTCAATTAATCCAGCTTCTTTAATTTTTGTGTAGAAGAATTTCTCCAGTATATTGGCACATTTGTAGTATTCACTCTCGGGGGGGTTGTACTCTCTGCAGTTTGTAAAGACTCGCTGCAAGTCTGCCATGAATAATTTCTTAGACACGTAGTACCTGTTCTTGAGTCGCTCACTCATTGTTTTGAGATCTGTACAGAAGAAAAACAGATTAACAGCGTTTGATTCAAATACATTTTGTATGCAATATCTCTTTAGACTGATTTGCCATTTAACATGAACTGGCAAAGCTCGGATTGGGAATGGAAATTTTCTTCATCTAAGGCATGGTCCATTTTTTAGCTTCAAAAGCAGCTGAGCTGCTGGAACTAAGCAGTATTTCACTGTAAGGATGAATTTATGTAGAGTTTATTTTTTCTTCTTTAAAACATTAAAGCATAATTTTTTTTTCTGTTCTCAAAGTTTTCCGTGGGCATTAGGTGTCCCTAATGCTCTTCTAACTGCTCTGTGAGGCAAACTGTTTGCAGCTCTGCTGGAGGAGGCCTCAGGAATATAGGCAGAGAATTCAAACATCACAAAACAATTATTATTATAACCTAAAATCCTCGCTGTTGTGCAAATGCAGCAGAGAAGAGACACTGGTCTATACTACAAGCAGTACTTGCAGCTTTGAAAAAAAAAAGATTAAATTTGTTCTACTCTACATATATTTTTATTACCTCTTAAGAGTTTATAGTTATGTATTCTTTTCATGAGTCATGTGAGAATCAATCTCTCCTGCTTTCAGAGCATCATGCAAAACATTTACTTACAGAACATTCTTTGTGTTCTCCTTTATACGAAAATCAGTCATCCATAAAATATGTAAATCATCTCAGTGTTCTCCACACAGTTGCTTTATCAGTCATTCTCATCAGGCATTTAAAAATTCTGTCTACATTACAAGTGTTCTAGGAGTGAGTACAGGAATAGAAGTAGTGGGAGGTGTGCTGGATGCCTTGGCTTTTCTCACCTCAGGTGCTCTAACAACTATTTTATTTAGCAATGCTTGAGCCAGGCTTCAGCAGCACCTTTGTGAAACTGTTAACGGAAGGATCTGAAATGGGTCAACAAGTATTACAAGGGCAGCAGAGACCAAAGACCTCCAATGCAAAGGAATCAAACTTTTTAACATCAGATTTAAAAATATTGAGGGTTTTTTGGTATATTTTAGGGGATTTGGTGGTACTTTTTGGATTGTTTTTAAGGGAGATTTGAATTTGTTAAGGGAGAGGAAAACCCATCAAACTGACAAGATGGGATTATTTAAGAAAAGTTTGATGGATGCTCTCAAATACCTTTTCCAATGATACACAACTTGCCATTCAACAGTTTTACACAATATTTTGCAAAAGACTCATTCCATTAAGTTGCCATTAAGTCTGAAATTCAGGTGCCTACACTTAAACTGGATATCAATAGTCTAATTATAGTACCCAGCTGAGAAGACTGTTCAGCTCACCCTAAAGCAAACATTGCCTAGCTGGTGATTTAAGTAAGATGTTCTCCTCTAACTACAGTGAAAGTTTGGTTCCATCTGTCAGTCAGCCGTACAACTTCTGTACGGCAGATGAAAAGGAAGAAAACCACAAAGTATTGCTTGAAAGAGCACCTGAAGAGCACTTAAAACAGGGGTAAAAAAGAATTTATACATGAGAACTGACTTTAGGAGGTAGACAAAAACTCTACAGCCATACCTCAAATACTGTACAATTTAGTCTGTACGCAAACATAAAGGCAACTGTTATATCTTCCCTGAGCAACTTTTTACAGTATTAGCATGCTGGCAGGGAGAGCAGAAAGAAATCTGAAGTTGATCGTGAATCAAGACATTGGGTTCTTTAGCTGAAAAAACAAAGCAAAACTAAACCAAAGGCCTCAGCTCAGTCCTCTCAAAGGAGAGCTGCTTCCCACCCCCCAGTGTAATGCACCCGAACAAGGAAAGCACAGACAACATTCCTACTTTGGGTTTGCCAGCTCAGGCTCTAAGCTCTTTGTAACCACTGTTCAGATTAAAACAGCCACCCAGACCCAGCCTCTGCTCAGAAAAGCAGATGCAGAACACTGCCACAGGAGGGGGTCAACATTCATTGCTATAAAATACATTTGTGTCAGGAACACAGGAAGCCAGATACTGTTTTATAAAGTATATGTCCATCTGCCCTTTGGAAATAAGTTGAACATAAGAAAAATCACTAAACTAAACTGATATATATGGGCTTGGAGCCTATGCAAAACAATACAAACAAATGCTTCCATTCTCTGAGAAATGGATTGCTAGTAGCCTGCCATGAACTTGTATTTCATTCCCTAACAATATTATACGGTTCAGAAACTATAATCAGAAAGATAGAGGTGAGTATCGCATAAATAAGGAATGACTAGCAGGAATAATTTTTAAAACTTCTTCAGCATAAATCAAAACAAGCATCTGTTTAGAGCATCACTGAATTATCATTGAAACCAGCAATAAAAAGCTGGGTCATAAGAAAAGCAGTCAAAAGAAAAACATTATTAGTAGTTGTGTACTTCCCTTTGCAAGTAATCCTACATAAAAAACAGATCCATGACTTATACATAAAAATAAATACATAAATAAACCACCTCAGACAACTGTGGCAGATCTAAAGCACAAAGATAAAAGTTAGCTTAAAATCACCTTACATGAAGCATTTTCCTAAACTTAAACTGGAGCAAACTGTTGACTTAATTAGAAAACGCTGATACTTTTGAAAAGGTTTTTTTTCTATGTGATTTACAAAGCTTAAGTCTGTATTTCAAAGCAACGCAAATGCTCAGGTGTTCCTGAATGTTTGCCTTGAGAGATTAATTAAGAGACCAGTAGGATCTGCAATGACCAGTTACCACACACAACAACATATTCCTACAACTCACCCAACACCAGCTCAGTCATGAAAGTTTCTAGCTAACTGCACCATTTAAGAGCTTGTTAGGGCTCTCTGGAGCATGCTAAGACTTCAGATGTATACATAGGAGATGTTTCACAAAGGTCACGGAGCAGTCATCAATTCAAATTACAGCATCATACTCTTGGCACTTCAGAGCTGCAATGTATTCAGCTGCAAGTAACATATATCTTCTACCATAAAACAATCAGATTAAAATCTATCTGCTACTTCTCCAGCTACAATGATTTTTAAACTCTATACTTAAAAAATGTTAATGGCATTACCCATGGGAAACCTTATAACTTCATAATATCCAGGAGCTTCTGTTCTCTTCACAGGTTCCATGAAGGGCCAAGCGCTTTGATGGCTCTTTGGTAAAGAAAAGAGTAAGGTATCTAATATGGAAACTCTATATTGGAAATAATTTAAAAATCTTTACAAAAGGTAAATTAGAAGTCGCACTCACCTTCACCTGCTGCAGGATGGTTTTTAACGTGCTGTAAAGTTGATCTGGATCCTTGGACTCCTTACTTGAAGGAAAACATGAATACAAAAAGATTAGCTTGAACCCTTTTTCTTCATTCCTACAATTTGCATCTTACCTAAAAGCAACTCTGAAGTTTCAAGCATTTTACAGAAGAAATAAAATGTAAAACAAGCAAAAAACCACACAAGCCCTCAAAAGAGAACACCACCACCCAAACTGCACCTGCCCACAAAAAAGCCAAGCAAAAGCACTTAAGAACCCATCCCTTGCAGATTATCTGTTTTCCAATGGATGTAAGGAAATATGAAATTACATTGTTTATAGACTTTTCTGAAAGGAATATCCCAACTGCTTCATCATTTTACTTTGTGCAGCACTTACCCTCTTTCTTTTCCACTTGGTTTCCAGCCAGTCTCTCCTGTACACCAACAACATGAGATATTACATGGGAACTACAGTAGGTCACAATATTAACTGAGTTATTGCAACTCTAAAAAGAAAAGCCATTTCAGCACTGCTGCAGTAAAATGGGTTTGTTTTAATAAAAGCTGCTCCTCATAAATAACACAGCCTACAGCTCCATTCAATTTCCTACATGCTCTTCCTCTAGACTGCTGAAAAGATTCTAAAATATTTCTATATGAAACACACATTTTTTTCAATAATTCAATACATATTTTACCACAACTCCTGTAAAGAATAATAATGTCAAAGTTATCCAATTTGATTCCCTAGGGACAGAAAATAAATTGAAGAAAAGCACAGCTGAAAAAAAATCTCACGAAAGATGATACTTAAATTTTTTAATTCTATTTTGTCCTATAAGTTCATGCCTAGCACAGAAATTATCATTGTTCAGAAGTGCAGCGCATTAACAATGGTGCCAAAGGGAAATTGCTGCCTACACTGATGCAAATCAAAGAGGCATCACACGTAAATAAAATTGCACACATGTACATAGAAGAGGATCAGCCTGGGATGCCTTGGGGAAATCTCAAAAACAGCAATTGCAACGGAAACACAACAATCTTCACAGAAATCAAATCAGCAAACCAAAACAATTACATTCTAAGCAAAAAGAAATATGTGACTACATTAGTATTTCTAGTCCTAGACCTTTCTTCGTCAGTTCTGCTTCTGTTCTACATTAAAAGAGGTTGATACATACTAATTCCAGGAATGCTTTCTATAGGAATCTGCCGTACTCCATCTTTGAAGCAAGAAAGGCCAGGATAAACTTTTCGTATTTGAGCTTGTTTCCTTTCAATAAGCTTTTTAATGATCTGTAATAAAGCAGCAGAGAAAACATTCAGAGCACCATAGTCTGACAGACTATTTTCTTTGAAAAAAATAGAGCTTAACATATTTGTGTATTTAAGGACCTTCACTCCCTCACACATAGTATTTACTCTCAAAGAAGAGGAAAAGATAAAACCAGACCTTCAACAGAGCTGAGAAATGTTAAGAGAAATATAGTATACAACAGCGCCATGGCCAGATTCCAGTATAATATCAAAATACTTTCCAACTAATTGTTAAATTCAGCTTAGACCCTTCTTATAACTTCACAGTACAAACACTCCATTCAAAAGTTACTCTAATGAACCCTACTGTTATGGGCAGGGGGAGAATTGACAAAGCCATAAAATAAATCAGTCTCACAAGATTTTGCTTAGTTATCAACTAGGACAAAATTTAGCTGTGAATTACTCCTCAAAATATCAGTACTTTAACACTTCTGCTATCATTAAGTCAATAAGGTAAAATTTAATGTTTCAACTGCAAAATTATGGCACTGGGACCTGAATGAAAGGATTATTCTAACTAATAAAAGTATACATTCAAATGTTTTAAGCACCAAAGCAGAAAAGAGAACTAACCTGGCACTGACTGAATTGTTTCTACACATCTGAATAGATGATAATGTTAAGCATTTCATTTCAGCCTTTACCTCTTTTTGCTTCTTGATGATGACAGAAAATTCTGTGTAGGGAATCCTTGGATTTAATTCACATCCCATTAATGTGGCGCCCTCATAATCCTTGATGTAGCCAACATATTTTGCTTTTGGTACCTTAATATCTTTGGAGAAACCCTGACAAAAAAAAAAACTTACATTGTCATAATGCCATCTCCCTTTTGCATTTGTTTTAACTGAAACTTTTTTTTACTTCAAAAAGGGTATTTTAAGTGAAAAAAATAAGTTAACAAATCCTATTTAAAGTTCCAAAGTTAAAAAAGAAGTTCAAGAAGTTAATGGAAAAAAAAAAGTTAAAGTTCAAAATTTAATTGAAAAACAAACCACAAAAGAATCAACCAAGACAATAAAAAGCAGAAGAGTACTCTCATTTGGGCTGCAATTTATTCTTCTGTTACAGTGGTACCTATGAAACCTCAGTAAGAAACAGAAACCCAAATAGGACTTCTGCCTCACAGCCTACCATCAAAGACTTCAGACTTAGATGGAGGCTGAGCACTTCCAAACTGGGGAAGGGATATTGCAGACATGAGAATGGTCTGTCTGCACAGATCCAACAGATGTATCACAAGCCCAGCTTTTATTCATTTTGAATGTGTGAAGAGTAAATCGTATCAGTTTTATATACAGAATCATGGAACAGCTGAGGTTTCAGGGAATTTAAGGGGGCCATGTAGCCTCATCACCCCTCAGAGCAGGGTTCACCACATCTGGTTGCTCAAGGCCATGACCAGTCTTGAAGACTGTAAAGGACAGAGATTCTACCATCTCCCTGGGCAACATTTTTCGGTATTTCACCACCCTTAGAAAAGGCAGAAAAAAACCAAACCAAAACATTTTCCTTCTATCTAGTTGTAATTTCCCACTATCCAACTCATGTCTGTTGTCTTTAGTCCTAGTGCTGTACACCCCTGAGAATAATCTGACACCATTTTTGCTCTATCATCTGACCAGATAGCTGACGCCTGTTCATCAAAGCTATTTGACAGATCCGACTTTGGAATCCTTCCTGAACTTGAAATTCATGGTTCAAATCATGAGGAGCTGTGAGTGCAGGTCAGGAAAGTTCTATTCTGTCACAGGTATGTCTAGCCCTTCTTTATATTTCCTATAGAATCAGTGAAGGAATTGAATGAATGAAGAAGCAGCCAAGCAATATTTGACTATTTTTCAGACTTGAGAAAGTATAGGCTATACTATATACCTGTATTCAGACAATTCTATCAAACTAAAATGCATTAGAAGCCAACAACATTACACAGAGCACATTTTATAGATTTAAAAAAAACCAAACAAACCAAACTTAAAAGTGCATTATGCATTTTATCCAACTACTTTGTCATGTCGAGTTGTTTAGTACATCACTGGCAGATACTTAAATTCTTGCACCAAGTAACTGACTTACCTGTTTTTTGAAGTAGCCAATAGCGTATTCATCTGCATACGTGAGAAAATTGAGAATGTTGTGTTTGATGTGGTACTCCTTCAGGTGGTTCATCAGGTGAGTCCCATAGCCCTGTGTGAAATGCATGAGCCTTTGGGGACTGCACACATTAGAAACTGTGGACTTGAGGGTTATTACAGACCGTTTTGTAAAATGCAGTCTTTCCTCTAGATGCTGTTCTAAAGATTTTCTCATAACTAACTTGCTGAGGCATACTCAAGAGCCTTGTAAAGGCATCTTTGTGACCCAGCATGGAACACAAAATGCCAGTTTCTGATGTCTGATTCTGATTCTAAAGGAGACCAAAACCGAGACTCTTTTGAGGGGTAAAGAGGTACAATCTCCTGGAAATTGTAATTCAAGGTGCCCACACTTTTTTTTCTCTTTTAAATTTAATATCAACTATTAATAATCACATATTTCACCAATAACAAACCTACATATACTGTAACAATAGGGCATTCTTTCTTAACCATATCACTTCAAAACTACAAAGCAACAGCAATACTGAAATTATTCCAGCGGTCTGTGCACCTGTAGCAGAAACAGCCTCTGCCTCAAAGGATTTATAATCTAAACTTATCATAAGGCATAAAAGGGAACAGTGAAACAATCACCATAATAAGCAGAAGAAAATTATTGAGTCCACAGTCAAATAAATAGGTATGCCTTCTGACAGCACACAAGCATGATTTCCATTTTCATTCAACCCCAAAGTAAACAGAAGGTTCCATTTATTCACATTACCAAGCAAGCTATAGCCTTCCCCTTCTGCTCTGAAATGAGGAAATGTAAAATAGACAGGAAAGCCCATAATAGTGTTTTGTTCCTGAATATGTTCCAATTTTATTATCATGGAAACTAACTGGATGCTTAAAGAAATATACATGGATTTTGGTACTCTGCTCTTGAAAACTGGGGAAATTTTTTTTTATGTACATAAGCCAGAAAAAGAAATTAGAAAATACAAACTTCTGATTTAATTTACAATTTAGTATGCCCAAACATGGTAATAGCCCAATAAAACAATCCTAAAAGGAAACAAAGCCATGTACACTAAAATTTAAAATAATTTTGCAACATGGGATCAAACTATCACAAAAACTATTCAACTTATATGGGAAAACAGTTCCTATATTTCTTACGCCAGCCTCAAATTGAATTAAAATAGGAATTTAATTTTCCCAAGACTAGGCAGGTCACCCATGTGTGACCATTTATTTTTTTCTCAGTTACCTGCTGACAGAGGTCACCTTACTCAGACAGAAAGTTGGGAAGGCACATTTTTAGAAAAGTCAACTGATACAGCGAGGCACCCAGGGGCTAAAAGAATAAATTGTGCATTATGCAACCTCGGGGGCAGTCGAGTGGGTCAGAATTACCTGCTGTTTTAGTTTAAAAGATTATTCCCAGAAAATCACAACACACCTTTGGCAGCCTCATCTGTGTAGTGCAGTTAAGCATAACTTAAGTATATATTATTAGGGTTTGCTTTTGCAAAAACACTTCAGATACTTTTATGACAGGCCACTGCTAAGTGTAGGGGAATGTTCCTCTTTAACACCAGAGTTGAATAAAATCAAATATAACCTGAGTACTAACAGTTGTCACAGGCTTTCAATCCCACTGTGTTATCCTTTCACACCAAGGTGTACAATTTCTGCATGTTAACTGCTACAAACTCTGAATTAACTCACATCTCAGCTTTCACTGCTTCTACTGAAAATCATGACGCTACAGCACCATCTAAAGGCAAAATACTGAACCAAATGGTCATTCTTAGCTGACTGATCTACCTGTAGTCATTGAAAAAGCTGGAGGAATCTCCATAGGAATATGTATTCACAGTGCTCTGTATTTTTCCAACATAGATGCTAATTCTCAATATTCTGAGAACATTTCGTAAAATGACCCTGTGCTTATTTTGAGATGCAAAACTATACTTTTTTTTTAATACATCTCATTTTGATTGAAGTCATTTAATATCACAAAGTGATTGAACATGAAAATGTGGCATACAAGCAATACCTATTTCAGTAAACCATGAGGTATGACACTACACAGAGACACAACTACTGGAGACAGAGGAGTGAACAGTCCGAGAACCGGAGATGACTGACCAACTATTGCTGTGTTGAGAAAGCTTTTATTTAATTAATGAATTACAGCTACTCCTACTATTATGATGGTGATTCTAAATCTGCATATTTGCTTAGGTTTTCTGTGTTATATTCAGAATCACTTTATCTTTCCACCCTTATTTCTGTCTGGGAACTCAACGGTATATTCAACGTGAATAACAAATGAGGAACACGTGCAGTCGGGAATGCATTTAATAAACTCAAACAGGGAATTATTTTTACCTTGACTTGCTCATTGGAAGTCACAGCACAGAAAACAATCTCTGTAAATCCTTGGGAAGGGAACATCCGGAAGCAGATACCACCGATAACACGACCATCTTTTATTAATGCAAGAGTTTTGTGTTTCCTGAGTAGACAAAAATAACAATCACTTTAGCTCAAGTATCTAGTACATAAAGTGCCATTACCTACCTTTTCTCGGAAATTTGATTCACTTGTTTTCACAATGCTAATGCAATTGTATATGCCTCAAGTTAGCCGCCTGCATCTACAGAAGGGTTGTTATTTTAACATCATGCTTTGAATTTACCATAAAGGTCGTCATTGTGAAGCAAGGTCCTGGCCTTGCCAAGTACTCTGAGATAATAGGGTAATATCCAATAAATAAAAGTTGTGTTGCTTTTACTGAATCCACTGATGACAGTTATGCCACTGTGCAGTTCTCAGGATGATTTTACCCTGAGTAGATTAGAAATTAATGGAGTTACAGGACAGCAAGTCCTTTCTAAGAGATTCCTTAGAATTTAGAAGATTTCCTTGCATGCATTCTGTATACCTAAGCTATCAGTTTCATATGCAGCTGGTGAAGCAAGAGATGAAATTTCTAATTTCTAATCACACACTCCCAGTGGAATCAAGACCAGAACAAATATCTTTTTCTGTTGCACTGCCAGGAAAGTTGTAATGCATTGCAGTCTCAACTCTTGTGTCAAGGATAAATAATTTTAGTGTAATCTTCAAAGTGTGAAAAGGTTTACATTGCATCTCTCTTTAGATTATTCAAGATATAGTTTCATTTAAATTGTATAAACCACACAGTAAATTTACAGAAGATATTTTGGGGGGGAAAGCTAATGCCAACAGCAAGTCCTTGTCAAAAAGTTAGTTTGAAGAATGCATATGGCACTGTTGAAGGAGGTTTATACATTTTATATATTCTTCTTCTTCCTGTACTTATTTTAGTGCTTTTTACTTGTGGAATGACAGCAGCAATGTAGTAGCTAGAGCTTTTGGTTTGACCCTGGTTGGATGACAGGTGACCACCAAAGCCTCTCTATCAGTCCCCTAAACTGCACAGAGGAGAGAAAATATAATGAAAGGCTCATGAGTTGAGATAAGGGCAGGGAGAGATCACCCACCAATTACTATCATAGGCCAAACAGACTTGACTTCAGGAAATAAGTTGAATTTATTACCAATCAAAATCAGAGCAGGATAATGAGAAGTAAAAAAAATTCTAAAAAAGTCTTGCCCCCATCCCTCCTCCTTCCTGATCTTCCAACTCCATCCCCCCAGTGGCACAGGGGCATGGGGAGTGGGCGTTACAGTCAGTTCATCACGTGTTGTCTGTGTTGCTGCTTCCTCCTCAGGGAGAAGAGATCTTCCCCTGCTCCAGTGGGCTCCTTCTCCAGGCTACAGTTCTTCACAAACCATCCTAGCATGGCTCCCCTTCCACGAGGTCACGAGTCCCACTAGCAAACCTGCTCTAGTGTGGGCACTCTCCACAGGGCCACAGGACCTGCCTGGAGCCTGCTCCAGTGTGGGCTTCCCACAGGATCACAGCCTTCTTTTGGGCATCCACATGCTCCAGTGTGTGGCTCCTCCATGAGCTGCGGGGGGACAGTCTGCCTCACCATGGTTTTCACCATGGAAGGTGAAACTGCTACAGCAGCTCATGAAGAACTGCAACCTCTGGGAAGGACCCATGTTGGAGAAGTTCATGGAAGACTGTCTGTCATGGGAAGGAGCCCATGCTGGAGCAGGGAAAGAATGGGAGGAGTCCTCCCTGTGGAAGAAGGAGCAGCCCTGTACAGCTAAGGAGGGGAGTGATAGAGCAGGTTTGGTGCGCATCTGGCATCCAGCCAGGGTCAACCCACCACAGTCCCGCAAAAAAGAAACCATTTGCCATTAATATAGCCATCAAGATAGTATTTGGGTACAAACCAACTAGGCTAAGAAGAAGCTGTGAGGTCTTGAAAAGACTAAGAAGTGTAACGCCAGCAGAGCGGCCTCCATGCCGCCTTTGCTGGCCCCTTCCTACACCACTGCCTGCAAAGAGCACCAGGCTCTCTCTGCCTCACCCACCAAACCCCTCTCCAAGGAAACTCACGGATCAAAGACCAAGCGCGTGATGTATTCCTTCGGCATTCGAGGCAGCTGATGGGAGAACACATTCTGCAAACCAACCAGCCACATCATGATCTTCTTGTTGGGCTTCTGGTTCAGGGAGTTGCCGACCACATGGAATTCAATCACGCCCCTGCGCTCCTCCAGCCTCGCCGCCTCATCCCGGGCCGAGTGTGCTGAGAGGAAGTTGGTCTGTACCACACAAGAAAGGAACAAAATTAAATTTTTGAGATTTCACATCCTCTCAGAGAACAGCCTTAAAGAACAAACAAATAAAACCCAGTCTTTTTTTTCCTCCAACAGAGCTACCAATGATTGCCTTTGGAATGCACCTTTGCATAAGTGCCACCATCAAATAAGCCAGATATAAGTCTACACTACAGTGTATAAAGGCCTATTTGAACTTATACTGGTAAAGGTAAAACTGCAAACAACAATAACTGCAACGGTTAGGACTCAACAGGTTCCAAAGCCCTTGATGGACAGCACTCATCCGGTTAAAGTCTGTGCCACTAAGTCATATTTTCTTTAGACTTAGCCAGCTTGGGCAAGAGTACTGGATCTGCCTACACATACTGCAAATCACAGATTTTAATGCTGGTGCAGGAAAAGTCATATTATTTTCATTTACTGGTGCTTTCCACTATCTCTACCACTATTGTAAGAGCCTAAAAAGAACATTTTTAATTCCTACAGAATTTGTTGTTACATCTAGCAATTTTATCCATATATTTGAATACAGATTAAATTAATACAAAAAAATTATTTTACTTATTTTTTTCAAGATCATTTTACAATGCCAAAACATCTCTGCATGCACATACTGTTTACTTTTTAGAGTAAAGTTTGGCTGCTGGGTTTCTAGTCACTGCCAGCCTCAACAGCAAGGCTGGCATAGCATTTATAATACGCAGAGCCATCAGTCACGGTGCATAGTTTGAATAAGAAATGTAGGTGGTTCCAAATCTTCAGCAGTTTCTAGCTAAACCTTGGCAAATGAGCTGCTGGCAAAACATAGCCTGGCAGAGGGAACAGAAGGAGGAAAAGCCAGCCAAGAAAAAAAAAAAAGAAGTGTGCAATTCTGTACCAAGGCACAATTCCGCAGTTCTGTTTGTTTTTCTGTTCCAGCAGAGAAAAGAGCAACTGGGGAAGACAGAGCAAATAACTGTTTAGATCAGTTTCTGCACTACTTAACTAGCGGTTTTAACTAGAGGTTTTACTTTGGATCTTTCATTCTGCTGCAATATTTGAACCCCATTTAACCTTGTCTTATGAGCTGTATCTATTATTAACAATCAAAAGCATATTCTGGACCCATTCTGTAATAAAAAAACCTTGCAAGATAACCTGGGGCTACCTTTTTACTATCACTAGTTTCCAAGTCTCTTTGTTAGCCATACATAATCCATAAAAAAACTGCAAAACTATTCTTCATGTTAGTGATGTATTTCACAAATATTTTTTGTTCACCTAATCACCTAATCTATTTTTCTTGATAGGACTTGCAGATTATCATACTCTATCCATGTGGAACATTTACCAAAAACAAACCATTTACAAACAGACCATTTTCAACACCAAGTCTATATATTTCTTACCTCTGGTCCAAGCATTGCTGCAGGATCTGTAATTGTTGACATTACTTCATTGATTAACTCAATGGGAATATCTCCTACAACTCTTGGTCTTTTGGAATCCTCCAGAGAATAGGGTTCATTATTTTTTCTCTTTTCCCCTATAAAACAAAACTAGGACAAATTAGAAACCACCAAACTGTCACAGACTAGAACTATGAAGTCTAGCACTTGTGTTATATTTTTTAGTTTGTATGAAAAGCTTTGTTTTTCTTTAATCCCCATAGAAAGGGAGAAAGAGAAATAAACAAAATCTGAACAATATTATCACTGCTCAGTTTTGGCTTTGCACTGGAGTATTAGCATGAAGCAGGATGAATGTACCTCTCCTTCTCCTATACCTCTGTAAATTCACAGTGAAAACTATTTGCTTTTCCTTTTTGCTTCAAAATCCCCTTCACGTAACTTCTGTGCTGCTGTCTTGGAAGGCCAGGGCTCAATACACAAATTGTAGTGCATATTTCCGCATAATATGAAATCCCCATTTTAGGATTCAAGGGAGCTAAGTATTCATTATATAATTCTTTCACCCATTTTGTAAACCAAGCAGCATGTACGCTCTGATGCATCGTACATATTTGACTTAAAAAATCCATATAAAGTTTCCAAATCAAAATATGTCATGTTAATTATTAACTGCCCTACTAACTGCAGAGAAACATGTACTATAGCAAAGGCAACTACTTACATTCATGGAAGAAAAGTCCACGAAGGACTAACAAAGATTCAGCAGCAGATAGAGCCAGCTGCTAGCTCAGGATTACCCCACTCATTATGTTACTTATTCCCACTTCAGAGGGACAAGTTGAAAAATGGCCTTAAAGAAAGCTGCAGTTTAGGAGAGACCTTAAGTTCCTCTGGAGTGAACACAGGGTGAGAATTAAGTTAGGTTTTTCCACTTCCTTGAGGACTCACTTTACATAAGCTTAGGATCGTCTCTCTGACCTACAAACTCTCTTGACAGGCTCATTAATTCTGAGGTGTTTGAAAAATTATTTATTAGGAGAATTTAGGCATTCACCAATTTTTTTCTTCCAAGCCTTTTTTTTTCCTTTTTAGCCTGACCTCATTCAGGTTTTAAATTTAACCTTGTTGGTGTGTTTATGCTTTTCTTTACTGCTCAAATGTAGGCACTTTCAGTACCTTGAAAGAATAAAAAACCCAAATGTGATCATCCCTTCTACTCTGCCATTATTTAAATGAAACCTTTTTCCAGTATAATAAATGTAGTCCAAGTAAAGTCTTTTTCAAAAAACCTCTAAAACCAGCAGATCTTTCCCCATTTTAATTTAATTTAAACACATTTCTTTTTTCCAAATACAGTTGCCTTTTCTGCTAGTTGAACATTACCATACTGGAGAAAAAGTATGTGTGTGCACATCTTTCATCAAAAACATCTCAGGTTTGCTATTGCAGAGTGAAGGCAAAGGTTACTACACACTGCAACTACTGGTCACATCAACAGAAGGCAAAAAAACCAAGTCTCCCTGTCCATTACCTAAGTTTGGGTCAAGGGCAGAAGAAACTTTGCAAGCTGGACTCATATTCCCAGTGTTGGGTTGCTCCAGTGATGAAGGACTTGCACTGTATGCAACAGATCTTGCAACGGGAGGTGGACTGATAACTGCAATGACATAAAAGACAAACACAAAAAATTCAGGACATGGAACCCATTATGGCGCTGACTGAAGGACTATCACAAAGTTGGACCCACCTTCACTTGAAAAGTAGCAGCTAACATTGTGCAACAGAGCCATGCCACCAGTTCCGAAGCAGAGACATTAAAGCTTTATCTCAATGTGTTTTTCTAAATTAACTTCTATCTAATGAGGGACTGCTGGATAATAGAGATTGCAAACATCAGGCTTTATTATTTTGCAGTGTGGAGCAGAAGCTAAGAAAACAAACTTTGTTCACATACCTGCCAAGCCTGTTGGCATTTAACTTCATGAAAGGGCTTTTTGTAGAGGTCTATTGAAAAGCAAAGTCTCATCATTCAGCTTCAGCTGCCCACTTTAACAGCGTTCAAAGACTGGTTGGACAAATCACACTCAATAAAGGGACTTGTTTCATCAGTTAAGAGGGTGAAACTATTATTTTAAAAGGCCACTGACTAACATCTCTCTCTCTAACATTAGAAAATTAAATAAACATAAAACAAAAAAAAGAAACAACAAAAACACACCACCCCCAAAAAAACCAACCAAACAAAAAAACACTAATCTGAAATTATCCAAGTTTCATTTGTGTTACCCACCATTAAATGCAAATTACCTGTCTGGATTCCTAGCTGACCAGTTCGGGAGCTAGACACCATGAAATCCTGATCCCAAATGGGAGAATTCTGGCTGTACACTTCTTCTTCCAGCATAGACAGAAACCTAGGCACAAAACCAAGTGAAATATAGGATCAATCAAAACAGATTCCTTTTCAATATAAGAACTTGCAACACTTATAACTTAAAAATATTTACTGAGTCAGTAAGAAAATGCTATTGGCCAATTCTTTCTAAAAAAAGAACACACACAAAAATCACAAGCCAGAGTAGACATTCAATGTCTTAATTTGGTGGAGTGCTTTCACTTACAAGAATTTATCTTTGATTATAAGCAATATTTATCTAATTTGCAAATGCAGAAAGAAAAAGTTACAAACTATTTCTACAGAACAAAAATGTAATAAGAAAGCTATAAGCTGACTGATGTTATACAATGACAACAAAATATGTTTGGAAAAACCACTGTTTTGCAGATACACTTGCTTTCTGCCTCTTACAGATTTATAAAATCCCAGTGTTAGCTATCAACAATGCTCTTAGGAAGATATTTTCAATCCTTTAAGTGTCCTACCGTAACATTCAGTTGCATGTTTGTGCTTGCACAACAGTATTTTTGACCTTACTTTGGTATAGTTACAGAAACAGCATGATTTTAAATCTCTCTTAGCATAACTATATGAGAGAAATTCCACAGGTCAGATGATCCAGCACACTCGCCTTCTCAGGGATATATCAATTCCCTCTCAGAAGCAAGACAGCTGCTTATTCTATGTGCCACAAAAAGAGTTTTCAGAGCAGAAGCTGACATGGCACGTTTTTACTCCCTAGAGTCATCTATATGTATAGAAACTATTAGCTGAAACCAAAAGAACTGTTGAGTAAGACTTTCTTGAACAGGATAAGGATTTTCAGGATCAAGTCAGGCTCTTGTATTGTATATATAGGACAGCTATACCTAGGCAACGTGCTGTGTTTGTTGCTGTCTATACAGCTGATAATGGCTAAAAAAGTTTGTAATTGTGACCTCACCATCTGTGACAGGGCAGAAGGACAAATTAAACTTTAGCCAAAGGTACATTTACAGGCAGTAAAGAGGCTCAGCCTTCACTCCCTTAGTGACTAACTCGTAGGTCCACAGACATAACCAGCAGGTGCTCCCTTTGCCCAGAAAGGAGAGTTGGGGGCAGATGGGAGTCCTGTGCCAGTGCCAGGCTCCATGCTCTGAGACTCAGCTCCTCTGCAGGGTTCACTCAGCATAACACCAGCAGAGAGACAAATGCTTCAGAGAACTACAGCCTATAAAAGATTTAAAATGTTATTCATATTTCCCACAGATCATCTGCAAACAGTGCTTGTCTTTCTTTTTTCCCCCCAGCAGAATATCAAAAGGAACTGCAGTGAATAATAATCCTTTTCAAATTGCTGTAAAAGGCAGTGAAAATAGGGGCATATGCACACCTACATCCTCCACAAATCTGCTCCTTGCATCAGTGTCATGTTAAATCCTTCTTTATACCTATTTCAGGGCTGGGTCAGGATCCTTTTCCTAGTTACATACAAACATTCCTGCATCCATAACAGTCTACTCCAGAGACAGGGTACATCTTTCAAAGTGGTAAAATATGCTATCAATAACAGTAGAAATAACAAATCCTGGCTCTACTCAGCTTTGAAAAGCTCATGTTATTTTTCATTCCCCTGAGCACTAATCTAACTTGGAGCCCACTGATGCATAGCATCAGTGCCACCAGGACTCCTGAGGTTCAGTTTATTTATTCTTAGGAGGGACAGGTTTTTCAAGTATGACCTAGAGAGCCAAGCCACTCACACAAAATAAGGATATAAGGATATAGTATTTTAACTGGAAGATTACTTTAACTGGAAGAAATGAATGATCCTGTCACCACTACCTCCCCTCTTTATCACCAGTAAAATGTTTGAAATTAAGGACTGTCAAAGTTGAGCATGTTTCGAGACAAATCATTCTCCCACATCCCCCAATATGTAATTATTGTTGTTTAATTGTGAGACACAGTCATCAACATTCCAGTAGAGGAACAGGTAGTCAATACAAAATTTACAAGTTTAGGATTCACTGGTGCAGTTTTGTACTGACTCCTCTCTTCTTTGTCAAATAAATTCATCTCTTCTGGGCATGGGGTGACTACTCTGTTCCCTATTACAATGTTGAAATAAACTATAACTCTTAGGTGTACATAAACTCCTGTACAACACTCTTTTTTACTGCTCCATCGCCAAAGCAGAAGCAAGCATATGTTTTTGGAGATCTGCACCTATGTTGTTTCCCAAGACTACAGAAAAAGAAAGTAACTGACCACTAAGACCACAATCCACCAGCAAGATGAATAATCCTTTTCATAAAGTAAACCCTGAAGTACCCAAAGCAAAGCAAGTGGTTTCTGTACATAAAATACACTAGTGCAAGCTATGGCAGTAAATAAAGTTGCAGTATCTACTTGTAACTGAATAAAAAGAGAAATTATTTTAAGCTGCAGGTAATTTCCCGCTTTCCACAACAAAGTGACTGGTTAACTTTGAATGCAGGTGCACTGTGATCCCTTACTTTGGAAAATGAGTGAGGATTAGTGTTCGTTTTTCTTGAGGAAGCTTGTCTTTCTCTTGCCTGGCCTGCTCCAGCAGTTGCCGCCTCATTACGGTGAAAACAGAGCGAAGCAATGTCCTACCAAAAACCTGGGTGGTTTCATACCGAGGCAGACTGTCACAGAACTGAGGGACATTGCAATAACAAAGCCACCTGTAAAGAGAAAAACAGACAGATAATTATCACCATCTGACATATGACTTAGTGCAATAAAACCACTAACTACATAGTTTATAACAGCTGAGAGATACATGACTGTATAAATCAGTTCTACAACAACACTGGATGGAGTTAAGCAGTATGTATATTGGCCAGCATTTTAAAGAAATGACAGACAAGCAGTTTTAAGTCTCCATATATTCTTTTTCTCTGCAGTCTAGTTTCTACAAAGTGCTCTTGTTCCAGAAATAATCACAGATTCCAGAACATTCATGTTGATGTCAGGGATTCTCTCCACAGCTTATTCCTTCAGCCTCCTGCATCTCCTGCCTCTGACTCCAAAGACTCTTAGTATGGCCTGTTTTTGTCTCCTCAGACTTCTACATTTCCCCACATAGAGGCAAAAGGGGTGACACTTTTAACTAGCTCCATCCTAAACTGACTGGACTCCTGTCCAGGTTTCCCACCAGTTGCCTTCTTCCCATTACACCCTGACTAGTTACTGTTTCATTACCAGTATCTCCCTCCACAATGAGATCTGCTTTAAGAACAACATACGAAAATTATAGCATGTCATGTTTTCCTTTTTGGAAAAGGGATGATGGTACTGAAGAGATAATTCAGGAGTACACTGCCTACGTGGGTCACAATATCTGTTAATCTTACAAATGAGATTTCAATATCTGCGTAAGTGAACAGTCATTGGTATATGGAGCTGTAGCAGAATCAGATCACAACTATGATGAAAGCTCCAGCAATGACAAGAAAATGTTAAGAACTGGATGCAAACAGACTGTGTTGGATCCTACATGGATTTCCTCACCCAGAGCAAAAGTACAGCCTGACTCAAAATGGTCTCCCAAACTCTTGTTCCTTAATCTTGGTAAACATGAGTTGCAAAAGAGTTGTTAACAGACCTCTACTCCCTGTTCTTGGCTGATAAAGAACACCTCTCAAAACATAAGGATGCATGTGAAACTCTGATATGGTTTCATTCAGATCCTCAGGTTTTCCAGTGAAGTCGATGACTGAAAAATTCAGATGTGCCCATGGTGCACAGCAGCACCCTGAGCAACGCTTCAAGCAGCACAGAGGAAAGAAGCTTACAATGACAGGTTAGATATGATGGGAAGAGATGGCACTTTGGGTCGGAGGGAACCTTAGGGACTGTGGGCAGGTGAGTTTGAGAAATGACAAGTGACAAAATTATTAACAACAAAAGCCACTGACCAGAGCCAACTAGCTACTGATTCTCAATAAAAGTTAGCTCCTACCAACCCTGGCTGATATCTGTTATCACAAACAAATAGAGGTCAAACACCCACCAAACATGGTCTTAGGAGCCCCATGGATTATAACTGTCCTTTTTGCCAGGCAGTTATTTAAGGGCACCGGTCATGAGAGCATCCCAATCGGACACAGACACAGCACAGCCTGCTGTATCACTAGCCACAGTCTCAACTCACATCAGGGTTTGCTGTTCACCTTCATGGTGCCGAGGTGTGTCAGAGGACAGGCCACCAGGAAAGCAGCCAGAAGGTGGTGCTCATCCTCAATGAGGAGGAGTCCCCAGCAGTCCCTGGTATCCAGGGTGCTGACAGAGGTTAGCTAAGTGCTGCCTGTGCTTAGCTGCTGTCACTATGCTAACTGAAAAAGGCACTGCACTACTGTTGTGAGAAAAAGAAAATTAAGAGACACGGCTTTTTATCCTAGCTCTACTTCCCCTGGCAACTAAGTTATTCCTTTCAATTCTAACAATGTATTACAGGGTCATAACAAGAACTACCATTTTAAGGAACCTAATAATATCTATTCCACAATTAGCATTCAAGCACTTGCAAAATTATTTTGATTTTTCAACTCCTCTGTGATTTGGTTTCAAACAGTGATGCTTTACAATGCTTAATGTTATCTTCTTTTTCTTTTTTTAAGCTGAATAACAAATAGGGATCTTAGATAAGGCTCGCATCTTATGAAGACCAAGAGCACTTTGCAACCACAGAACGTGCAAAGGCATTGTTAGATACAGACATTCATAGCCTCTACTCCCTGTTGTTGGCTGATAAAGCACACCTCTTCAAACACGTGGTTACATGTGAAACTGCTATACTCTCACTAAAATCCTCAGGTTTTCATGTAAACTCCACGACTGCAAAAATACATGAGTTACATCGATGGCACAAGAATACTGGTATATTCCTGAAGTCTGTACATGCCCTATTTGTAAGGAAGACCTGTAACAAGCAAAAGCAGCGTTACCTGGTATAATTCACTTTATAGCCTGCAATATCATCATTGGGCGATCGCAATCTTCGCTGAGAAGGTGTCTCCAGGTGCCAGTAGTTAATCCGGTTCAGAAACATTTTAGCCAGTTCCACTATTGTTTGTCTTTCCTTCGACGGTAAGTGGCTAAATTTGTACTGCACGAAATTATTCACACCCTTAAGGAGGAAGAAAATCCTGCTTAACTATTTAGCCATAATTTTTGTAGGAGCATCCTCAAATATTCCTCACTTTAGGTTTATTAAGCCTGAACTTCCATTACGTGGGACAGAAAAATATTGGAGACCATGAACTCCTTGCTCAGCTACTTATGTAGCTGCCACAGGCTGGTTCCTGTGTACACAGCAGCAGGTACATCCAGATATTTTTATGTAATCCACCTCCAGCAGCTGACGTAAAGGCAGAAAAGAAAAATTCTTTATTTTTCCTTGTTTCTCAAAGTCAGTGAACAGAGAAAGTTCTGGTAGGCTTTCTTCTATATGCTCTGTAAATCAAGTATCACCTACAAAACTCTCTACCTACTTTTCAGTAGAGTAAGGCTTGTGGACTTCTACTTAGGCTTGGGTCTACAAATCATGTTATTTCTTTAAGAAGCAACACTACTTCAGAAGCATGTCTCCTCATTGCACTTTGGATACTGCTCACTTAAAGGAAAAATCCATTGAACATAGTTAAAATATGTGACTGAAAGTGCTGCAATAAATATTTCTTATAAATCAATTATAACACTTGTGCTTAGCAAATAATTTCATTTGACTGAGCTGCTGAGCTGCTAAAAACAGAATTGAAAATATTAGTCATTTTAAAGCTAAAATTATTTAAAAATAAACTCAAGAAGAATTACTCTTTTAATTCTATGCTTTTTTTTTAGGCAAATTGAGCAAACAGTAAAAAGAATGTGACAAAAATTATATTGCGTAAATTTTATTATATACACCTTTTTAATAGTGTATTTTAAAGATTAGGAGTATATGAAGATTACATACACTCATTTTTTGTTTATACTCAAACTAAAGGAGAACTTCAGGTGAAGACTTCACAGAAATTCAGCAATAAAGTGGTCTGATTTTCTAAATTATAAGAAGTGACAGCTGCAAGAAATAATTACTACGCATAACAGTCCTCACATTTAAAATATCCTGTTTAACAGTAGAGCATCCATTCATTCATTGATGGGAAAATATTGAACTCCTGTTTCAGCGAGCTATGTGAACCTCTGCATAGTCTCACTGGAGCTAATGAGCCCACTTGTCTGCCAAAAGTGCATTCTTGGGAGCTCACTTCACGAAAAACTGAATTTGTCATATGTTCTTTATCCATTGTGAGTTACAAAAGCCTCAGTTATTCTTTGGTTTTGGCTTTGTTTTTTTGTTGTGCACACTTTGAAAGAGAAGGCTGTGATCTCACTCAATTGGATTGCAACATTTTCCTTGATACACAGAAGGCAAGTGTCATTTTAATATTGGATTTCAAAACTTCAACAGCATTTTTCATCACTTGAAACAAAGAAAGATTATAAGTGCCCACATAAAAGTAGCATGTCAAGTTAATTCTCTGAACCCACAAAAAAGTCAGTTTCATTAAAGCATAAGATGAGTGACGAGAGAAGTCAAATAATGTAACTATTGTGCCAATACTAAAGGAGAATCAGCAGAAGTCTCCTATAGTCTCCTATTTGGTCCTGAGCAATACACAGAAACTTCTGGAAGTGCCTAAAATGCCCTGTTTTCAAAACCAGTGCATATATTTACCATAAAAAATACCAACAAACAACCTACTAAAAAAATCCCCAAACTCCCAACCTCCCACCAAATAATAATAAGGAAATAAAAAATTAGGAAACAAACAAACAAAACCAAAACAACCCCGAAAACAAACAAAAAAAGATCACTACACAAACCAAACCCACATCTTGACTCTTTACCTGTTCAATGCTAGGTTTCTCAAATGGGGGACTTTCCAAAGATCCTTCTACTACAGGTTTTCCCATTTGTAAAATGCACTTCCTCAAAAGCTGTTAAAAACATAGAAATTTTTTAAAAATTAGTATATTTGCATACACAAAGTCAATGGAAGTAACAAGTGCACATAACACAAGTGCACAACACACTGCGAGCAGTGTTGTAAATCTCCTGGCTATATATCTGCTTGTTTAAGTCATCTGAATTTGTAATTACTAAACTTCACAGTGAATTCACCTTCTTTGAAATGCATACAAGAAGCTTCTCTGAGGAAATGTAGGCAGCTAAGTTAGCTTTGATATCAACTAACTTTAAAGAAAGTTGCACAGTTTATAGATGGGACTCAGGGTCAGTTCCTCAGTCATCTGGATGACTTTCTGAATAAGAATCAGTACACTTCAAGTACCATAATGTCCAGCCCACACTGCTCTACTCAGTAGAGCATCAACCTAGTGAAAAAATATCCCACCAGATAAAGTCAATCCATGCCTGAGTGGCAATGAAATTGGCTTATGTGTGAGAGAGTGGAAAACCCAAGAAAACACTCCACAAGTTCAGCTTACTTTGAACAGGTAGAAATAAACTTGCTTGGTGTCTGCATCTTCTTCTTTGTGGACACAAGTGAACAAATACTCCACATCCAATACAATGCCCAGAAGCCTATTCACTTCTTCTTCAGACACATTCTCCAGGTGAGAAACATGAGCAGCTAAACAAAATAAAAATTCGAACTTGTAAAGAGCCTACTGAGAGAACCAATAACACAAGTATTTGCCAGGAGATCTCAAAGAAAGCTGTAACTGTAAAGGCACTGATCCTGTAATAACCTATTTAAACAGAACATCTTATCAGAGGTAACTGAAACATGTCACATCGGAGTAATTTGTAAAGGTTGTCCAGTGGTGGTGATTTCCACAGCAGAGGAATGATGGCTGCTTGGAATCACATTATCTGTTAACACTTAGAGCCGACCACACAAGTCCTGCTTGTATTAATATGTTGCACCATATACCTACATACATTTTTGTCCATTTGAGAAAATGTTTCTTGACTAAAAGAAAATAAATCCATAATTCCCATAAATAGGTAATCCAGATGCAAAAGCACCATGTTCTGTGAAGAAAGAACTAAAATCAGCACCGAAAATCAGCCTGGAAAACAAAATTATTGGCTAAGTCTCTTACTTTCATATGATGTAAGATCAAACTATGCTTTGTGCACAGTATATGAACAGAGATTTTACAAACTGTACATGCTCATTTGTTTTCCAAGTGACAAACTCCCTTTTATCACCTCCAAAGGTAAATACAATTCCCCATCTGTAGTTTTCAAAAGCTTGAGGTTTCTACAAGTAAAACAGGGCATTCAGTTCCAGCTGGTTTGAACAACTGGCCCCAGGAAGAGAGAAGACAATGTAAAACAAGAGGTCAATTCCCAGAAAGAAGATATTTGCATTACAAAAAGCAACAAGATCTTCGGTGACTCCAGGCCAATGTAGATGGTATGCATATCCTTTCCTCTGAAAGGACAACAAAATATCGTTACAAAGAAAGGGAAAATTACTTTAAAGTTTATTAGCGTTTCCATATTTTAATTAAGTGTATCAATATCTATTTTTTAAGATGAACATTATATCTTTTCAACAAAAATCAGACTCCTCAGTTGGGGAGGCAGTGAGGAAAAATAACACCTGACTTGAAAACAATCATATTTATTTGCCACCAAGAAAAGATGGTTTGTTTTGAGGAGTTTAGGATGACACTAAAACATTTAAATTCAATAAATTTGTTCAGCTTCAAGTAAAAAGGACACCATAGCTCAGAACATGAAAAAGATACCAGCAATTGTTTCCACTTAGGTGAACATTTGTAATACAGTATCTTAGGGGGACGGCCACCATGAGCTTCCTTTAAGGACAAATATTCAGCATTCTAGGCAGAATAAAACCATTTAATTTCTGCCCTTGAGACAGGTATGAAGAGTTAATATTCCACGCTGTCTGTTCTGATCTTTTAAAAACAATGACTAGCCTCCTAGATGAGCTTTGCATTAGAAACTGATAACATTCTAAAGAAACTGCATTCAACCAACAAATGAATAAAACACCACCACAAGAAGCCATTTCTATGCAGTATCCATAACAATACTGAACCTTGACTACTTAGTGGCCATGTTTAAACATTTTATCAAATGAGACAATTATTACCCTACTGTGAATTTAAAAGTACAATCAGTGTATTTACTACCTGTTGCCACTTCCCATAGACACACCAATGTTTGTACATCAGCCCAACAAACTATTTGTTTTTTCACATGTTCACAGCCCATTCCCAAATTCTGTGGCCATTAGTAAACCTTCTATTAAAATCAAAGCTTTAGAACACTGACATCAAATACTGCATTACTCTTGACTAGAGTTACCCAGGCCCAGTCACATGCACTGCCCAGCTGGTACATACACCCTTCCTCAGCTGCTGTTATGCCTGAAAAAAAATTCAAATATCACACGTATAGATTGCTGCAGCATGCAGAAGAAAGCAAGCAGAAATAGCAAGGGTCTGCACCGATACGAAGACCTGCAAATTCAATAAGCAAGTACTGCAATGTATGTATTAGGAACAATGAAAAAAGAGGAATGTGTCCAAAGTCTGTCTCAAAACCAGTGCGTACCTAAAAACACTAGCAATGTATACTGGACAGACAAACCAAGAAATACCCAAATATGCTCGTGAAGGTGCATAGCAGGAACTGAAGGCAGTGCTAGGGAAAAAAAAAAAGGGACTGAATGTGTATATAAAGTATTAGCATATTAATTAACTAGGAAAAACCAATCAAATATAAAATATAAAAGAGAAGAGTCTCTGACTACACAACACCTGGTCTTGTAGCTGGCAGAAAGTGAATTTTCCCAGCACCCAATTCAGTCACCACTTCACAGTGATATAATATACCACCCCAAAAAAAAGAAATATTCATTAAAACAACCATATTGAGCCAAGCTGTGGGGCTGAGCACCAAATAGATGAATACAAGTTGCAGGTAAGTCGACTATAAATTAATACACACCATTAAGTAGATTTATGCACCAAAAGATTGAAGATCAAACCACACTCCCAAAAAGAGACATCTCAAGCAAGACAAGTATCTAGGATTACCTTTGAAAGAAAATAATAAATCTTAAAAAGGAAAAAAAAAAATAACATTGTACATTTTACATCAGATACATCAGCTTTAACCAGTACAGAAATTTCTGCATCGCTACTTCAAAGGCTTTCCAAGGAGGAGAAAATTCAGCATAGATAATCTGGAGCCTACACACCTTGTGGTAAATTTAGTTTTAAAGGTGTTCAGCAGGAACACACTCATTTAGAGGAGATTAATAGGAAAATTATCGTGGAAAACATCACAAAAAGACATGTTTTTGCCAGTAGTATGAGGAAGCACACAGCAACTCATTTCAGTTATTTCAAATGAAACATCTTCCTCATTAGCCGTGGTCAGAAGAATAAGAAACTTTAACTTTTCTAAAAAGAGCAGTAAATAAAAATACAGTTTCTTCCAAAAAGTACTCTTACTGGTTTTCCCTCATTCCCTACATAATGAGTGAAGACCAAAACCAGCCTCAGCCTTTAAAAAAGCCAAGTTTTCTACAAAAATACATAACATCCACAAATTCAGCTGAAGAACAGAGAACTGATAGGCACATCTTGCTAGTTTAAAAGAAAATTTTAAAAAAATAAAAACAGAAGAATAAGCTCTTTCTTCAAAGGCCAGGAATTAAAGGGATGGGTAGCAAAAGCCACCCCAGCTGCATAAATTGAAGCAGCACAGAGAAGCTATGTGATGAAAAGTTGGAACTAACCTGGCTAAAGTGACTAAATTTTCTGTGATACCACGCATTTCTTAATCTCCTGCAAGCAAACCCAGAGACTAGGAGTATCAGAAAAGAAAATAACTGCTCAAAAGCCTAGAAACAAATTGCATGTTATGAGAGCATAAAAAGAACAGAGAAGAAACGGAAATAAATCCCAACTAAAAACAAGAAAGTATTCTATACAAACCACAATATTATGTTTCCAAACTAAAAAAAAAACTTGATCTATTGTGAAGGTTTTAAATTTCCTTTTTCTTATTTCACTGTCCTAAGTTTTGGACAGCAACAAACATTAAATAGCAACTGTTCCTTTTCAATTAGTTCTGAATTTTAATTTAGCTCAATTTTTATTCGATATTTGCTAAAAAGGGCATGTATCAGTTGAAACAAGTCTAGAGGAGGGCGATGATGGTGATCAGAGGGGTGAAACACCTCTCTCATGAGTTGGGAGTATGGAGAAGAGAAGGTTCCAGGGACAGCCCTGAGCAGCCTTCTAGAACCTACAGGGGCCTACAAGAGACAGACAGGGACTTTTCACAAGGACATGTAGGACAAGGGACAATGGCTTTAAACTGACAGAGACTCAGTTTAGATTATCTATAAGAAAGAAGGTTTTTTACGATGAGTGTGGTAGAAAATTGGAACAGGATGCCTAAAGAGGTAGCGGATGCCCCTTCCCTGGAAACATTCAAGTTCGGGTCAGATGGGGTTCTGAGCAACCTGACGTAGTAGAAGGTGTACCTGCTTAGTGCAGGAGGGCTGAACCTTTAAAACATCCCTTCAAACTCAAACTATTCTATGATTGCAACATATACAGAAAAAGTCATCAGCTTTTATTTTGGATAAGTATAAATTCTTCAAATAATACTACAGCGATTCACCACTATTTTTCAGGCTATGTGGGTAATAAATTGTTATTTAGTCTAAGTCTGGAAAACAAAATCCCCCAAACCACAACAGCATTTTACAGTGGATTTTGAGCAGTTGCTTCCAAGATACACGAGCTGTCTGCACATAACTTAGACAATGCTAAGATGTGCAACCTAGGTATTATTTTCTGTGACACAGAAAAGGCACAGTTCTTCTGGTACGTAGGAGTACCTGCTTTCAAGAATATTTTATACTTAATTCTAAAATGAGGAAACCTAATACAGCTTACCAGAGAGTCATTCATGTGGTATCTAAGGCAGCTGACATAAATCTATGTGAGGTTAACACATATGTAACACCAAGCACTAAAATTGCTGTGGGTAGCTTAACAGTGCTTTTGCATTTTAACAGCTTTGAATGTCTGTGTTGTTAGAAGTTATACCATAGTTGAATTTATTCAAAACTAATTTTAGGACATTTCCATATTAAACATGCTTTTTAAATATCAAACATATTTTAATCTAAGTTACTGACATTTACACCTAACCGTAACCCCCATTTCTAGGTCTTGGCGTGGCACCTTGACTTCCATCTGGCAAAAGCAGAGATTCCGGGGCACGGGTGCCCGGACTGCAGGAGAAAGGGAGCCGCTTACCCAGTGCGTGGCTGCAGCTGCGGCAGGGCTCAGCCAGGCTGACAGCCGCCTGCTGCAGCTCGGCCCGGGGCGGCGTGGGAGGAGGGTTGGGGTTCTTCCAGCCATTGCATTTACAGGATTCCTCAGCCTGAAATCAAAGCAAAGGGGTATCGATCAACACTGTAAAAACACAGGAACTTGATGATACCATGTTATTTCAAAAGCTATAAAAAGAAACACAAGTTGTTGTTTGGGGTTTTTTTTAATTACAAGTCGCATTTTTGGCGGGGGAAGGGGATTGATGTTGAGGGGAGGGGAACTTGGGGTGTTTTGCTGTTGTTTTGCCTGGGTTTGCATTTTTAACGACCACATTACTAGCCCTTATTTTCTAGAAATAGTCAGAAACAGAATAGTACCTCAAAAACAGAGATACTAACACAGAATACAGGTAAGCAGAATACACACACAAACCCTGACTTATTCCTTTACAGAAAGCCCTCACTCAAGCGAAAGAAGTTTTCAAACATTTACTGGTATATCCACATGTACAGATCCTGCCACTGAGACAGTTTTGATGATTTAAACACAAACAGGTTACCTAACAGGAAACACATTTACCCCTGCCTCATCAACTACACCGGCAACAAGGAATCAGGCAACTGAAACCAACCCCACGACAACCCAAGCAAGGGTTAACTAGTGCTGAAACAACCAAACAATAACTGCACTACTGGAGAATGCCGTCTATGGCAAGGCTTGGACACAAAGGCGAAGGATGTCAAAGACACTTCCACTGCAACCTGCTGCTTTCCCTGGAAAGTTTGTTTACACTCACTGAGCATGAAACACCAGCAGTCGACTGCAGCTAAAAGGGAAGACCATGAAGGGAGAGGTTGTGACTTTGGTAATCATGTCTCAAATGACTCAGAAGTTCAGAGCTCTGATTCCAGTTATCCAAAGAGCAGCTTTACACGAGGGAATTTCCTTCTGCATATCCAAAAGATCTTAGTTATTTTCATGGCAAAGTATTTCTAACATCATTCACACTCCTATTTGAAGATCTAATTGGAAGGAAAGTTGCTTTTCTACTGTTCAGAGAGATCTGTGCACTGGGTTGTAAAAAGATACTCAGGAAATTGCACTGCCAAGACCTCAGTGAGGAAAGCATGCCAAGGGCTGCATAATATTTATGGTTGAAACAATCTTAGTAGGAAAAATTGTGATGTTAATATATCCAGCACTCGTGTCATTTTTCAAAACCGATTCTGCATAGATTTAATGCAATCTATTTCAGGAACCTATTTCATTTTCCTTTAAAGTTTCCAAATCCCATCCTACCTAAAGAAGAAGCACCCAGAAGAAGCAGAAAGGATCACAGCTTGACAGCTCCTAGCACTGACAGCTTTGTAGATGGCTGGTAAATTGTTCTTCTAAACTAATTTTAATATTCAGCAACCTGAGCACCAAGAAAACTGCTGCCTGCAGTTTGCTGAGCACCACATGATATTTTTACCATCTCTAGTGCTTAAGCATTTATCCAGCTGGGCTCTCGGCCCTGGGTGCCATGGCTTCTGCCTGTGCCAAGGGCAGTCTGGCGGGTACCAAGGGCCACAAATGGCATTTTCAGCAGTCAGAGCCATCAGGATGACTCAGAAATTCACCTGCAAGTGCCCAGCAAAACCATTTCCACATATTTCCCTTGAAAAAAAAGACAGTCTGCATTGCCTCTCCAAATTTGCATTGCCTCTCTCTGCATTTGACTCTCCAAACTCACTGTATGTGTGCTGACCACCTGCCATCCCATGTATTTATACTGTTAAATCAGGGAGGCTTCAGAATGAAATGAGAGGAAGATTAAAACACATTTTTTTAAAGTCTCATAAAATGCAATCTGAAAAGAAGTTTGTTATTTTTCTATCGTGTTTTCTATGAGTAATATGATTAGCAGAGAATTGAAGGCAGCCCAGTGTTATTTTAGAGCAGAAACCATCTCTTACAGTTTCACAGGCATTGAGCCAGTTTTACTTTTGTTTGTCATCCAGCCCTACCGGACCTCTTAAAATTTAATGACTAGAGAGATCAGTGATTGAGTGATACCTGTGTACCACAGATTGCCCTGGTGCAAGAACTGTGCATCTGTGAGATGAGTTGAAATACCACTTTCAGTTAGCACCTCAAGCTAGACAAAACTGAGGCCAAATAAACTTTACACATTTGTTTTGTGGGGAAGGCAATGTTGCCATGAAAGTTTTTGCATTTAGAACAACGATAGAGAAACTGTTGAGAAAAAAAAAAAAGCCTGAAAATGAGATTATTGCCAAAGAAAATACAAGATATAATTGTGAAGGAGAAGTCAAAGAAAAAATGACTGAATATTATTTTAGGGAAGAAAGATTTGATCCTTCCCATGCAGATGTCTGGACAAATGTTCAACACTATAAATTAGTGACATAATATAATGCTTATTATTAATTGTCTTAAATCATGCCCCAATGAAACACGTCCTCAAACAAGGCACAAGGTTTTTGAGAATTTTTTCTCTGAGTGGAGGCAGTATTTCACAGAAGCTCACCAAACAATGTTTACTATCTAAGCAAAAAAACATAAACAGCGAGTAACTACACAAACTTTAGTGTCACACAATAATTAGCAGCAAAGCTGCAAACAGAGACACGAATCGTGATAACAGCTCAGTTAAATTGCCAAAAATAAATATCAACCCACCCACAGAAGAATAAAAACAGCGTGTTCAACGGCAAATTTTTTCTGCCCTCGTTGGTATTTCCTTGCCAGATCTTTTTGCAGCAGCTGTTAATTTGTATTGTTCAAATTATTTCAGAGACCTTTCTCAAACAACCACGAAGGTCAGGGTTTTTTTGTTAATCTCTCTATAAAACACCAGAATCAGCATAAGTGTTCTGTTAACTGAGGGGAAACAGAACCTAAAAAGGTCCTCTTTAAAATTTAGCTTTCATTGTAGATGTTGACAGTGCAAGTATTTTGCAGTGAATATGCAATGTGCATTCCTCAATGGCATAAACTGCTGAGTTCTTTTAAATCTTCCACAGTATTTTGTTCATTCGGTCCTTGCTTTGACTATCTTCAGCTTTTTCCTTTATTGTTTCTTTTTTTAATGTCACTCATCTGCTTTTCATTAGAAAATAAAATACGACTTCATAAACTCAATTTAAGATCAAAACAGTTTCGAGGGGAGGAAGGAAAAAAGCATGTGAACTAGCATATCTAGTCCTCGAAGCCTTTTTTTCTGGGACATTTGCAGAGCTTTGATAAATCCACTGGAGAAAGCTGGGGACTTCTGCCTTACCAAGGGCTGCAGCATAATGACTGTCATCTTTACAGGCTCAGGGATCGTGAACACTGTACCTTCATTGGTAGTTTTTAATAAAATTGGCTGAGTGCAATATAATAAAACACAACAACTACACAACTGTTGCCTGTACTCCCCCTCCAAAAAAAACCCAACCCAGTCACAAAAACAAACGTGCAGCAATTATGTACATTTTGCACTGCAAATGTAATATAACTGAAATACAAATGAAATATAATTTCAATTACGTTGTGTTGGTTTTGGTTTTTTTTACTCCTTCCATATTCAGTCGAGTGTAACAGTGTGGGAAATCAAACTGTCCGGCAGCCCTGGGCAGGGAAGACTACAGGACTGGGCAAACTAAAGTTACCATTTCCTTTAGAATACTGAATATAGTGATATATATTGAATAATAGACAGTGAAAAAATACAGCATGTTTCACACACCTTGTTAGTATTTTAATTTATAAAGGAAACACGTGAACGTTTCAACATTGCACATCTCAGCAGCCCCTTTTAAGTGGATTCCAGGTGTCCAAATAATAATAAATAAATGAAGAATGTTACAGTAACTTACGGACTTAAAACATTCCTCCCCTTTTCAGACAGTGAAATGAGCCTAAGAACATGGAAACTCTGAGCTAACTTAATTATAAAGTAAAATACCCAACAGTTTTAAAACTGAGTTTCAAATAGCTGTTGTGCTGGACTTTTTTTTCCAAGTCAAAATCATACAGGTTGCCCTGCTTGGTAGCTGAGATGACAGCAGACTTAATACATCATACACACACAACAGTACAGATCTTTTTTATTTCCAGCAAGTATATCAAGTCTAGACAAAATACTCATCCTCCCAACACAAAAGCCATGTAAAATGTCCTATAAGCTTTTTCCTGCAAGCAGCAAGCTCAAAAGGATGATTTCAAAGAATTCCACACAAATGATAACAAATACATTGACGAATTTAAAATACACTTTTTTCCTACTCGAGTGTCCAGTTCCCAGCAACCAGACAGCTAGACACTGCTTAGAGAGCCACTCATACGTATCAGGAAATTAGCTGACCCATTTATCTTTAACAATACAAAATAATCAGTTCAATGGGCAGCTCTAAGGACATGTTCTTCATTTACTGATCAATCCAATTATTTCATTCCATGTATTTTCCAGTTTCACTTACAGAAGAAAATTAGGCTACCATATAAAGCCTTTATTAATAATAGGCATTCCATTTCTACCTTGTAAAGTTAATGGTAGATTTCTTATTTAATAGAAGATGCTTTAATTGGGCCTGTAAGACCCTGTAAAACAGATTTACCCCACTACGAAAACCATCACAAGAAAGCTTTAGATGTAGTATGTCTCCTACACACTTGTGCAGAAAATAACCTTAATACATTCCAAGATCAGCTTCAAGGAGCTCTATACAGAGCCCAGAAGTAACATGGTCAAGTCTCATCCTAATCTATCTTGTAAAATCCAGGGGAAAAAAAACTTTCCTTACGAAAAGGTGGTACAAGTTTACCTTATGAACTCTTATATGCGGGCAAATTCTATAAAGGTCACTCAAGGATGATAAGCGGGAAGCAGAGCTTCTAGCAAGAGTCAGCAGATGGTCTGGAGCCTGAGACCCAGAGTTTATTCAGATCTGTGGCTCACCTGCTGCAGGTCTTTGGCCATGTCATCTCAGCACAACCCTTCTCACTCTGTCTACTCTGCTTATCTAAAGCACAAAGTCCTTCTTCAAGAATGTATTATAACCTGTTACTTGTGCAAATGCCTTAGGCTACTGGGTTCTAATTATATTTATAAACACCTAGGCATTACTGGAAGATACATACACTGAGAAATAAACAATTTTACAGAAAATGTAGTGTACTAAAATAGTACATATTTCACCTTGTTTATAAGAAAAACTCCCAGGGAGACTGAAAAGAGAGTTGTATTTTCACATACTGTAAAGCAATAGGGAAAAAAACTGCAGAGGAGTTTTCTTTCTACATCTTCATTAAATATATTTATGTGTGTAAGTCACACAGTGCTGCTTTTGTATAAAGTGCTGCAAGCTCGCATGCCTAATGCTCAATTTCACACTGAACAAAACCAAAACGATGTATGCAGCCATTCATACATGCACAGATATTGCAAGTGCCAAATACAAACCCCCTCACAGCACACAGTGCTACTGTGCACCTCCAAAGTCAAGAAAACTGTGCCAGCTCCTAATATCTTGTTTAGAATGGCACCCTCCTCCTTCAAACTTGGGCCTTTTAAGAAGGTTTTTTTCTACTCAAAAGAACCTGTCCTGTCGCTTCCACCCAGATTTTCACAGGGGAACGAGTCAAATGGAGCAGCCCAATAGCTACAACTCTCCTCTGCAGTTCTTTTAGCAAGAAAAAGAAGCAAGCCCCACATTTGTCTACCCTTGGTAATAGCTCCCTAAACTTCAGTTTCATTCTGCTCAGGATACATGCACGCTGAACATGTCTTTCCCAGCAGGCTTCGTCCATGTTTCCCGTGAAGAAAAGGAGTAGCTTGAAGAAGGAGGTCCCTCACTTGGGGACCAAGCACCCTGCTCCAGAGAAGTGCTTTTCACTCTCTTCTGCTCGGCATTTCTGCTGCCCTCTGCATGGTCACTGACTTCTCCACCTTCATCCCTAGTGAACAGATGCTCCCTGCCTCTGTTACTCTCAACATGTCTGAGGTTAAGCTCCTAATAAATTCTGCATGCTGAATCTTGCAATGAAATTTGTGTGGGAGAAGGTGACTGACGCTAAAGATGCCATTACATATTATAGCACTCCAACTTGTACAAGATCCACATATGGTCACTACTTGAATGAACACAGATATCCCCTGTGGAGATGGCATAAGCCTTCGCCTTCACACACAGAAACGCAAAATAAATGGAAGAGAAGTTGCAAGTCGAAGTAAGAAAAAGTTCAAAGTTACACTCTGCATTGCTACAGTTTTTGGCAAACCACTAATGTTACAAGCCAAGAAGTGTCATTCTGGAGCACCTGTCAGGTCTTCAGGAAGAAAAGTAAAACTTTAAAACTTTCTTCCATCCTGCTCCATCCTTCCCCCTTTATCCCACAGGAGAAACTGTGTGATTAGTTTACAAGGAGCTTTCCGTCTGCCTACTTGTTTCTGTTATGAGACCTGAAAGCAAGATGCCTGCCACTGAATTAATGAAGTCAAATAGCAAAGATAGGGTTTCCATTCTAATCTTAATACAAAACAGTGTTTAGTGCTGGAGCTGTGCCTACACCCTGGCAAGAGGAAGAGGCCCTGGGGTGCTCCCAGCCATGGGTCCTGTCCCATTTATCACTGGAAGGCCAATGGGACATGCACCCAGGACTTGTCACGGATGAGGGTCAGAAAGGACACCCCAGCAGAAGACTGAGAGTACAAGTGGTCCCCAATCTGCACCCCAGCACCAGAGTCCTGCAAGAGGAAAAGAGGGGCTGACAGCAGGCCACAGCATGCCCTTCTCCCATCTGAAATGGTATGTCTCCCTGACAACAAGGCACTGTGACAGCATACATGTGAGGCCAGTGAGTCCCCAAAAAAGCAAAGGGTTTGGGAGGAGACAAGGCTGCCTGCACTTCTTTATAGCACAGCTACCTCTGTGGGGCAAAGCACCACAGGAGAAGGCTTTTATCCTCAAAAACATCATCTGCAGGCACATCAAAGGAAGAAAAAAAGCACCAATCAAGGAAGAAAAAAAGCAACTCAAGCACACACTTACTTCCCTAGCAGCCTATGAAAAATTTACCCACTCCACAACCAGCTACGTTTCACAGCAAGTCTTAGTAACATTAAAATATAGGGGTGCAAAGGGCACTGAGCTCTGGGAAAGCCTCAGTTCATGGGACCCAGCCTGCAGTGAGGGCCACAAGGTTCAAGTACACAAAATGCTCTTTAACCTTACTGATGCCAGTGTAATCTTGCAATGTCCCATCTATGTGCCAAGGCTGAAGCGTAGATGCCTGCACATTTGGAAACAGCTAAGAAATTGCAATGTGTATAATTTGCCCTCCTATAAAAGCATTGTGGTGTGCCTTCAGCATACAGTTAAAGCTCCTCACACCACCATAGGACTACAGAGCCATACAATGATGCTTTCCTTTGTATGTAAGCATTTAGTTTGGCCTTTCACTTAACATCTGCCTGCGTCAGAGAACAGAGAAAATAAGGTGCACATTTCTCACAAACAGCTATTCTTCAACTCTGAGAGCATTACTAGAGGATTTGACATCAGCACTGCCAATCTCAACATGTCAGCCCTGCTGTGCATCCACGAATTGCCCTGACAGCAGCAGTGCAGCCCGTGCTCTGGGCACGCTGGTCCTCCCCTGCTCCCCGCATGTGCGCACAGGCGACAATGCCCGCCGTCACTGAGCTCCGAAGGCGGGAGAGACAGCTCTCACAGCACTCTACAATAAACAGGCAAGTCCTGTTTCTCCCACCAAGAAGAAAATCGCAGGTGGACAGAAAGTGCTTGTGGAAGGAAAGCCAGGACATCTCTCCTGAATGCAAGCGCCAGGCAGACAACGGCGAAGAGACCCCGCTAGGGCAGGGTGAGGGTGACCGGGGGAGCCCGCCGTCCGCCCGGGCACCAACACACCGGCCCGGCGCTACGTGACCGCCGGGGACACAACTTTCCCAAGCGCGGAGGCCGCGCCCCTCGGCTCTTCTGCCAGAGCGGTGGCGACGGTGCCAGCCCCGGATCGGGGCAGTGGCTCCTGCGGGGTCAACAGCTCCGCGATGCGGGGCCGGTCCCCCGGGTATGTCTCCGCTCCCCGCCGAGGTGTTTACGCGACGGGTGCTGCGGCAGCCCTGTTAATTAACCCAGCGCTTACGGCTGGCACCGGGAGCCGCTCCGTCCGCCACCGCCCTCCTCGGAAGGACGGACGGACAGAGGGAGGGACAGGCGGGCGCCGAGGACGGGCAGCAGGGAGGCGGCACTGCCCGCGCGGTCCCGTGGCGGGTGCGCGTGTGTTTTGTTTTTGCGACCGCCCGCTGGAAAGCTCCGGGGGGAGAAGGATCCGCCGGCATCGCCGGAGCTGCCACTTCCGCGGGCAGCGCCGGGCGGCAGCCGGGCCGCCTCCCGCGCCCGGCACGGCGGGGCACGGCCCTTCCCCGCCACCTCCCTCCTTCCTCTCCCGTCAATCCCCACCCTCCGTGGGCGGGTGGGCGCCCGTGGCCGCCCGGCCGGGTACCTTGCAGGCGGAGTAGACGCCCAGCTTCTCCAGCTTCTTGGCCCGCGGCGCGGCGCGCAGCTGCGCCTTCTGCCCCGCGGTGCGCGCCGAGCCGGGCCCCCCGGGGCTCTCGGCGGCGCCGCGGACCGGCCCCCCGGCGGTC
>JAWMRA010000078.1:35877197-35908117 GCA_035584735.1 Pseudotriccus pelzelni | reverse complement strand
CCCCGGGGAGGGCGGGAGGAGGGACCCGCCGCTCCGCGGGCGGCTCCTGCCCCGCCGGCGGCGGTGGCGGGGGGGGAGAGCCGGCGCTCGCCTCCCGCCGCTGCGCACCGCAAGGGCGCGCCCGCCTCCCTGCGCGGGGGCTGCGCGGGGCGGGCGGTGCCCCCGCGGGCTGGGCAGTGGCGGTGGCGGCGGCGGCACCCGCTGGGTGCGGGAGCCGCTACGGAGCCATCCCGGCCCTCCGGGTGGCGGCGCGCAAAGTTGCCCCGGAAAGAGGCGGCATCGCTGGCGGTGTCGAGCGGTCCCGAGCCCCGGTGAGCCCGCGGTGCTGCTGCCGCCGCAGCCTCTGTGGCCCCTCGGAGTGCCGCTACTTTGTTTGGCTTAACCATTGCGTTTCCACATTGTGCACTTTGAGGCCGCCTCTAAAGGGTTCTTCCCTCCACCCCGCTCCCCTGATGATTTCTAATTCAATACATAAAAATGGGTCAGTTTGAAATACCGGATAAGTCAAAAACTCTCTGCTCAGCTCTTCGTGTCGTGGTTCTGGGGCTTGATTGGTTTTTTTTTAATTTTCTTTTTCTTTGTATCCGGAAACAAGTGTTGACAGCAGGTCAGCTTATGTCTTTAAAGTGATTGCCTTTTAATTGAAAGGTAAAATTACGCAAATGATCCTGCCGTGGAGACTTCACTCCATATACGGGAGCCAAGTGCACTGGGTTTGAGGCAGTTCTGCCCCGTTGCACGTATGTAAAAACGTGGTTGAGCTGTGAGAAACCACAAATGGCAATTCTGTAGAACAGCACCGCGGTTTAAAAGGTTGGGATTGAGGCTGGGCACTTGCGTGGGATCCTACGGCTCTTTGATGTGTAAACCTAAAGTAGTAGCATGAGTTTGGAAGGGAATCCCAGCGTAGAGAGAGCTCTCCCAGCCACAGGCCGTTGCCACCTTGCATGGGGCAAGCAAAGATGACTCCAGACTTGAGCCAAGTTAGTAGTAGCATTTAAGGGGGGGTGGGGGGGGTGGCCCTGTGGTGTGACAAAACCCTTTCCCTGAGGTTTCCTTCTTTCTTCCTCTTCTCAGCTCCTGGGGATATTTTCCAGCATAGGGTTATACAAAGAGTTTGGACATTCATTAAACGGTAGGGAAACAATGGAATGAAGTGCTATAATGTTTCATGAAACAAGAGGGGGGGGGTCTGTTGTTTTTCTTTATTTACTTATTTATATTTTTATTGTGCTGAGGTTTTAAAATCGACAGTGTTGATGGGGGTGGGGGTCGGGACCTGCTCGCCGGCCTCCACCGCGGGCTCCTTGGAGCCGGGGTACCCCGGGGAGGAGCCCGCGATAGGGATCGGGGCTGGCTTCGGGCTTCCCAGCAGCTGTGACAGCGACCCGTAAGATGGCTGCTGCCATCCCCGCTGCTTTAAGACGGACTGTTTAAGGTGGAGGAGCCACTGCCCTTGGCGGTAACTGCCTCAAGCTTGACAGCAAATTAAACGTGATTAAAAAAAAAAAAATCCAGTTTCTCTAAAATTTAAGAATTCTCTTTGTGATATTTTTAAAGTGTCCTATTCATGTTTTAAAATAATAGCCGCAGTATGGTAGCAGCTACCTAAGAAGTACTTTGCAATTTTTTATGCCGGTTGGGTTTCTACTTTCGGAGTTGAAAATGAAACTGTTCTGCTTAGTTTCGCTTTCAGCTTTCCCACGACTCCTCCTCGGCAGCAAATGTTACGAGCAAAGAGCGCATCTGTAGCAACACGCTGGCTCCGATGGACCACTTAATACCCACGCCTGATCATACAGTCCTAGTTTTTCTGGGAGTTGCTGTAGCTTTTAAATCCCTTTGGACGTTTCGTTTGTTTGTTTTTCCCCCCAGATTATCAGCTTCTCCTTTAACCAGTTAATTAATGATATTTAACCCAGCATCAAGTTTGCACACTTGCTTATAATGAATTAAAAGTTTGGATGCTGAAAATACCTTTACTGTTTTCACAGGGGTAACTCCACTGATGTTCATTAAGGCAACTTGGCAGGTGTTTATGTCTGAAGCTGCACAGGTAAATGACCTTATTCTTTCACTTCATTCATTCTTCAGGGTCCTTAAAAGCCGGAAAACTTATTGCTTCCATTAAAATAAAAGTAAGTATGAAAGTTGTTAGGAAGCAGATATTGATTTTGATTTAAATGCCTAAATGTTTCTTTACATTTCATGGTGGGTATAAAGGCAAAAAAATACTGTTATTGCAGTTCCCTCTTGAATCCCTAATAGCATGGCTGTGTTACAATACTGTGCCTCTTTTTTCCATTATACCTTGCTGCTCACCAGATAACCAGAACAGTAAGTCTACCAGCCTGTGACTACACATACAGTTACTATAGTAACATTTATAAACACTAATGTCACTACACATGCAAAACTGCTGCCTGCTAGGAGCAGCTTAGAAAGAAATCACTCTCGAGCTGCAAATAGGTAAGTCTTTGTCTTTTTTTTTTTTTTTTTTTTACTTTAAACCTTTTAAATCATTGCTCACATTCTAACTTTGTGCAAATATATTTTTAAAACCAAAAAGAAAGGACCTTGACTTTGTCTTAAACTGCTCCAGTGAAAGGTAAAATGTTACATTCACAATTTTGACAAGAATGTGGAGTGAAAAGACCATTTGCTGTATGGAAATGTGGGACTATAACTTGGGTTGTGTTGACTTGTGGTGGCTTCAGTGAATGCAATTAGGTCACAACAGGTTGCACTACAGTAGAAAAAACAACAACAATAACAAAAACAACCAACCAAAACAAAACAAAAACCCCCTATGCTTTGACATATGAATGGATACATGTCGTTGTTGGTTGCATATATCCAAGCTATTTTTTTCTGTAGGCTGAATTCAAGTAGAGCACATACTAATTTTCTAATTATAATGCATGCATGAATCTGAGCACCACACAATCCTTTTGTTGCTTGGTTTTTATCACTTAACATGCACTATGAAGATATTAAATTAGATTAAAACTCAGAGCATTGTCTGAGAACCCCTTGCCATCTTTTCCAGTTTCTGTCCTTTGGGGCATATCAGTGGGTTTGCACAAGTTGAGCTGACTCTGAAAGCCGCGTTAGGGAGTTCTGGTGGGAGGGGTGGGCCTGCCTGCCTTGCTAAACCTGCACACTCAGGTGAGTAGCCAGGTGACTGCATCAAATTAAGTAAGCCAGGAGCTGGGTGAGACACAAGTGCCAGCTCTTGTGGGTTTCAGGTCCCCCTCTGGTTGCTGATAGCCCCGAGGAGGTGCCTGCTCAAAGCCATTGCTCCCAGGAGATCAGAGGTGCATCTCACGTTTGTTGCTCCTGCACGAATTCCCTGTGAACATCTGACAGGCTTAAATGCAAGAGCGTGTGCATTATTATTATTCCAGCATAGGAGGTGGTTGCATTCCTGAGTCACAAAAGAGAAATTAAAATGCAGTTTAGGGTGTGTTGGACTCCCGGTTATTACCTAGTTGTCATTTAAGGCTTTTGGGGCCTATCTTGCCCACATAAGTAAAAAAATTACTCAACTAATAGCAGCCTAATGCTGAGAGGGACCACTCAGCCTGCAGCCGAGCTCTGGGTGCCCACCTCTACCCCTCATCCCTGCCTCTCAGCCCGTCAGATCTGGTGTGCCCAACCCAACCCAGCCTTGACTCCCTCTTTTTATTCAAGATGGATCTTTCTTCCAGTGCTCCCACCTGTTTTTACTCTTGCCATTCAAGGCAAATATGAAAAGTGTAGCTCTTGCTCCTCCAGGGAATTTCTGTGAGTATAAAATCTTATTGTGTCCTTTCATTAGCACATTCCTTATGGGTGAAGTGGCCTCCCTCTTGGCCACCATGCATTCAGGACTGCTATCAATATTTTATGAATCACTGGTAGTATTAACAGTGCAGAAGTTTTGTTCGCTCTGCTGTCTCCAGCATCTCATCCACTTTCCGTGGCACTAACACGTGACTTTAATAATGCAGATGGCAGACTTTCCCATTAGGCTTTTGTCTGTTACAGGAAACTTCGCACCCCAGTTACCCAGTTTTTAAAGGAAAAAATGCAGAAAAATAAATGGAAAAAATGTCATTGCAACACTCATGACTGTTCCAGTCACAAAAACTCCTTGTTAGTAATGGAGCATTTAGCAGTTTTTATATGCTTCTAACATAGAAGATGCTCTTCTTGACTGCAGTCAGAGTTTTGGTTTAACATAAACCAAGTGAGAAAACTAAAGGCTGGAATCATGCGACACAGGACAGTCACTTGTGCCTTTGCACAATGTGAATTGTGTGTGTCAAGTTCAGAAGCTGTTTGTTAAAGTTATTTAGTCATCAGCAGTCACTGCATAGGCTGACACTGTTATTTCGTGGTACTGAGAGCTCTGGATTGCTTCATACAAACATGGGATATACTATCTATATTTTCCGTACCTTTTTTTTCTTCGGGCTCCCCACAATTTCTTTGTTGATTCCTTTCCCTAACGTATTTTTCTGTTCTTCCTGCTCCTTTGTTTGTGGTAGAGATCCCCACAATTCTCTGGGACCCCACTTGGCATACTTTGACTGCCTGTGCTTTAACAGTTTTGCAAATCACCCCGTCCTTCTGTAGGGCAGGTCATTTGCTGCTGGAAGCCTGACAGACCACTGAGAGACTGGCACAGGCACTTCTGGCAGAGGTGAGAGGGAAGGGACCTCCTTTCTGCTACCTGCACCCGAGTAGCTGCCAGCCACCACTCTTAATATGACACTGACTTAGATAATAAAACTCTGCATAGAAAATTCCTATTATTTCTTAATTATACAGTTACAGTGGCCTAAGAACATCTGACTGTGCAAACCCAGTCAGGGGCCTTCCCCATATCAGTGGGGGAGAGCACCTGGAAACCCTAGGAACTAGGAACGCAACCTCAAGCACCACAGCTAACCACCTGGCCAAGCAGAAGAAATTAAACAGGTTAAAAACCTCCATTTAGATCAGCTGTAATAGTGCTGTGTACAGCTGAAAAAAACCAGGAACCTCAGGAATACAGCAGCAACCCCAGATGTGGGTTTGTGAGGCGAGGGAGGCAGGATGTCACTGGGAATGCAGAAGGCACCGTTACATTATCTTCACCCATGTTCCACTTTCTGCCACAGCGTTTTCTTTGAGGATCTCCAAAACCTCATATACCTCCCCTCCCATGGCAAGCAGGCCTGTCATCCCCACTCAGTGCTTCACTACCTCTCTGCCTCACACAGGCACTTGGTGGGCTGCAAGCTGTTATGTTTGCCCCACCAAGACTAACCCATCTACCAGTAAGTGCTGCTAAATATCTGGAGTGTAAACAGAACTAGGTTTGCAATTGTTTTGCTGCTCCCATTTCCTAGTTTGATGCTTCCTCCCAGCTGAGGAGCTGCATCTTTGCCCAAGTGAACAGCATCACAAATTATAACTCTTGTCCAAGAAGACCTAATGATGGGGACTCTTATTTTATAGGGTGACACAAAACCAGTGGGCCTGGATTCCCAAGATTATAGTTTTGGACAACCCTTAAGAAGAGACTAATTATCTTAATTTATTCCATAATTATTTTAATTATTAATCACTTCCTTCTTTCTTACCTATCATCAGGTCTAGAAGCAGGAGCATTCCCAAGTCCTGAATGCAGGCTCTGCCCCCGGCATGCTCCCATGACTCACCAGGTTAGTCTTTATCTCTTCCCACACCTTTCATAACTAGACTTTCTTGAAACTGCATCATTGCTTCTGC
Source organism: Pseudotriccus pelzelni (assembly GCA_035584735.1). Taxonomy (NCBI): domain Eukaryota; kingdom Metazoa; phylum Chordata; class Aves; order Passeriformes; family Tyrannidae; genus Pseudotriccus; species Pseudotriccus pelzelni. The sequence goes on along the minus strand of JAWMRA010000078.1, from coordinate 35,902,357 downwards.
GGATGCAGTAAGTAGGCTACACTATGCATATCTAAGTTGACTCATTTGGGAGAAGATGTCTTGTTCCTTCTGCATCATTCCCTCTGCAGATGGTTTTAGAGAATAAGAGGGCCAGCTCTTTTAAAAATGGTAAAAGGTATAGGGCATGGCTGCTGAGTTAGCACATGAGTTCCTCTTTTCAGCTGAAGAGTTTTTTCAGAGGTCTTATATGAGTTTAAGAAAGGCTACATAAGGGTTTTCACATGAGATATTTGCTCTTTGCTGCTTGGCCAAAGGTGACCATGTAAAGCTGGGATCCGCTAAGGCAGCACCCGCACAGCAGAGCCCAGCCCAGCCCAGCCAAGCTGCACCAGGTAAGTGCACCGCCTTACGTGGTGGCTCCTTGGCAGGTGCTGACGGTGCCAGCCGTGCTGCAGCTCAGGGACAGACAGTCCTGGCAATGCCCAGAGTCCCCATCACAGTTTCTATAAGTGGGTGTGATGCTTTTGCAAACAGTTTTCCAGGGGAGGTGCCGCTGCCAAACTGGGTGACGGGGCAGAGGGAAGGGAGGTCAGTCAGGAGGAGAGGAATTGGGCTGAACACCTGGAGGCAATGAAGCCATATCCTGGCATCACAGGTACGTGGGGAAAACAGCACTGAGACAGAACTGCTGTCTGAGGCATGAGCAAGAAGTAAAAGCAGGGAAGAAGGAAAAGACAGGCAAAGAAGCTGGTGCTCATTCAGCAGGGATTTGCAGCAGTGAGGCCTGTTTATACCTACTAGTTGATAATATTGTGATTAGAAACTCAGGGAGACTGTGACCTCCATTTTACACCACACAGCCCTTCTCTGCCTCTTTCTGTCATTCACAGGCAGGTAGGCAAGCAACTTTCCAGTGCTGGTTTCAGCATCAATAACAGTCACCATTTCCTAAGACCACAAATATGTAGCAAATAATAAAACCCACAAAACTCACAGAGGAAGGAGTTCAGGGCTAGAGACTGGGCAAGTTAAGTTCTGTTGGTGCCAAAGGTAAGTGAGGAAGAAGCGCTCTCTGGGTGGACACAGGAATGACACATGTCAGAGAGAGATAACTGTATATGGGACTCTTCTGTTTGGATACAAATCAGATCCTGGATCCTCAAAGCTCAGGGACATCTTCCATTTTCACTAATTAAAAAATGAGACTGTAGTGCCAAACTGCAGAAACAGAAAATAATTTTGCCTTACCATATTAACAGCAAGCATCTCCAACTGTCATAGCTAGAAAGGTTTTCCAGAAATACAAGATTTACTGGGACAATGATATCCTCTGACATGTAAGCCTTGTGCTCTGCTTCCATTCTGCCCCATTATAGATAGGCCACACACATACACAGAGGTGGAACAGCCTTCATTTCTGAGTAGCAGGATTAAGCACTGACCAAGAGGCTTTTTGTTACACCACCACCCGTAAAAATGATTTTTTGCCCTTGAAAATATGTACAGTCTCAAACTGTGGCTTGCGCCCCATTCTTCTACATCTAATTTCTTTTTATCTGCTTCTATTTTCACCCCAGAATATTAAAGTGTATTGGATTTTGGCTCCATAAATAGGCACAGGGAAACTGCAGTAAGCTAGAAAGCTGAATTTTATCTTTCACTGAGGCTGGAATGCTTTAGCTTTGTGTTTCGTGCTTTCAGTAACTCACTGTTATCCTTTAACATGACAGCAAAAAACCTCTGAGTCTGTATCTGTTCCAGATGAGGGAAATGCAAGGAGAGAAGGAAACAGGCTAGCATTTTTACTTCATAAGAGATTAACAAAGGAAATGTTCCATCTTTTATTCTATTTTTACAAGGTTTTCAGCTATTAACATAAGCAATTTATGCATAGTATAAAAAAGTATCAGGGCTGCCCTTTTAATAATTATAAGCAGATTTATTACAACTGAAGAGTTGTAGCATATCTTGCTACATGAATTATTATGTATATTATCCTGGTTATTTACACACTGTAATTAACTGAGACTGTTTTGGTGCTTTGAAATTTGTGATTTGTTATCACTATACCATTTATAGAGATATAAACATCTATCAAATGTTTGCGAGTGTTAAGAATTACGTTTACTGAGGTCAAACTATCATTTTGCTGAAAAGAGAGTTTTCAATTTGCTCTCTCTAATCCAAGGGGGATTTATATACACTAAATGTAAAATGGAATCATATTTAAAAGACTGACAAAAAAACCAGCTTACCAGACTTTCTCTATATATTAGTCCTAATTTTTCTCAGGCCTGAATGGATCATCATAATGACAGCAGTGAAAAGGCTCTTGCTGTCTCCCAGTCTCAAAATCAAACTATGCAGGATAAAGGAAAAAGAGATCTGCACAAGCATATCTGCTGCTGCTTTAACCATGTCTCTCCTTATCTTGTTCTGCTGAAATGCTGCAGTACTTTTAGAGGAGGCTGATGCTCACCTCTTGTAGAGATGGACTTTCCCAAAAAGTGGTCCTACAGCAGATTGAGAGCCATAGCCACCAGCAAGCCATCTCCGCAAGGATAAAGTACACTGCAGTCATAGGGGGGTTTTAAGTGGCTCTGCTAATACTATTCACCCTTTACAGAAGAGATTTTCCTTTTAAAATGTTATAATTGATCTATCTCCGCTGATCAGAGGCACTTCATTCTTTAAGATGCACTAGGATTAACCAGTGTTGGAGGAGGTTGGCTTTGAGTTCCACATTTTATCAAACAACTGTCATGACAAGAAAGAGTGCACATGTTGAAACACAAACCACAGAAATGCTTATAATACACAGGCAATGAACAGAAGTAGTAAGACAGAGGAAAATGTACTTCCTAGCTGAAATCCTGGAAGAGACAACAGCTGCAAAATAGTTATTCAGGTGTGGCTGTATCAGGTGTAAAGAGAGAACCCCAGTAAATGGATGAGGTTAAAGAAGGATGAAATTACCAAAGGCTGGTTTTGTAACACGGCTGTGAGATATTTCTGCTGCTAAACTACTGTTATTTGCCCTGGTGATGGATTAACAGCAGTTAACTAAGATTTACTGAAACAGAAATCTCAGAAGAGAGAATATGAAAAACTATGCATTTTTGTCTGATGTTTCTCATCCCTTCACACATAAATACTAAATACTAAAAAATAACCTTAATCAGCTTGAATGTAGACAGTATGTTTTCATACTTAGATGATATACAGGCTGGCAAGCTGAGCTGCTCACATGGTGTCAGGATTTTGTGTTGTTATGATGTCTGTACATGTATGTCACATGCTGATTTAGAGTGAGAGCATATTATGCAAAAAGGCAGCTCATGTTAAAATTTTCCAAGCCAGAAGCAGAATAATTTGAAAAACACCTAGATAATATGGTTTAGCTGTTGCTGAGAATATGATTTGGAAAATATGTTGTTCTGCACGTATGAAACCAAATCCCGATTATTTTCTAGAGAACGTCCAAGATTGTCAGGTTTTGAACTACAGACTGGCAATTTGGCTAAAATGGCATCAGCAGTCCCTCTTTAGTGACTCTTATCAATTTACCCAAATCAGAACAAATTAAAATATTTAAAAAGCAGCATCACTTTGCCCATGCCAAGTAGAGACAGTGTGCAGGTGCTGAATTCGGGTGGTCCCCTCTGCACCAGTTGGCCTCTATTGGGAAGCGCCTCACTAGGAGTTACTCTTGCAGCTCTGACTCCTGGGGTCGTAACGCCAGGTGCCAGACCTAGGAATAGTGAGACAGCATCAAAGATGTAGAGTGAGGTGAAGGAGACCGAGCTGATGAGGAAGGGGAGAGTGGAGCAAGGAGCTTACATTTAAAAGCCAGAAGTGCATAGCGACAGGAAGAACCTACGAGCTTCGGTTGGAGAATGGGCAGACAGGCTTGTGCTGATTAGACCCTATGAAGTCCATGCAGTACCTAAATTCTAGATTTCTAAATTTTCTGACACAGATAAGCAGAAGATTGATTATTCATTTGAATTCCACTCCCATTACTATTGTGATCTTGCTAATATGAACAATCCTGGTCCTTTTAAGAAAGTAAATAATTCTTAGATAAAAGCCCTATCAATTTGCAAAGAAAAATCCCACGTGGCAAGAAGGCACAAAGATAGGGTTATTGCACCAGACGACTATGGAAATAGGTCAGATACATGTTTTCTGGAAATTCTTGATGGCTGTCACGGTGTGACAGCTGCAGAAACAATTGCAGCAGAGTTTCCACTTTTATTTCTTGACCAGCTTTCTCAAATAGATTCCTCCTACAAAAATAAGAAGGACAAAGTACAAATTATAGATTTTTTTTTTCCCCATAGTAATCAAGGCAGATTATGGGGGACAAAGAAAAGATATTCTCTGACAAACCAGGCAATGATGAGACCAAGAAGATTAGTCTTTACAAATGGATGCACAAAGTATATGCCAAGTCCTGTAGGAGAATGCAGAGATTTTTACACCTGGGAAGAAATGAGGTTTCCAAAGCTCACTGGAGTGGCTGTTCAGTGGTTACCTGTTTGGTGGAAAGCATTCCCAGCAAAGAGACAGATGGCACTGAGGTAGAAGAAAGAAAACATTCTGAAAATAACATGCATAGTCTATCAGGCAGGACAGCCAAAGGTGTTGCTGGACCACGGTACTTTGCTATTACAGGTATGTACTTGACCTACCAGATTTTTTTTCCCTTCATGCAATAAAAGAAAGCATTAGCTAACCTAGATGTTTGTAGTCAGTCAGTGTCTGGAGATAAAAAGCAGCAATTCCTTTAACTTGACAATGTTAAGCAAATGTGATAAATTCCCTTGCAACTGATACCGTTATCAGACAATAGTATTCAACCTATTAGGTAAGTTGCCTAAGCACGATATTTAAGCAGCAAAATCAATTTACTAATGTAAAAGAGTTAGGAAGCATTCCACAATACACAAGTGACATCTGTAAGAATAGCACAGGCATTTTTTTTTTTTACATCACGGGGTTTAGGTTGTCATCACTCTATGGCAGTCAATCACAAATCTTCTGATTTTAGAGCTGATAAATTCCTTGTTTCAATGAAACATGCTTAAGGTATTCTTTGCTACAAGCAAACTGAAAACATATTTTGTGGAAATCTCCCGAATTATTAGTTTCTGAAATAGGCATTGGTTGGCTTTTACTGTTGTGATGGAAGATTTATTCAGACATGTTTCCTTATGAAGTAGGACATTGCTTCGCCTTTCTTGAGTATAGGAAATCAGTTACTAATTACAATCAGAAACACTGATACATCCCTAATGCTTTTCCACCCACCCCTGCTGCAGCAAACACTAGACAAAGCTCTTGCAGACAAGCAACTCTGGTCATTGTATCTTTCTGCATATGAAAGTTGACTGAAATTAATCAAGAGGGTCAAAGATCAGTAAGAAAAGGGAGAATGATTTGAGAGGCTTCACTGTTTTTAGGAGGCAAAAAAAAATTATCATATTCCGTATCTGGAAAAAGTACTTCCATATATATAAAAAAAATTACCTTTGCATAACAGTAACAGCATTCCTTTGGCAGTGTGAGAAACACTGTAAACAAATCGAATATGCAACTAGGTAACGGGTGTATCCCTCACCACCACCATTCTCCCGCTACTTGTTACTACAGCCGTACTTTATCTCCAACAAGCTTCCTGCAATTATGTGAACTTTACTTGTTACAGGTATCAAAACTGGTAGTTTAGCCCTAACTCCATTACTCTTTCAGGAGAAGCAGCCACAGCCCTTCAATAGAATACAGAAGTAACTCACATAAAAGGTTGCAAGTTGTTTTCAGCTGCATTTGTTTCCACCTTGTTGTGAAAGAAAACCACTTCATATTCCAAAGAGATCGATGAAGATAACTTGGGTTGGATGAAGTCTCTACCAAATTTCTTCTTGGTTTTGCTACCTGCTTCCATCCATCCCTCCCTGAGAATTGCTGGCTGCAATTAAACATACTATAAACTCAAGATCTGCTAATGAATTAAGGTTTGAAGTTGATCAGAGATACTTTAAACCTCTTATGATTAAAATCCACATTTTTAAACCACATTTATTTAATTTAATACACTTATTTTTTCACCAAATGTATCACACCAAAGAAAAAGATTTGCACAACATCAACCTTCATTTCCCCCCCAGGAGTGTGTTCTTACATAAGTACAGACATGTTCCTCCAGCTCCAGGTAAGCAGCTGAAGAGGATGGTCAGATACACAGAGCAGGAGAGGGTGACCTTGGCCAGCTCCGTCTTCATTTAGTCCCACACTGACAGGCCAGTTAGGTTTTGTCGATTCTTTTGCTGTCTCTGGTTTGCTCACAAGAGACTTGCATCCAAAAGCAACTAGATTTTACTCCTTGCAGTGAAATTGTTCCACATAGGCTATATTATGCCCTTTGTTCAGCTTACGGCTGGTGGTCTTACTCCAAGGGTTCAAAGGATTTTTCACACATTCTTCTAGCTCTCCATGGAAATCAGAGGAAAGAGAGGGGAGCAAGCACAAGGAAACATTCATAGAGCACAACTTAAGGTATCTACATTGTATAATTAATTAAAGGTGCATCCTTCAGTTTGACATTCTGAATCACCTTCAAGAGAAATCTGTCTTCACACAGACTACACTTAGCTGTCTCCTATGCTAGACTGCCAATACTGCCCAAAACCACTACTACTGTATAAGCAATGCCTACTTATACACACTTTTCAGAGGTCTGTGCCCCGATTCTAGGCAAATACTAAAAGTACAATATAAATGAACACAGCTTCATGTCTAGAAGGGTACCACATATTTCACTTGAGTTCCTTCTGTAAGACGTCACTTTTGCCCTTATGCCAACACATGGGAGCAGACCAATAACCTCCTATGACACAAAAAATAGTCTCCTAGGGCAGCCATAGAGGATCTCAAATAACACAGCACTTTAGTTTGGAGCTCTTTCCTTTATGCTCTTCGTTCAAGTCTGACAAGTGTTGCAATTTCTAACACTTTCAATTCTCAGATTTCAGGAGTGTTGAGGGAAAGGTAAAATACCTATGCCTGTTAAAGGAAAGAAGCTAGTCCTCAACTTCCCATGATGACTGTAAGAACTCTTGGTTCCTTGGGTGCTTTAATCAAAGATGAGATGTAAGAAATCATGTTAGTAAACTAAATCCTACAACATGTCCAAATTATTTTTCAGTACTAAAAATTATATGCTGCTAGAAACAGTCTGAACCTGAAGCTTCTTGATGAGTTCATTTGGCCATATTTTGAAAGCACACATTGTCATAGGAGCGAAAAGAAAATGTTTGAAAAAAATACTCTCGCTTAAAAACCAGTCAAGGTGCAACTTTTCTATCAGACTGCACTTTAAGCTGAATAAAACATCACTTAAGACTCCTCATAAAAGCTTATCTGCAGTCAGGAGAATAAGATTCTGAAACAGTCTTCTAATACTGGAATGGAAAAACACAGAAAGCTTTGCTATAAAATAGAAACAAATTCACTGATGGGCATATTGTTGCCTGTGGCAGTAGATTATTCAATTATGATCTCAGGTTTTTTTCCCAGTCCTTAACAAAAGAATGTTACTGTAACAACAGTATCTTAAGTAAAAACAACAGTATGCTATATTAAAAGTATTTCAGTTTTAGATGATGCATATGCAGTCTTATGTAAAAATGGAAAGAGTCACTGTCTCTCAAAAGAGCACAGCACTCATGAAAGAAAACACTTCAGAATGGTGGAGACACCAGCACTAATACACCAGACGGATTAGTAGAGGGGTACCTGAGAACTACAAGGGCTCTTGGACATCACAGAGATACAATAAAAAGAACATCTGTTACACCTGTAACTCATATCTGTCCTATCAGTTTCTTATTTTGGCTTCTAAAGGGTTTAGGGAGATCTGGCACCAACTCTAACAACATCCACTCATTTGAGAATGCATGAATGGTGTTCAACAAAACAGGATTTCTCCATCTAAGTGTCAATATTCAACATCCCTCACTGAAGACAACTTAAATTACTTAAATGCTACTACTAATCTGCAAGATTCTAGCACACATGGTGGTTCTGAAGAACTGAGTTTGAGGACAGAACATCTGATGTACAAGTTTTCATCTACAGTGACAGCCTTCAGAGCAAGAAGAAACTGTTGCCTTCTGTGCAACAGGTCCAACTTACAGTCATAAATATCTGCAACAGAGTGTACTGGCAAGAAGGTCTAAAGTAATGAAACAGAACCCAAAACAGAGAAAAACGTGCCAGCTAATTGTGACTCAAGTCCACAGCTGGCAGAAAAATGGACTCCAATGTATTTTGTGACAAACCACAACTGATGCTGGTCAAGACCTGCTAAAGTCTGTATAACCAGTGGGTTCTAAACCACCACCAGTTTGAAAAAGACAAAAAATGTACCCATCCAATTGCAAGTCCCCAGCTGCAGGAATAGGCACAGTCAGCTCTGAGGCACTACAACAATGCAACAAGCTACATCAGGGAACAACTGGCAAGGACTGCATTAGCTTCAGGTTCAAGAGATAATATTACTATTTTGACTGTATTTCTATATGGACATGATAAGATACCCAATCACCTCAAAATTTACCATAGGGTAGCTGAAGTGCCAGAGTATATATAGGACAGGCTTATATTTAGCTGTGTCAGGAATTTACTTGTAATCATCTTAAATTCGGACCCATTCAATAAATCAGACATCTTGTCTGGAACTGTACAACTGCAATAAAACTGTCTGAAACTCTCAATAAGAAACAGTAGTCAAATTTTTTTTTAAACCACTTTATTCAAACCTGAGCACCTCAATATAAAACTAAACACTGGTGAACTGTCATTTTCCTTGCTAAATCCAGATTACTGCAAATTTTAAATCTGCACAAGTAAGTTTCTATCAGTTCAACATTTAAATAGACTAATTCATCTCTTCTGACACACTTTGTAGATTTCATATAATGAAAATAACTAAAAGAATTAGTGCAATATACTGGACTGATCAAAATAAAATGTACTTTGGAAAACAAAGTTGCAAAGTTCATTACTGACAGACAGCAGTACTTATGTTACAGATAGAGGAGCATCATTTATTACTGTTCTAGCCATAAAGGAAGAACTCAGAACCCCCTTTGATTAGAGAGGAAAAAAAAGTTAGCTTTAAGTAACTGTACATTCTGTATACCTTTAAGCAACTCTTAAATATTACAGAAAGTATTAAACAAATGTAGACTACAATGCAGAGTACCTATTTACAGTACATTAATATCCAAATTTAAAATCAAGTTGGATGTACATAATCGTTAGTGCACTATTGTTTTCCTTAGGGGAAAAACAAACTGTAATGGCCAGCAATGATCAGAAACAAGAAAAGTCACAGACACCGAGTTTGTTGTGGTTTTACTTGAAGAGCTCTTACAGTTTGTAGAGGGAAAAAAACATATCCTAAGTCACAGAATTGAATTTACTGGTCTGTACCCTCCAAAAAGATTAGAAATTAAGTTAAACTTGATTCATCACTAATTCATTACGATAACTAACTGGGTTGATATAACTTACATACAGTGTACCAACTAAAACTCCACTGTCTGGCAAGCATAGGATTCTTAAAATTGTTAATGCAAGTATTATTTGTAATTAAATTATCAAACTATGGAATGTATAACTAAATAGTGGATACCTGCAGAAACAACTGGTTGCATCAATACTTCTGATAAGTTTAAGTGATTTTTAGACCCTGTTTCTAAAAAGGTTTTAAAGCACAATTGAGAATTATGAAAAGACCCAATTCTATTTATTATAACAGTGATCAGTATTGAGGCTACAGGAACTGGCCAATTAGGTCCACAGAGAGCAGTTCTTCTATACCCCTAATAATAACTGATTTTGAAAACCTTTCAACTGAAGGAAGTTTATTCTGCTTCCATCTCTCCTCTACTGCTGAAACTTTTTAGCCAGTGGTGGATACATGCATGTTAAAATTTTAGGTCAAAAGAAAACTCTGTATCATGAACTTGACTATTATCGTAAGTCTCTTCGCTGTTGGGAAGCTGTACTGGACCAGGTTAAGCACTCCAATTCCATGGTTATTAACAGTTAGGAAGCAGAAGAATATTCAGAACAGTTTAAAGCAATTGATCTTTTAGTTACTACAACATTGACTCTTGGGTGGTTGTGTGGGTTCAGTAAGGTCTACTCCTCTTCCTCTGGCAGAGCTGGCTCCTGCATTCTGTGGTTCATTCTTGGGCAATTTTTTTGCTGTAAGATGAACAGGAAATAAGAGTTAAAACTGAGATTTCACTAAGATTAAATCACCTGAGTACACAAAGTCAACACATTATTGCTCTATAAGCATATCAGTATACTCACTATAAAACTGGATTTGATTCAGTGCATTGGTAATGAAAGAAGTTAAGATACTTAACTTCTTAATGATTAACTCCCTTATCTATGATTTCCAAGCACCAAATGCATTGGTAACTTGAGCAGTAAAATGTATCTGCACAGGTGTGCTATGCCAGCAAATGACAGCTCTTGTGGGAATACAGCCACCATGGAACAGGCTTTAAGATCAGGATGTTAGTGAGAAAAGATACAGAAACACTGAAAAGGCACAAAACACAGACAGAAATGGGTCAAACTAGTTCTCAGATATCCAGCCAGAGTAAGTACTTGCATACAACATATAAATTGGCCCTCAGCACCAGATCAAGCCTCTCTTATTTATTTCAAGCTGTCTCCTTCTCTCCAGCTCTTACGAATCAATTGACTGATAATTTCTTTGTTGCCTTTATAGCTCCAAGGTACCTCCTCAGTCCTGATATGAAAAATAAGGGCGACAACTGCAACCTTTCTGAGCAGTAGCTTCTCCTAGATTTCTTCCATCAGAAAATTGCTTATTTTAACCATAAAAATCCATAAGAGGACTTCCATGGGCCTGTCTTGCACATGACATGGGACCCAGCAACCACCCCTGTTCTACAGTTTGGCTGTGTGCTTTCACTCTAAAGTAATTACTTCAGTCAGCCTTATAAGTAACAGCTTTTCCTGAAAGGAACAAAATGCAGCCAGAAAACCATCAGAGCACACATTAACAATGTGCTGTGGTGCTAGATAATCTCAGGGTGCTATGTAATCTAGGCTCCCTTTCCCACAAAAGGGTGAACCAGAGGGACCTTCTGAGGGCCCTTCCAACTTGGGCTGTCCTACAATTCTATGATAAAACCCAAGAATTCATATGGTACTCAGCTTCTGAGACATCACAGAGGGACAAAGCACCAGCAGAAAAATGCCTTCAGAGCACCATCATTTTGAATCCTAGAACTGTATCTAGAACTCAGTATTTTTCTTAACTGACAGTTCTTGAATGAGCTCTAAAGCAGTCAAGTTACAAGCAGCTGTAGCATGCATCCCACAATTCCGTCAGTGTTCTCATTTTTCCATTTTCTCCCAGTTTTGAAGATCGTATTTACACATGGTCCTGAGAACTGCACCATGTTCTGCAGGCTATTCCAAATTCCATGCAATGCTTATGGACTCAAAGATTTCCTTTCAGAGTCCATTGTTGTGTAGATCTTGTTCTGATGCACTGACAAAGCTGAATTTCACCCCACTGATGCAAAAGAATATTCACACGGCCAACCAACAGTGCAGACAAAATACCCAGTTATTAGTCAGCCATTGTTTTCCTCAAATTTACTTTGTATACTTCATTAAAATACGGAGACCTAAGAATTATTATTGATACATCAAATCACAAAAATACCAAAACCAACAGGTTTTTTTTTTATAAACAGGATGCAAACTGCATCATTAAACATGTTAATTCTGAAATTTCACCGTAACGGTGCAATTGAGCATTTCTGTATCATTAAATGCAGGCCTATCTTGAACAACTGTGAGAAAAATATACTTTCCTGTCATACAGTTACGTGTTTGTGTTCGTCCCCTCTCCCAAGTATTTATAGTTAATATGAAGGAAGTACTTGCTATAAAGTGTTGCTATAGTGATAATTTAATTCGCATCTAGTGGAAGTCTGAAGTGCATTACAAATTATCTTCTGCTTTCCTGACTTGAAAGGCAGAGGGTAAGAGCTCTTTAGAAACATTTAATTTTAACAGCAATGACTTTTTTCCACAAAAAACCGTGTTGGAGAGGTCACTGTGGTGCAACATACAAAACAGATTTAATGAGGTTATTTGATGCTAAACATTACTATAACTGAGCAGCAGAGCTCCTACTGTGATTAAGGTTATTATTTGATACACTAGTGAGTTAGTGACCGGCCTACAATGTATTCCTTCTTTTTCCTCCCCTTTCAAAAGTTTATCAACAATTAAATACAATTTTGGTTATATCAATGGAATACACAAAATTTCTTAATTTATACTTACTATTATATGTTAGCAACTTTACAGAAATCCCTAAGACTATGTTAGGTCTAAAAATTATTAGTAAGTTTACTTTTCACACGCAGCATCCTTTACTTATTACTTGGACAGTGAATTTAAGCAAACATTGCCATCTTTGGCACAACTTTTGGATTTCAGACAGCTACCTGAACAAAATTAAACAAATAAAAGGTCCTAAGAAACTTCAGTGCCAGAAATAATTCAGGTTACATACAAAGACCTCAGGTTAGGAACATTGCAATGGTCTGAATCTCATGAAAAAAGTTCCCTTTTAGTTCTTAGTTTGTTCATAAACTCACCAATTGCCATGAATATTTCATTTACGTTCATAGATGTTTTGGCAGATGTCTCCATGAACAATAAGCTGTTGTCATCTGCATAAGCCTGTGCTTCCTGCAAGTTAAAATAAACATTACTTCACTAAAAAAGAATTAAAAATCACATAATTAATAGACATTGTACTTTTCCTGCCACTAAGGAAAAATTTCTATACCATTTTGAAAGAAAGACAGTTTGTTGAAACATTCATGTGACAATGTTATTCATTAGCTATGGAAGAGTTACAATTCTATCAAGCCACTAAACAATTAGAAATGCAATCTTAAAAATTCTTGCTTATCATAAAAATATCCAGACAGAAACATACCAGGCAAAATTAAATAATAAATGAAAATATTTATGGAAGGGACAACCCAATCCAGAACATTAGCTGTGATAGCAAGAACAAATGAGCTCCAGAAAGTGCCATCAAAAGTCAGCAAGCCCATTATTACCCCGGAAAGAAGACAGGCAGTTTGCAACTATCTCAAACCTTTCAGGCACGGGGGCAGATGGATCAGAACAATTCCATTATCCTGACAGAAATTCACAATTATGACAAATAAGCAGTATTAAGTATTTTGCCATGTATCGCCTTTTTCAGTATGAATTTTTGTCTAATACACTGCTCATAAGAACTTTACTATTTTTGCCACTTCCTATTAATTCAACTGAGAATCTCCATCTTCTTATGATTATGTAACTGCCTTTGCATTCAATTAGAAATCTACAAAAAAGCCAAACTACAAGAGACCTATGATGGAAAGAATAACCTACAGCATTCTATAATTGACATCTGCTAAGATGCAACTACACCTGAAATAACACATTAACAAATACCTAGAAATCTGTGAGCTGCAATGAGAAAGGACTGTCAGGCCAGCAAGAAGCCCAAAAATCCACATTAGCAAAAACCATAACATTTGAAAAATATTAAGATTCTAATTGTTAAACTGTAAAGGTAAGTCTACTTTGGTAGTTAAATCTGATTACATGTTTGACTGCAAGACCTCACACTTCATCACGTCTGAAGTTTTTGTTAAATACGACAACTTTTCGTAAAATACAAAGCTCTTCTGTCACACAGCTTTATGTTACAACTGACATGGAAGTATAAAACCAGAAAACTGAGTTGTTGAATTCTGGCAGAAAAACACCTGAAGCACTGCTAACCCTCATAATTCTGCTGTGTAGTTGCAAAAGGATTCACTACTATACACAGCAATATCTCACACAGTGACACCAAATACAGATTAAAAACCACGACAGAATTAACAACTAATAAATACTATCTTAATTCGAACTCAGTCATTCATGAATAGACCAGAACTACCAGCAGTAAATTCTTTATTCATTTTGGAAGCTACTTTCTGATGACCTGGCTAAACTTTCTGGAAGATAGAACACAGCAGTGAGAACACAGATCTAATCACTAAACTGAAAAGAACACCAAGAAAAGCACAATTAAAATTTGAATAGTGCTTCAACAGTACAGCCTAAGGAAGTTACGCAAATCAATCAGCTTTGTATCGTATGATAACCAAAATTCTCTGGCTGACAAGTCAGACAGAATAGTTTGCACTGACTTACTACTATCTCATCCATTGAAACTCTAGTTACTGGTAATTTCCAGTAGAAGACAGAGGTCACATCAAAGAACAGATAATTAACTTAAAGACACTCAAATAAATTATTTTTCCAAGTCAAACTTAATTATTCAAAAAAAGTCTATTGCTACGTATTACTTGTACAGAAGTAAGTTTTTCAGTAGCATATATAATTTAATTAGTCTCAGCTGATGTTTATATTTAATAGCACAACCTCCATAACAACTAGTTAGGCTATGCATGTAAGCTCCTCCTAGATTTATTTACTATCTATTCAAACAAAATGATATTTCTATGAATAGAAGTTATGTACATACCTGGAAATCCACAGCTCTTTTGTTAGCTAGATCAGCTTTGTTTCCTGCTAAAGCTATTACAATGTTAGGACTTGCTTGTCGCTGAAGTTCTTTGACCCAATTTTTCGCTCTGGCAAAGGACTCCTGTTAATGATTGCAAAATGATGCAACTGAGTTTTATCATCCTTTTGTACTCACCTATTATCCCCATCTCTGTTATCTACACTTCAAGCACAAAAGGCCAAATGCAAGGCTGCTACCTTAGTCCAAAGGCACACTCCAAATCTCCAACTGAGCTTTTAAAACAAAACATTCCTACCTCAGTTTTCAACTGTGCTTAGTTGGGATAATGCTGAAAAATCAAGTAAAGATAGGAAGGTCTTTATGTATACAGAGTAAGGAAAGAAAAGTAGTTAAGAGATAAAATGGAAATTTTGATTTCTCTAGAGGAATCAAGTGTATGAACAGCTATATTGAAAGAGTCTCAAAATTACTTCCTAATTACTGAGCACTATTCATTATGGTACAGAATTTCAGGGGTTTTTGAGAGTTTTGGCTTCTAAGTCTCATTTTATTAAAAGCAACTGAAGCTAATCTAAATTCAAACTAAAAGAAATTAAATAACTTTAAGTTTTGGTCTCAATGGCTTGTGCCTCCTTTCCAATCTTTACCTGCAATCTGCAATAATACAATATTAAAATGTCTTTCACTACCAGAAATAAAACTGCCATCAGCAATGTCATGAGAGTAACAGCTCACACTTGCTGAGCTGATTTGAAGGTGGGTTTGAAACATTTTTACAACAGAATTTACTTTTTCTTTTTTTATAAAAATAGAGGAAAACCCCCTAGAAATGGTCTTTTAACAAGAAAAGTTTACAGACACGAATTAACATTATAGTCCAATATGAACTGAGTAACCTGGTCTAGCAGAAGATATCCCTGCTCACGGCAGGGATACTGGGTTAGATAACCTTCCAATCCAAACTGTTCTATGAAATCATGAATTGATTCAAACAAGTCAGTGAGAAAAACTAAGGAAAGGTCAATACAAGACTGACTTGCAAATGCCCCTTGTGCCTGCTTAGTATAGTACTTACCTCATTTGTAATGTCGTATACCACTATAGCTGCTTGTGCTCCTCTGTAGTACATGGGTGCTAAACTGTGGTACCGCTCTTGCCCAGCTGTATCCCAAATTTCAAATTTTACCGTTGTATCATCCAGACATACAGTCTGGGTTAGAAAAGCAGCTACAAAAAAGACAGAGGTGCTGAAACCAGAAGTTTGCTTATATCTCTATATTCATATAAAATTATGCTCACAGAGAGGCAAACATGATTTCCTTAAACAATTCCAGTCTACTATTGTGATATAGTAGGTTTAATGCAAGCATTAGCTGACTGAAAGTCATCAACACAGAACAGTCACTTAAACAACTAGACTTTCCTCAAGTTAAAGACATAAGAAAGGGAAAATTGGAAAGGATTGCCTTTTTTTTTTTTTTGTAATAGTGAATCTGAGTAACTCTAAGCCTTCTTTTAAACATTCATCCTGCTTCAACACACTGTATTACAGAGTACCAGTAACAGCATCCCATCATGCTACAATCCCACAGTTCAGGTATTTTCTGTTCTACACATTTAAACCACTTGAATAGTATCTTAAAGTTTTGATATTCAGCTCCTGACGATTTCACCTTAGCTAATGGGCATGGTAAAAAGAAGCACGTCTCAAAATTTCTTGTTCTTAAAGCAGCATGACTTTGCAAGTGATCTCATGAGTTAATTTCAGCATAATTTTGACAGCCTGCAGTTTCAGGGCAGCTTGCATCCAATGCCTCTGCAGCCAAATGCATGACCATAAATAATGTTCTTCTGTTACAGAATATAGTAAGTAACTTATTCCAAGTCTTCAAACAGTTATTCATAGTAAAGTTTTTCCATTAAGATTAAGGTACATGGAGGCCAAGTACCCACACAATATAGAAACTAATATTACAAAACTAAGGAAAGCCCACTGCTTGGCTGAAGTGGGAACTCTCATCACTGGGCATACTGACAGATTGTGGACAATTTAAATCAAAGGTCTGAAGAGACACTGACCTGCTTGCATACCTGGGATGTTATCCTGGCCTACATACTCAGAGACATCATAGCCTATGAATCATTCCAAAACTGCTGCAACCTTCACCTTATTACAGAAGCCAAAAGCAAGCCAATCTTGCTTTGTAAAGGACATTATCACTAGTATACAGAAGTGTCCCTATTTCAGCTGTCAGTGAGCAGCTGCAGCTTAGTTGCCAGCTGGGGTTAAACCACGAAAAGAATCTGACTCCTTAAGTGGTCAGGTGCTCCTGCTTCAAGGGTATTAGCATCCATCACGGAGGAGCAGGCAGCTGGAAAAGGTAAAGGCTTTGATGTTCCAATGTTAAATCCTCGTGAAACTCTCTAAATGCTAAATATCCAAGTATCAGTAAAACGGGCTCCACTTGGCATCTCCTTAAGCAGCCCAGAAGCAAAACAGAGCAAGAAAAACCATCCTGCACTAAACTAAAGGCTTCCTTCACAGAAGCAGCTCAATATTATATTCATCCAAGACAGAGACAAGTGGATTTTGAAGTTCTTACCGACATTCTCTTAATAGAAAAATGTACTTAAATTCCATAAATGAAGGTATTTGTTTGGGAAGAGAATTAAAACAAGATGTTTACTCTATGACATCCTCATTTTTGTCAAAAGAAATGCTTCAACCACATTAAAACACTGGCTAATTTTTGCAGAACAGGTATCTTTCCTGTATCTTGCAAGGCCATAGTCAATTGACAATTAATCCACTGTGTTAATCATCTGAAAGCCTATCATCCTTAACAGCCATACTTTTGTCTTAAGCAACTAACAGGCATTGCTACACTAGTATAAAGTGGCAAAAACACACCACCACCATCCAATATGTCTGCCTTTAACTTCACTCCCTTTCAGATGTTTTCATTCAGATTCACAATGCACATAAGCCCCTCTTTGTTAAAAGGCCCTTCTGTATACAAAGAAAATTATGCCTTAGGCAACTACAAGCTACACAGTTTGCTTTCTCTATAGAAAACTTTTTCTGAATCCCAACACTGCTGCATTTAATATCTCTCAGCCGTATTATATGGCATTTTGGGTTTTTTGTTTTATATAGAAGAAGCCCAAGTTAATACAGATCACACTAAACGCTGCATATCTGAACTTAGGCTCTGGTTTAACTTTTGTATAGATTTTAAACAGTGTAACACATTTTGGGTTATCCCAAACACAAACACTAAAACAAGAAAAAACTAAAAGGAGGTTAAATGAAATGGAGATCATTGAAACAGAACAACAAATTTCATTTAAATTTAACTGGTTTTTTAAAAACCAATCTCACTGATATTGGAAAGTTAACTCACTCTAGATCTTTGAGAATGCTCTCTGTGTTACTGAACAGTTGTATGAGAGAATACAGAAATCTTTCACAGTAACACCTACTCTAAAGCCATTACAAAATGCACAAAGCCAAGTGTGCATTAGTAAGATTGCTAAAGGAGAAAATATGTGATTCTCCATGTATGCTCACAGATACACAAAATAAGTATATGTAACAGCCAGAAATAGGACAAAAGAAGAATGCAATGAAACTCAGCTTGTATTTATTTTTGTAAGCTTTGTAGAGTTTTTACTTTTCAACAACTGTTGGTGTGTGAAGACACAGACAACTGAAAGGGCTTCACATAAACATTACAATGGAACAGACTTATGCAGGCAGCAACTACTGGAGAATATTTATCAATCTATAAAAATCCATATTTTTAAGTCTGTGCTGTTTGGTAGTTTTAGGATAAGTTTAAATTTATCCAAGGAGGAATACAGCTCAAAGCACAAACAACTTCAAAATACACTACAACATAAGAAATCTGTCAAGGGGAAGAATGGCATAAAATCTGTTCACAGTTAAACAGATTTTTTTAATTCTAGTAACCAGCACCTGTTTTGTTTGAAGTCACAAAATGTAAAAACAACACATTAAATTCTGTGATTACTAACAAGAAAAGGTATATCCAGAAATGTAGCAAGTTCACACAAATCAAAAGCAAAGCCAGGATGCACATGTGACTAACACAAGCTTATGTTTGCAGCGCCTTTTTTTTTTAAATAGAAACTAAGTTCTTAACTCTTAATCAGTCATTTCATGCATTAAGCACACACCACAATTAAAAAAGCCACACATCCACTCACAAACAAGATGTAACATGGACTCTGGGTTTCAAAACTACACAGTTCAAGAACACATTTACTTCCTCCACTTGACATGGATGTTTGTTACAGCCTAGTGCCAACTATGTTTAGCTTAGAAAGTTACAGACACAGGGCTCAGATTTAATCCTTGCTGTCAATGACCCACTGCAGCAGTGCCATTACATTAAAGGTTGTCAAGGGCAAGGACAACACATAAACTCAGCTCAAAACAAAGTAAAAGGATAATTTTCTCACCTCCAATTGTACTTTCTTGAAACTCATGAAACTGTCCTTTTACAAACCGAAGCACCAAACTTGATTTGCCAACTGCAGACTCTCCTAAAAGTACTAGTTTGAACTGGCAAATTTTATTTCCAGCATTTGGCCCATTAGGTCTTGTTGCTCCTCGATTAGCCATGTCCAAATTAGAAAAAAGTCCTTTATTTCAACAGCTTTTGAAAACAAGTTCCAGGATTCAGACCTCAGTGGTTCTTCTGCCAGTAACAACCTATTTGTGAAAAGACAGTGGGTGGTATTAGATTTACAAACCAAGTAAGAAAAAGTCTCATTTACTAATGAAACATGTACTACATATAACTTGATCTATATTTACCAAAGTGAATAGTCCAGAGTATAGCTACCATCGCTGCTAAGTTGTCAACTATAGCCAGAATTTATGACAAATGAACCAGTTCTCTTCAATATCTAGTCTTCCCATTAAAGCTTCGAATTAGGACACTAAAATTCAATTATGCTTCTTCTCGCAAGACTTTGGTCTCTTATTTCTTAAGATATCAAGATATAAGTATAATACAACATATTGAGACTTTGAAATTATTGGTGAAACATCAAATCACAAGAAATAATAATTTTTCCATAATTATGCCATTGCTAACCAATATTCCAAAGACATCACCAATAAAACGATGCTAAAAAACTGAGCAAATTGGGAAAGCTCAAACACCACAGTAAGTTCTTTTCAAGTGAGTCGTCAACTCAATTTTATCAAATGCAATTTCTTTAAATAAAAGTACAGATCTTCACATACAAATCACTGATACATTCTCTAATTAACAACTGTACTGAGAAGCAACAGTAAAGCCTTCCCTATGAAGAAAACCAGATTTTTCTTGACCAGTAACGATTCCAGATCACTTTGTACAAGCCAACAGAGAATTATGATGATAGATTTCTATTTCCAGTACTAACACATGTCCTAACACATCAATATTCACAACAAAGATCTTTGTTAAAAAAAGCCATGAACAGTGTATTCCTTAGTCTGTCTCCTTTTCAGCTCCTTAAAAAGACTTCATCCCCCATATTTATTCATATAGGCAGGGAAGCCTTTAGACTCTGCTGGTATCACTTATGAGGCTAATTTTTATGCTTTTACACACTTAACAGCAGATGAAGCCATGCCAAAACCAGCCTATAACTTCATGCTACTCCAGTTGATTATTTACTTGAATTGCACACACTTTGTGGGGATACAGCTTGTCTAGTATCCAGGATGCAAGCAAGTCAGTTTAGATTGCATTCTCCTAGTGCAGGTAAAGGCTTCAATACTTAGTTGCAAAAAGGTAAGAAAACATAACGCTTTCAAATGACTTCTTGTTCTTTATTCCTAGTGGAAGCAACTACATTTTAAATTTTAGCCATTTTCCTATTTCAAACCCCTTGGCATACAGATCAGGCACTTGACCATTCCAGTTCGCCGTACACTGAGCTCAGACATTATCATTCTCTTCCCAACTCTCCATCCTTTAGTAAACCCAACCCAAGTCCTGAAGAACCTTCTTTCCTGTAAAGTGCTTGAGCACTCTAGCAGAACTCCATCCTCCAATAAGATACTCCCTCACAAAACTAATTTTCATGGAATAAATGCAAACAAAAATCTAAGCATTACTTACTGAATTACATTCCAGTTGAAAAACAGGTATTCTATTTCTCAGCATAAACAGAACTTGAACACAGTTCTTAAAAAAACATTGTCAATATCCTAAAGACACTCCTATTTGCTCATATTGCTTGTTTTCCCATATCTCTCAAAATAATTTAGCTTGTTCCAGGTAGGATACTACAATTCTGTATTCTGGCCTGAGTTTGTGTCCTATTTGACTATTGTATCATCCTTAAATGGATCTAGCCTAGTAAGTATCACATTTTAGATGTATGGTCTTAAAAACATGTCAAAGTGTACCACAGCAAAAGAATGTTACTATGAAGCAAAAAAGCCTTTGCATATCTCACCACCATTAAGTACCATATTAATTCCGTACTCAGACTCTTACTGAAATTACTTTTGGTGCAATATTTCAGAATACAGGAAAGGATCCAGTTATTTTAAAAATACCAGGCCTTCCATCCTTACACCATAAAACAACAATTCATGCACTGCTGGTGTGTTGGTTCTCCAGCAGGACTCTGCTACCTCCATACTGCTGAAATATGGATCAGAAGTTGAGGAGCAATTTGGATAAAAATTGATCAGTGACAACAGTTAATTTCTCCCTAATTATACTCCAATAGAGAAAATAAGGCATTGCCAAAATATAGGTAGTTCAGAATAGTGTTAGCCATTTGTTTATATTTTCTTTTGGAAAATGAATGAAGACAAGTTATTTCTGGTTTAAAATGAAAAAAACCAAAACATCTGTTTGATGTAGCACTCCAGTGTGCTTGGACAACTATGAAATAACTTAAAACCTTTTAATCTTAATACAGCCCATGTTTTTCTAGACTCTGCAGCATTCACAAACACATAAGGATGACATCCAATGACCGTGCAACTTAGTACTCTTGGGAGCAAGTGACTTCTGGATGACACACAGTGAGGAAATCAACCCACTACACTGGTGTGTGGCTGTGACTGCTTTTTTGCTTGCTGTTCCCCACAGAGAGCAAAAGGAGGTACAACAGGAGAACAAGCAAGCCTGATTCAACTCACATAACATTTACCTGTTTCAACTGGCCATTTAAAGCTTCAAGTTATTCAGATTTATATCACTTACGAAACAGTAATTACTACCCCTTGCAAAACTCCTTCAGAACACAAAGCTGGAACAGGTTGTCAAGAGAAATGTCTACTTCAGTTTTTATAGATGCCCAAGCTACAGAAGCTGTAGCTATCAGAGAACTTCAAAGTTTATACTCTTACAGCATCCCTCCCCTAAAATCATTGTAGACACTCACATACCACGTACAAAAATAACCAGCTGCAAGGCTGATAGCAAAATCTAAGAAACATACTGCAAACCTCGTTCCTTTGAAAGTCACATCAATATTTCTAATAAATTAATAATAAAACCTACTACAGTCATGCCACCCCCTTTTTAACAGCTACAGATAAAATAAATGCAAGACTGAAAACCTGACGGAGCACATCCAGATGATTTTATTAAAAAAATCACTAAGACCTCCTGTAAGTGATATTGAAAGCATCATCTTTTGAAGTTTCAGATGACACTGAAACTCTTTATTTAAAGTTCACAACATGGCAGCACACATACACAAAAAGTGAGGAAAGTATTTCCTTAATCTGAAGGAAAGAAGTACTACGGTTTGACACTGCCATCACAGAATGTTTTTTGCCTGTTCTTTTCACATCTCTGAGCTCAGCATAGTGCCTCACAAGGATTTAGAAGTAGATTTCAATGCTACTAAACTCATGCAAACTCCAAGCCTCAGGTCATTTTCATTCTCCCGTTCCTTAATTTATCAGTAAAATACAAGGCTTGAGAACTAGAGGCGAATACTACAGTCAGTACCCTACAGACACACTGAAAATTCAAGTATTTTTTTGACAGACCACTTTCAAGGCAACTCTGAACACTTACTCAAGGACTTGTCTACTTTTTACCCTTAACTCTGATGAAAGTTTCCTGGCAAAGACCCACTATCATGCCTTCCCTCCCTGCACGCCCAAAACTTTGCATGTTATGCACACTTTGTAATCAATATATTGAAACATGTGAAGAAAGGAAACCCTGGTAAGAGATTTTCATTCACCTACACAAAAGGAAGTACATAACTGTTCGACTGGAACCAAAACTGATACATATGGGAGTTATGCAACAAAAATTATCAAAATCTGCCGAAGAAAATACTCTAAAAATTTCTGAGATGGATGGCTTCACGTGAACAGAAATGAGGGAGATTTTCTTACTTTTATAGCATTTAACATAACAACTCCAACATACATTAAAAGGCCCATTTTGCAGTCTCGGGCACTACAGATACATAGGTCCCTTTGGTAAGTAGGAACTTTCACTCCTGAATATCCCCAAGGCACAGCAGCTCCATACTGAAATGCCAGAACACAAAGCTTGGAGTATATTATTAGCAAAGTACTGCTGCTAATTCTACCTACTAATTTACCAGATGTTGGTATTCTCATCACTGTAGAAGTGAAATTTGTACACTGCTGAAGAGTCTGAGTTTTATTTATTGAAGAGTCCTAAGTATTTTAACAGATCACATCCAAATCTTACTAAGTTTGAATCTGTGTGCAAAATACCAACAGCCCTAGCCAATACCTACAAATTCACAATTTGATGGCACAATTCAGTCATGTAAGCTTTCAGATCAGTGTCTGTTTTCAGCTACAACACAGCTAGTACAGAAGTATCAAAGTGACACTGCTGACAAAAGCCAGTCTATTGAAGAGACTGAGACCAAGCACTGTTCCTACAATTAATATGATTAAGTGCATTATCAAATACAAAGGCCACAACAAAAAAATTCATGTTAAATTTAAAACTGGAACACTTTTATATTTCATAGCAAACAACAGTGTTTCTTAGCACGAACACGCTTGCTGTTGTATCAGTTTCTAATAAACTTTTTCACACTTCTTTGACAGACACAGATCATGCAATGCTGAGGTTGCAACCATTATCTGTCTACTTTAAATTTCTTTATACTGGACTACCTTGAATATTTTTAAAAAGCAGTAACTAAAAAGCCTGATTATTAATCACTCCTACTAACTGAGTTTTATGGTTTTCGTTTTCAGGGCAGCTTAACTGCAGGGTTCAAGACAGTGATACTGACAACTAGCAAAACACGTGTCACATGCAACCCAGTTTATACTGAAACATAATGAGCCAGTAAGTTAAATGAGTGAATCAACACAATTGCTGCAAGAATTCATAGCCTTCCGATTAAACATAATAGGAAGCTCATATGCTCATCTCAATGATGAATGGTACAAACTGCTTTCAGATAAACTGGTTTATCATACAGGAAATGTAAGTAACAATGATGACTACCAATACCATTATCTCTAGCCACCTCACTTCAGCCAACATCTACCTTCTCCTGATATTTCTTATGGAAGAACAATACCTACATGCAATCTAGACTGACTGTAACTCTGAGAAGTTATTATGAAACCAGAAAAGAAAACATAAATGCCACACTTTTTACTTGGCCTGAACATTACATGGAAGAAGCTGATTAATTGCAGCTGCTTAGTCAGCTGTTCAGCCTCTTTTCTATCCCCAAGCTCTGAAAGAGGCATAAGGTAGAAAAAAAGTCACCAAAAATGCTAAAAGAACAGCTATTTACGGCCCTGCTGTTTGGAACATTTTGATAGCTCTTAAGCCATTTAGCTCTCCTCTAAAAGATAAAAAGGCATGAGTTTGTTTCTCCACCATACTCTGGCTTTACTCCTAGTTCTAGTTGAGCGTGCTGCAGAACATATCAGTACACCAGGCCTGTCGTGACTCCCCCGATACCGACGAGCTGTCGGGAACATTCTTACTTCCCACCTAATTCACCGTCCCTCCTCCAGCCGCAAGTGCAAGGGATAGCGCGGGACACAACACCCAACCTCTCCTTTCCTATCTCACAAGCAACTCGAGGGCAGCAACCCTCACCGCCGGCCCCGGGCAGCGACACCTCCCCGCAGGAGCGCCCGCACGCCGGGCAGGAGCCCCGCTCCCCCGGGCCCAGCCTCTGTAGCCCCCGCCGCCACCTCCCCTCCCCCGCGGCTCCCTTCCAGGCACAGGAATAAGGGGAAGTGGGAAAACCGGGGGCGCCATTTTGAGCCGGGAAGGGAGCGACCCGCCTCTCCTCCCCGCACGCCAGGCCGCCCCCTCGGCCGCCCGCCCCGCCGCACGGCGCCCCCGCAGGGCCCCGGGAGCGGTCCCGCACAACAGGCGCCCCCCGCCCCTCTCCGGCCGCCGGGGCCCCCCCGCGCCGCCGCCACCGCCTCCTCACCTGGCCGGGGCGGAGGAGCCGGGGCGGCGGCGCAGCAAGGTCCGTGGGGGCTGGCGGGGGGGGGGGG
>JAWMRA010000078.1:35859159-35877097 GCA_035584735.1 Pseudotriccus pelzelni | reverse complement strand
CAGCAAGGTCCGTGGGGGCTGGCGGGCGCGGCGGGCAGGGTGTGCGGAGGAGGGGGAGAGGGGAGGCGGCTCCCGTC
Source organism: Pseudotriccus pelzelni (assembly GCA_035584735.1). Classification (NCBI taxonomy): domain Eukaryota; kingdom Metazoa; phylum Chordata; class Aves; order Passeriformes; family Tyrannidae; genus Pseudotriccus; species Pseudotriccus pelzelni. Next base: position 35,877,020 of record JAWMRA010000078.1, on the reverse strand, counting down.
TGGGGCCGAGGGGCGGGGGCGCGGCCGAGCTGTCCCAGCCGAGCTGTCCCGGCCCCGCCGCCACTTCCGCCGCCGCCGCCCCGACCCAAACACGCTCGCACCCGCGCACACGCACTTCCGCCGCCGCCGCCACGTCACGGCCCGCACGCGCCCTGCCCTTCCGGTTCGCCCGCGCCGTCACGTGGGCGCCCTGTCTTTCCCCGCCTCCTTTTGTTCCCGCTCCTCCCGCCTCTCCCGCAGCGCCCCTGCCCGGCCGCGCCCGCCCTGCGATCCTGCTCAGCCGGGTGCCGCCTCTCCTGCCCACCCCGGCACCCACGGGAAGAGTCTCTGGGAGCGACCCGAGCGTCTTCCCGTCGTCCTGCGTTTACTGTGGGGGTGGTGAGGTACTGGAACAGGTTGCCCTGAACATCCCTGAAGTGTTCAAGGCCAGGCTGGATGGGGCTCTGAGCAGCCTGGTCTGGTGGGAAGTGGCCCTGTCCATGGCAGGGGGATTGGAACAGGATGATCTTCAGGGTCCCTTCCAACCCAGGCCATTCTGTGATTCCATGCCAGTCCTATAGGGACTGCCTGGGCAGTGCTGCCTGAGGAGGCCACTGACAGAAAAGTCGTGGTTTAATTCTCTCGAAGAACCATTTTCCAAAGCTATTATTTCCAAAGCTCTTCCAAATCAGTTCAAATGAGGAACTACACAGGAAAATCTGAATTGCAATCGGAAATTTACCTGACTTTTTAAAACATGGAACAGGCACTGATAAAGCCTTAGAAGCTGATTCATTATTCGCAGAGTGCTAAAAACTTGAGAGGACAGGTCGCTAAAGCAGAAAAGTCTTGATTGCTTCATAGATGGATATGAACGATGTCTCGATTGCTTCATAGTGTGAAGAATGACCTTGTGACAGAGAAGGATCAGTTGGTCACAAACTGTAAGTGGACTGTATAGGAAACAGAACAGTCATGATAAAATGTTTCTGCAGTGTAGCAGATTTTACAAGGTCTAATAGTTTGAAGGAAATAAAAAAACCCCAACTGCTAAGATGTTTAATACATTTATCAATAATGGTATTTAGTAATTGGTACAATTTAATGAAGATTCTTTAGATATTCCATCATGGGCGATACTGAATTGAGAGTTGATGTTGCTGTATTCTCAAAATAAGTTTTAACTCAACCACATGTGTTTAAATGAAGCAAAAATTATGTTATGGAAAGCCTGTGGTCAGTTATACTAGAAGTGAGGCTCCATTTTGCCATTCATTCATAAAATATGACTTTACTGTTAGTTGTGCAGTCGGTTCTCTTGCCAAAGCAGGTTTATCTCCTCTTGGTGGTGGTGGTACTTTAGAAATATGCTGATTACTGAGGAGAAGGGCTACATCAATCACATCGTAGCTTTTTTTTAAATAATCTCCATTCTTTAGTACTGCTTTAGAAATATTTTTCTGCTTGTAAAATATTATAGCAAATGGCCTTGTAGAATGAGAGGGAAAACAAGTCTCATATCTGTCTGCTTTTGTGTTTTCCATTTTTTTTGTCTTTTTTTTTCACCTTCCCTAGTATGGACATATCGAAACTTTAACATACTGAAATGAATGGAGTAAAACCAGATTTTTCTTTTTCTTTCCATCTTCAACAGTTCTTCTTTTCCATATACTTTTCCCTCGGTACCAGTTTGGTTTCAGAGTAATAATTTCCCCATTCTGCTTTACTTAGTTGAAGTTAATCAGTTACATAAATGCTTTTTGTAAAGCAAATATGTGACTTCAAAAAAGTAAAAATGTCCCGGTGTTCCCCAGTGATGTGGAATGTCAGCCTACTTCCAGAGAAACATGTTTGAAAGTGTGCAAGCTTTCTGAGCTGTGAGTTTGCTGAATGTTTGTATGAGTGGTCCATTAAATCAGGTAATCCTCCCCTGATGTGCCGCCTGCTTGCCATAACGCTCCGACTGGCTTCAGTCTGTTCAACTGGACTGCAGAATTTGGTGAGCAAAACATCAGAATCCTGATAAACAGATGGTTTTTACCATATACGTTATGAGCATACATTGAGGCACCAGCCGGCATCCAGCCAACCTGGCAGCTGCTTGCTCGCTCACTCACCTCCCTGCACTAGGACAGGGAACAGAAGAGGAGGAACAAAACCAAGAAAACTTGTCTTGTTATGATGTCAAGATAATGACAGTTTAATAGATGAAGGAAAGAGGGAGGGAAAAGGCAATACAAAGGAAATCATTGACTACCTCCCATAAACAGACCAATGGCCAACCACTCTCCAAGCAGCAGCCAACTTGGAGGACATCTTCTTCTACCTCCAATTTCTGTTGCTGAGCATGATGCTTTGTGATATGGAATATCCCTTTCATTACTTTGGGTCAGCTGTCCTGGCTGTATTCCACTCCCAAGTTTCTTGACGACCTCCAGCATACCTTCTGGGGGAAAAAGAGAAAGTCCTGACCCTGTGCAAGCACTGCTCAGCACTAGCTGAAGTATTGCTGTGCTATCCACACTAGTTTAGTCACAAACCCAAAGCAAACCACCATTCAGGCTGCTATGAAGAAAATTAACTCCATCCCAGCCAAACACAGTACATACATGAACAGTTTTAGATGAAAAAATCAAAATATTAAAAATTAAACCAGCAAGTCATTAATAGAATAACTTGAACTAAATTCAGTTCAGAGATTAAATGTTCATGTGACTTGCAGAAACAAACCCCAAAACTATCAAAGAGTTTTGAAGCAGGTATGTTTATTCATGGTGCCAGGTGCATGGGGGATAATTCCTGCAGTCACACACACCTATTGCCTTTATTCAGCTCTTTTGATGCAGTATAATGTTACATATGCATTAGTAGTATTACATATATATTAGTTGTGTTCCATATGCATTAGTTGTGTCAGCAAATTCCAGAAAAGTAGGAGGGGAATTGTTAACATACACCACTCCTATAGCTCCACCTTGGAACACCTCCTTGGGGTCTTCTTTCGGGGCGTCTTTGGGGGTCTTTTGGATGAAGTAAGAAGTCTTCCTCAGCTTGAACTTTCTACCTTTGCTAAGAACTGCTGAGTTGGCACTGTCCAATTAATTCAAAACTGGTATCTTCTTCAGGAGCTTCTCTTTATCAACTTCCAAGGTCTTTTTCTCATGAGCTTCAAAGCCCCTTATCAAAACTTTGAAGTTTTCTATTCCTGTTAAAGTCTTCATTATAAAATTAACTATATCCTGTCTGTGAGTTAGCATAAGCAAGCAAGTCCCTATCCTAATTCTATCTAAGGCTACAATCTTGTATTATTGCTTTATATTTTGATCTCCCTTTATCACACGTCATACATGACGTCTGATGTTTCACGTAATCTCAAATGAAGACCTGCAGATGGAAGGTATGATCCAAGTCCATTTCTGTTTCCAGCTGCAAGCTAAAACCTCTAGAGTAAGTTGTTATATTGTGTAGCTGCATTGTGAGTTGGATCAACCAATGATGTAATGCAAATATTATTCACCAAAAGTCATAATTTTGTGGTCTGAACACAGAAGATTGAACTGTGTCTGCTGTGGCTTCAGGCTCTCTTGATCTGGTGCACATGAGAGTAAAGGAGTACAAGTTCAGAGAAGACAGTGGGCCAAGAACCTCCTCTTTGGCAGTAAGCTTTAGATAGGCGCAACATGAGATGACACATTCAGTTTACACAACAAGAATGAGAGAAAATACAGAACATAATGCCCATAATGTTCAGGAAACAACAACCATAACATTTCATATGTAGGGATCATATTCTATGCTTCTAATATAAATAGATAAATGCTTTCTAGAATAGAATAATCCTTCAGATTGCCAAATGTACCTAAAGTTCAAGGCTGAGTTGAATAGGAATTCTGTTCATGTGTTATAATTGCACTAACAAAAATGAGGCAAAAGAGATAACATTTTACTTTCACATGAGAGATTAGAGAATTTTTCAAAATACTTTGAGCAGACTTCAGAAGTGCTGCACTAGGCCATTTTGCTGAAACTGCTAGCGTGAATGGAAATCTCATATGCTTTTTTTCTGTTAGCTATATAGGCAGTCCATGTTTTGTATTATGGGATGGATGCACTCTGAAACCGGGATCCTGCAGCAGCAGAGCTACAATACTGTTGTGCTGTTAGGAAGTCTGTGTTACATGCAGGAGGTTCCTACTGAGCACAACAGTCACGGCATCATGGGTCATATGGCAAATACCAAAAGTGAAACTGTGCTGAATGATATTAATAAATTTATGTTAGTGGGTCATGGTTTCACCAGATGGATTTCCACCTATTTTAGTATTTCTCTGCAGAGTTCTTTGCTTGGCCTTTTTGTGTTTCAGTCCAGCGCTAGATGTGTAATTATAAATGGAAGTTGACTTCAGACGGCATGCAGAATCTCTTTAATGTGTTTGAACTTCCCATTTTTTTATGTGCCCACCCACTATAATATCCTTTTTTTCTGTCTTTTATCTCTGCTTGTGTACATTTTCTGTCTACCTACATTGGTTTCATCATATCATAGCTTGTGAAATGTGTGCAGTACATAGAAAGAGAATTTACTATCTGCAATAAAAACCATGAAAGTAACCAGGCGATAACAACAGCAAAGTGCATCAGCATAGCTGATGTCCTTCAGGTGTTTCACAAAATTTGCACTGTTTTAGATGGAGTTCTCTGACCTTTAGAGACCTTAAGGAATGTACAAATTTAGTGCTTTGACTGCCATCTATGCCAGCACCATAGTCAGAGTGAGAACTGTGTTGCAGAACATGGGGTGTTTGTGCTTCATAAAGAAAGTAAAATGCAGGGTTTTAGGCAGTTCCCATTCCTCAGTTTTAGCCTAAACAAAACAGAAAAAGGCATTAGACTGTGGGAATTGGATGTCAGCAAATAGTGAAATGTCAAGTACTGTTGAGGAAAAAAGTGCTGCTGTAGAATGGAAAATTTGTTCAACTTTTTCCAAACAGATTTCTGTAGAGGTCCTACTTTTTTAACGTAGGAGATGACAAATTCATACTGAAGTAAAAAGGGTTTTGATCTTTTTTTTCCCCTAAAATTGAGTTCAACTGGTTTTTGTTAATTCATCAGCTTATCTTTAAAATTTACAGATCCTTCCCACCCTATGAATATTCTTCCTGTGGATGAAATAACTTTCAGTACAAGAAGGAATGAATATGACACTGATTCCTAAAATGAGAAGAATTATAGGAATGAATATGTATTGTTAGTAGGTTTCAAATTGATTTATAGGGATCTCTATTTCTGCTGAAGAGAAAACAACCACAGAGAGGCAAAAAGAGAAGGCTGAGGACTTTTGTTCTTCTTATTTTGGCAGTAGGCATTCTTTTTACATGGCCAGGTCCTATTTTTCTTCCTTTGACACAACCTGCTCCATCGGCACTGAGTGGACTCTTTCAATTAACAACTGTGGCCACCTACTGGGGAAAAAACAATGTAAAAATAATTCAGCAAGTTACAGAAGGTACAAAAAATGATAATATCTTGAGCATTGATAGAGAGCCATCTAGAAATAGAACAAACACAGGGAAAAAAATTCAAGTACCCTATTATTACTAATTTGTGCATTACTATACTTCGCTTTTTCACTGTATAAACAGTTTCCTCTTTTTCTGACAGCTTTATCCTTAGTTACTTCTGTCAATGAAATCAAATTCCTCCCCAATTTCTAATACCTGAAGTTTGGTTCAAATCACTATTTAGCTTTTACTAGATAGAAATTGCACCTTATAAATGAATGGATCACAAAGCAAGGCATAACCAATTATTTATTAAACTACCAACTATTTTGCAGAAGCACTCTAAGTGACAACAAATGTGATTGCAATAAGAAATTAATTGAACACGTTAAGAATTTAAAAGAGCTTCTTTAGTTCTCAAGTGGTCATAGATGTTCTGTATTAGGAGCATGGTACAGCTATATCTACAGCAGAAAAACACATCTACTTTTGAAAAAGGTCACCAACATGGCCACAGCTAGATCACAGCTGATGCTAACACGATGCTGCTTGCCAGAGAAGACTAAGCTAGGTTCACACGTGCTGAAGTTAGCTGATCATAGCACTGATGTGTACTGTCAATGACTTCAGCAGCTGGAGCAGGTTGTCAGGCACCCTTGCTGCCTGGGGAGATGGTCATCAGGGAGCAATTGCTTCCTGAGTCTCTCATCTTCCTTTTGTAGCTAAGGGCCTTGAGAATTTTGTTTTAATTTAGCATCCTTCATTTAAAATCCTTATCAAACAAATGTTAGAGCAGAGACTAAAATGGTAACAGCTGATAATGTTTGTTGATTAATTATGATTAAGGTCTGTCTATTTATCTGAAATTGCTTTTGCCATTGTAGGGCTATAGAGAATGGAGCAGGATGTGATTAAATTTTGATGTTTTGCTGGGAGGAAGGGGAGAGTTTGCCAAATGTCATCTGAGAATAAAAGTCTTTGTGGGAACTGAGGGTCTGTTAAACAGTAGTGAAACTTGTTCAGTCTTACCCATGCTGCTTTTCTGAAATAATCTGCACCTGCTTCTAAAAGGCAAATACAGTGGTTTAGATATACGAGGTGTTAACTCTTTTAAGACAAACAGTAATAGCACTCACATGTTCTGATACGTGGGTAACGCTGTCACCCACCTCTGTGCCGTGTGGATGGGAGTTGCAGTTTCCTCTACAGGAACAGTCTCAGTATATAATATTTTATTAATATGTTTATACACCTGACAACATCTGTGAAAGGGGCCGTAGTTTTTATTACAGTAATAAAGATTTAAAGTTTGATCAGACTTTTGACCACGTAAGACCTCATTTCAACCCGAAGAAGACTCAACCCACCTGTCTGAAACCCGATAGATTTTCAAGGACTTGATAACTGGTCTAAGAAATATGCTACCTCTGTGACACTCTTTTTTTCATGACAGTTACAAAACAGCTCGAGCGCAATTTATTTCGTGAATTTCTTCGAGGGGTGGGAGATGCGCGGAGGATGGTGTGGGTTCTGGGGGCGATGGCGGAGCGCTGCGAGGGAGGAGGGCGGTGGGCGATGGCGGAGCGCTGTGAGGGAGGAGGGCGGTGGGCGATGGCGGAGCGCTGTGAGGGAGGAGGGCGGTGGGCGCTGGGGGCGATGGCGGAGCGCTGTGAGGGAGGAGGGCGGTGGGCGATGGCGGAGCGCTGTGAGGGAGGAGGGCAGTGGGCGATGGGGGCGATGGCGGAGCGCTGTGAGGGGCGGCCGCGCCGCCCGCCTCGCACGAGCGCGCCTGTCGCTGCCTCCGCCGTCGCCGTTGCCGAGCGGGCGGGCTGAGCGGCCGCCATGGAGGGGCAGCCACCACCCTGCCCCGAGGGGACGGGCCCCGACGGGGCTCCCGAGCAGCCGGACGTGAGTGCCTCGGCCGAAGGGGTCCCACCGCTGCCGCCGAGCCGCCCGCCCCTCTCTGCCGGCTCTCGCCCAGAACGGGCTGGAAGAGGGGCGGCGTGTGGAACGGGCAGGCGCATCTCCCCGCCTCTCTCCCCCCAAAAACGGGCGTGGCACACGCTGGTTGTGTGCATTATTGCAGTGGTTTGGTTATCCCTTTTTTTTTTTTTTTTATTGCATTGCTTAGGCTGGAAAGTCGCGTCCTGCTGATGGCACTGTTGCGAGTTGCCTCACCGAGGTGTTACCCAGGGTGAGTTGGCTTTGCAAATGCGCCTTGTGAAACTTTTGTAATGATTTCCCATTAGCGAATGTGCTTTGAGACAAGCCCTGGAAGCCTTGTTTATTTTTTCAGAGTCCCTTCTCTTTAGAAACTACTATTTTTTGTTTTTAGGGTTTGTTTTTTTCACGTGGGATCGTAAAGAATAGCTGGCAGGATTGAAAACTCTTCTGGCAGATCTTTTTCACTCCACCTGTTTTACAAAAGTCACCATGTATGTTTAGTTAGGACTGAATAGAATTGTTTTAGACAGTTTTCTTCCTCTGGTAACACAATTGTAGCAATTATTATTGGAATTATTGTGACTTTTGATGGAGGTCCTTCTTCTTTACAAGGATGCCCCTCAGAATTATGATTCCCACTGGCCCTTCCCCATGCCCCTGAAGAGTAAGAGGGTACAAAACAGATCCCATAAATACAGTTCTCCCTTTAAATGATAATTAAAAAAAAAAAAAACAAACTCTGGTTTAAATGATTTTCAAAATTGTTTAATTCATGGTGGAATTGTGAATTTGGTTAAAGGTTTTTGCAACTGATAAGTGTAATATCTATTTTTCATAGAGAACATGTGAAGTAGCAGTTACCTAAATTAAAGACGAGAAGAGTTGAAATTTAGCAATGCTGGTTTGATAAAATTTGGGCTGGGTTATGTTGACCTTAGACTCACAATATCAGCATCTGCAGGAGCATATGCATGTGTTAAAGCCCTAAAGCATCCTCATATTTTATTCTTACCTGTGTGGAATCACACTGAAATGTCTGCAGTACATTTTCTTTTCGTTAGTGTTTTGCGAATATCTGGTGTAAAATTGTTTCTGCTTTGCATTATATACAGCCCATTACTCCAACTACTGTGCGAAAGTTTCGAAACACAACAGATCCAGCTCCTGGTGCTAAAGTAATATTCTACGGTACAGCGGATGATCCCGACATTGCAACTCACTTGACTCATGGCATAAAGTCACGTTCCTCATTCAGTGTAAGAATGTGGCTCTCTTACTTTTGTTTAAGAATGAACCACTTAAGAGTGTTCTTAATAACAGCAACTTATTTCTTCGTAGTCAGGGATAGAAGTGCGTAGCTGAGTGATTTATAGTGCAGTATTTCACAGCTGTTGTGAGTTACCTGAATTCTGAGGTCAAATCAAGATTTATTTAGCATGATTGAGATTGGAAAACACTTGAAGTTCAGTGACTTAACTTTCGTAGTAACTACTGAAATATTAATTTAATTTTAAGATTAAGTTAATGAACAGTCTTCTATCCACAAATTTTGCTGCTTTCTTCTTATGGATTACAGAGATAAAAGCAGTTGAGCTCTTAGAAAGAAAACTGCTGAGAACGTGCTTATAGTTTGGTGCAATTATTATGTATTTTTTCTTACTTTTGAGTTGAAACTGATTTTGTTAGCTAAAAAGTGGTGGTTTGGGCGTGTCAGACTATTTTGTGTGTATTCTTCAGAGATTATTTCTGTAATCTGTAATCAAACAGCTGAAGAGATCATTGGTGATTTTATCACATAGTGTTCACATATCTAAAAATAATAGTTCTGTTAGTAAAAATGCACTTTTCTGAAGGAAGTAGGGGCTGACATTAGAGGGTATTGAGTAGGGCATTTATTAGGCATATCCAGAATGAAAGACAACCAGGTTTTGCTGTCCCTCCTCCTAAGTTTTATGATGAATGGATTGATTTGTTTAACCTGTACTGTCAGTTGAAGACTTCGCATTATTAATTAAATATTAATTGGAGGAAGGGTTGTAACCCTAGTGAGTTTGCTAAGTGTGGGTTTGGATCAATTGTATTTGCTACTAATTTTTTCAATATTTCTTTATGTGACATTCAATGAGAGTCTAAACACAAACCTTCTCTAGAGACCCCATTACTTTGATGGGCAGCCTGAAAAATCAAATCACTTAAGTTTTGGTCATACTATAATTTGACTCTAGTTTCTAATATGTGCTAGGAAAAGAAAGGTTGCAGTCAGAAAATGTATAAATTAACAAGTGGAAAAACTAGCAATAAAAAAAAAAAGTTCTGTCTCACAGTAAGTATTTTATTTAGCTGGAGATTTAGCATAGCACTGACCATTAGTGGCCTTCTCTCAAGCTACAGTTTTGGTTTGCAATTTGATGGATAAAATTATATCAGTGTAACCATATAAGATCTCATTAGAACACCTATGAGCAAACTTTTGATCTTGTATATGTGTGTGGGTAGTCATATTGATGTGTGAATGATCTAATTTTGCTGTTTTTCCTGCCTCTTGTGTTGTTTGTGATGTCTTTAGGTAGCTTCATTGATAAGTCCAATTCCTAAAACTGTTTTTCAAGAAAAGATAGAAGATATGAAAGAAGCAATCTACTACAGTAGTCGTGAAGAACGTTTAGGCAGAACACATGATCAATCTCCTATGTTACCTAAGGGCTTGGATATAGTTAATACTACATTTGGAATAAAAACCATCAAAGGTAGGAAAATTTACCATTAAAACATATTTCTTGTAAATACAAGATAATCTGCAATTTAGTATTTCCCCGGAGAATTATTTAGGTATCTATCGACTTACTTTCCTTTTCCCAACAATTTGGGACTAGGTCTAATGAAAGCAGCTTCCTTGACCTGTGTATCTTTCCTCCATAGACTGGAGGAAATCACACATGTGTTGCCCATGAAGCTCTCTTGCAAAAGTTATGTTCATCTTGGTTTCTGTGTTTATTTTTTTTTTATTTCCCCTGGTCCCATGTCATTTTGTTGTTAGATGAACTACAGATTGACTACAGATTGCTTAGAAATGTGGCAAGAACTATCGTTCTTTCACAGTATTAGCAAGTTCTCTAATAAGATACTTCTTAAAATTGAGAGCCAACAAACAAAACACCCACTCCCCTTATCTCCCCCAACCATACATTCTTTTCCAGATATACCAGCTGGAGTGCTTGTGAATCCGCCCAAAACCTTTGAGGAAGTGGATAAAGAAGCCAGAGAAGGACATGATTTGTATGTTGTGTCACATGAGGCTTATGATGTGGGTAAGGTCAGAGGCTAATAAGAAACCCTGTAAAAAATTCCTCTACATGTGTTCAACACATACTGTATGCTATTTTTTGAGGTGTAAACTATTAATTTTACCACTGTATTAATACAATATGTACTCTTTTTAAAAGTAATTATGTGAAAAATACATGTCTGAGAGAACATGATCTAGAACTGTAGGTCACTTCTTGGTGGGCATTTTAAGTGGTGTAAGAGCGTAATGAAGGAGTTGGAAGCCTGATTTCTTTTGGGTGCTGTTTGAAAAGCAGAATATTTCCCATTAACTGGAAACTCATAGATGCCCTGATTGCCTACTGAGTTTGGCACTGTCCATGCAACTGAAAGCAATCGTGGTTCTAACCACCGTTCTTTTAAAAAAGTGACTGAAAAGACCTTGAAGAAACAGAATGACAGTTTTTTTCTGTGACAAAAAGATGTAGCAAGAGTATCTCTGAAAGTGTGGCACCTCAAAAACAGTTTTTCCCTTTCTGCATTTTTAAAAAACAAACAGTAAATCAAACAGAACAAGTCTCTGCTTAGGTACAGACATTATAAAGTGATTTGTTTGCATGACCCTCGTCACTTAGGCTACCCAGTTTCATTTATCTGGTTGGGATTGTCTTTAATCAGACCTAAAAGAATATCCAACTATTCTAGCACTGAAGTAGTTTTTGCTTTTTATTTTGCCTTTTATCTTCACTTTTGAGTAGTTAGGAATAATCTCACTGTCAATAAACATAAGCATAAATTATCTTTAATTGAACAGGTTTCTTATTTATTTGCTTTTGTTTCTTCATTGTTTTGTCTGAAGAGTGAAGTTACTTGGTATATTTTTCTTTCTGAGGTGTTTTATATAGGTTGACATGCTTACTACTTCTGCAGGGGAAACAGTCAATAGGAAGTATAACTCACACTTCAACAAGTCTTTTGTATATGGAATGGAAACCCCTCATTTTGAAGATGGGCGAAATACAGCCAAGACCTTAAATTGGATTTTTGATCTGGAATCGTAAGTTGCAATGAGTTAACTAGTTAACTAGTAGTGTGAAGTTTTAAGAGTGAGTCTTCGTATTTGAAGAAATTGTACATCTCACAATCCCATACTTAGCTGTATTGAACTCAACAGCAAATGCAAGGTGTGATTTCAGCGCTGTTGATCCAAATCACTTCTCCCGTAGTATAACAGCACTTGGCATGTCTCAAGCATTACGTAAAGTCCTTTGATTTTAAATAGGAGAATTTTTCAGTTACTGAGTTTATGTTTGTCTTACAGAGGAGTTGCTGTTCCCTTTAAACATGTAATAATATTTTAAAAGATTATTGAAAAAATCTTGAATATTTTTAAACAAATATGTGTAGGAGTTGTTTTCATAATTTGTAGGAAGAGAGCAGCTAACCTTGTACTGAAACGAACTGATGATTTCAAGGAAAAATTTCAGCCTCAGCTTGGAAAATCCCTTGATCCGTAAGTAAGCAAAGATACCTTCCAAGAACAAATTTATACTAAACAAATTACAGGCACTGTAAGATATTCCCCCCGCCCCATCTTTTGCCGTTAGAAAGGTTTGAAAGAGTTGAAATGTCTCACCTGATGTTCTGGGATTTGACCATTTTACTTACTCTGACGCTACTTCTGGTAATCTTTGTTATATCACCTATAACTTCACTTTATTACTTCCTTGGAAAAGGATGTGGAACTAAATTTTGTTATTATCCAGCAGCACCTATCAATCTCAGCTGAATTATTAGAATGCTTCATAAACCACATCTGGAACAACCAAATATGGAACAGCTTTGTAATTTTACAGAGGAGTGTTTATGGAGTGCCATAGAAGTCCTAAGACCACAGTGTGGTCAAGATGCAGGCACACTACAAACCTAGGGCTCCTGAGTGTATACAAGTCTGTATGCTCTAGATTTCTACAGAATTGGGTCTGAACACAACAGTTGACTTCAGTAGCAAGATTTAATTTTAAACTCAAGATCCCAGGCTTAAGTTAGTCTGGAGACTGTGCTCATAAATACATGTAAGGAATGAACACAAATATGAGTCAGTTTCTCCTCTCCCCTTTGCTGTGTCCCAGCGTACCCTGAGACAGACCTGAAGCTTGAACAACATGAGGCAGTGTGATCAGTCAGGGGGTGGGTTGCAGTGCAAGCTCAAAGCCAGCACTAATATGGCAAGACAGATAGAAGCTAACCTAATCTTGTTTAGTGCGTTTTACACCATCCACATCCTATGTGTGATATGAAAATGATAAAACTAAAATAGAATAGTTTTTAGATTACAGTGCTTCCATCTCTGTGTGGAGTTGTTGTTTATTTTGTGCTTTAGAACAAAGCACTGATTATCTTTCTAATTTGATGGAGATTTTTGATTAATATATCAGTTTTAATTATCTAATTAAACATAAAATTAACATAGCATCTTTTTCAAATTAAAAAATAAGCAGTTCTTTAAATCACCAACAACATCTTCTATTTCTGGTAAATAATAATGGACCAAGTTTCCCAGATATATGCTGGCTTTAGTAAACATAAAATTGCATGTGGAAAAGCAGAGATGTGATTCAGTTTTTCCTCTTTAGCCAAAAGTAGTTTATTCAGAGACATTTCAGTTGGAGATCTTGTCCTAAACATTCCTATTATTTGACTACGTTGTAAGGACTTTTCTATCAGTGTCTTAGGAAAAAAAACCAACATAGAATACTTTTCCCTTTAATGCACATAAATATTCAAAAGGTTGACGGTTACAGTTGGCTGTGTTATATTGCAAACAGCAAATGCTCTAATTAGCTTTATAAAGGGTTGCTTTTCTGGAATGGTAACTTTGAAACAAAGTACTGATAAAAAAATTCTGGTGTATCACATATATTTATGTGGGTTATCTCTAACTGTAGAACAGATTATAACTTTTTTAATAGTAGCAGAGGTTTTATTTTGGCTATTAATAACCTGTTTGACAGTTAACAAAGAGATGTCCTTATTGACAGCATGGCAGAAACTATGAATGTTCCCCCAGGCCATACATTTGGATTGGTAGTCCCTCCAGATGAATGTGGTAAGTTCAGGGACAGAATAAAATCTTATCTTGCTGATGAGCTATCTTGCTGTTGGTTGTGTAGTATTTCCTATCTATCTTAGAGGCAAGGTACAAAAACTTATGGAGGAAATTTTTGGAGGGAAAATTTGAGAATTGAAGCTGGTAGTGGGGAAAAAATAAATGTCACAAATAAAGAAACTTTAGTTTTTGAATTATCATGTTGAGTTTCTTTTTTAAAGCCTTTGTATCTGAAGGTAATAAAATAGGAAATGGCAGAAAACTGTGACAAATTAAAAGGACTATTTAAATCAGTGATGTGTCTTTCTTCTCAATGATTTTTCCATCACTTCTCTAAAAAGAGTAAAAATAATAAGCAATAAATAAGAATAATAAGTTTTTGAAGGTTGCAGGAAGATGGAAAGCAGAGTAAAAATAAAAAAATTTGAATTTTCATTATGATAAAATTTTAAAAACTTGTCAACTCCAATAGTCAGTGTTGGGATTGATGTTGTTTTAACATTATGTTTAATAACTAGGGAATACACTCAATAATTAGGAAGCAAAAAATGTAAGTGGCTCAAAGTTATTAAGTTAGTCAAGGTCAGGGAAAGCTTGTCAAAGAGTGCATAAGCTTTTATACATTTATTACTATGTAGTGTAATAAAGTTAAATATTTTAAATGTGTAGGTGTGATTGTCCTATAAGAGCGGAAGGAACTGAACAAAAGAATTCATTATTAACAAGTAGAAAAAAATGTACGTACATTACTGTTAGAAGGGGATTATGTGAGCTACTCATGTTTGTTACCGAACTCTGAATGAACTTGCACTCAAGAGGGTGACCTCGATGTCCTGGGGGTTTGGAGGAAGATTGTAGCTCAGTGTGCCAAAGTCTTTAAAAATATTAATAAAGTTAGGATACATAGAAAATGGGAACTGTAACATAAAATTAGTACATTTTCTTTCTCGAAACCACTGATACATAATTATCTGAAATCTTACATTGGGTCTTGTAAGTATCTAGAACACAACAGACTGGAAGTGGTAGATTAATAATATATGTTCGTTCTTTTCTCAATTATCTGGGCATTGAGTAACTCCTACTGCTGTCAGAAGCTTTTGGAAGCAGTGAATAGATTCATGAAGCTACATTATGATGTTTCCAAATTTTTGATATTAACTATATGAGTAGGGAAATCATTATACAGACCACTGATCCTGTAATGAAATGGCTGTATCAGATATTCAGTGGTGCTGAAAATCAGCCTCTTGAAACTGAAATTCTCCTTTTTCTTAAAAACTCAAGCTTCTTTTTTTTTTTATGTCTGTTTTCTGTATAAGCACAACTAATTGAGGAATTGTTCATTTTTCTAGGAGTTTATGATCTTCTTCATGTCCGTGTTCCATGTGAGTTCCTCCGTGGTAAGGACAGAGAAAAAGCTGTCTTGATTGCAGTTCAGCAAAGTTTGAAGAAAGCTAACTATGAGAATTTTGATGTGTTGCTAGAAGCATTCAGACATTATGATAAGGTTAGTGCTCTGAAAAAGTATAAATGTAAAGGAACGTGTGACATTAGTGCTCCTGTGCTATGGAGATACAGCCATGAAGAAACATAAGCATAGCAAGGTAAATATATGTGAAGAGTACAAAGACAAGATAACTTCATAGTTATTGTGTGTTTAATCTACTGTGATATACTATTGAATTAAACACAATAGTATTTGAGCGTTTCAAAATAGTATTTGAAAAATCCACATTAGAGCGAGCAAGGAGCATGTGAGCAGGAGTAATCTTAGCAATTTTTGCACATCAAAATTTGGCATTTCTCCTTAAAGGGAAAGGAGTTTGAAGGGATCATGTTCATTTTTTCTTTCAAGCTGTACTTTTTGACTGAGCTGCCAGGCATCAGAATTTCAGATCTTTTTTTTCTCTCTGGAAAAAAAAAGATTGACATTTCTTATGTAACATTAATTGTAATGTATACAGAATGATTGGAATGATTGATGTCTTGGTTTTTCCCCAACATTTATGATTAGATTGTTACCTTATCACAATACCCTGTCACACTTTTACTCTCAAATCACTGTATTGTTTAAGTTGAAAATTACCTTTTGACACTTTTATGATCAGATTTCTAATTTCTAAATTACCTAGAGTTTATTTTTGTATTCAGCAATGTTCTTGAAATGGTGTGTCTAGTGCTATTTGTATATACATATCTGTATGAACACATGTATGTGTTCCTTTTGGCAGAGTCATTTTATAAGGACGGTTATAGAATCATAGAATTTAACAACTGTTTTATTTTATTTATAATAGAATGGTGATGGAATGATAGACAAGGACAACCTACGAAAGTCCTGTTTTCAGCTTAATCTGAATCTAGATGATGAGCTCCTGGATTCCTTATTTGACTGTTGTGATTTGGATAAAGATGGTCTGATTAATTATCTGGAGTTTGCAAACTTTCTGAACTGGAAAGAAAAAACAGCTGTTAAAGAGTTTGAAGAAAAAATAATTGCAAAAGGTAGATGCCTTAATACTGGGAACTTGTGGGGATGATGTTCTTAGAACAGCTGCTGAAGGGACACTGTGTTGTAAACTAGATGCTCCTTTAGAAGGGTAGGATTTAGAGAGTGCATTTACCTTGCTTACTACCAGCAGAGCCTCAGGTACAGGTGCATTTCAGAACCCTGGAGTTCTTTGTTGCATGTTGATATTGTCATTGGGAAGTTTCCTTAATACTCTAGATCAGGAGAAAGTAAACCACCTCTTAGAATCTGCAGAAATGCAGATGAATTACATTACCTACTTTATAGTTCTTCAAGCAATGTTTTTTACTCTTAGTCTATAATGTGTTGATAGTATATCCTGGCCATACCATATCTTTTGTTTATAGGGAAAAAATTAGGTCCCTGTCTTGCTCCTGAAGACACACAGAGAAAAGATGAGCCACAGCCTAAGCAGGAAGATCTCATGGTAAAAGAACTGGAAAGCTCAGAAAAGGCAACAAAACCACCTACAAAACCAACAGACCGTGTATTTGCAAGTTATCAAACAACGTCTTCTCAGTATAACGCTGTAGTGGGTGGTCTCCCACTGTCCTGTAAGTACACTGGACTGTGCTTCTCACTTCTGGGCATTCTTAAAGACAAAATCAGGAGCAAAGTTTAAAAGTATTGCTGTAGGTTCTACTAAGGTACAACAGTGAATTCATTTATCTTAATTTATCATGATTTTGTTTAGGGTTGTGGCTTGGAAGTTAGAATGGTTAATCTATTCAAAACATGAAAGTTAATCCAGATGTCTTTGAGAAATTATGCTAGTAATTCTAGGAGAACCATATCTTCTTGGAAACACCTCAGATACTTTCAGCAGGAAGTACTGGATAAGTAATAGAATATTACAGCAAGATTCCCTGTTTTCATACTTCATGTTGTAGCTGAAGCTGAGATTTCTAAAAATGCGAAAAAAGATACAAGGAAGAAAATTACAGGACTTGTTATCGAACCTGTGTGAGATGAAGCATCACATTCTTCTTATCTCATACAAAATGTTTTATCCTCCCTGGCACTATCTTTATGTACAGGTGTTTCCATGCTGCCTGTTGTTTGATTTCCGCAGGTTATCCAATGTGTGGTATTCCAACTATTCGTTCAGATATCCCTGCTCCTCGAATTCGCCGCCTCAGTGACACAACTAATTATGGTGACCAGGGCAGTAGTTTTGCGTTATTGTTCCCATCTGTCTTCGGTCAAAACGGAGTGCATGAAAGAGAGCTTTTAAAAAAGAGACCAAAGGCAGAGGTATAGTGAATTTCTTCAGCATATTCTTCCAAGATAAATTGTTCCTCTAGCCTCGTGGGAGTGGAATGTCATGTTATCGTATAAACAGGTTGTAAAATTCATTGTTGCAAGATTACTATCTTTCTTTATATCCATTTAACCATCTGAAAAATATGTACTTTTCACATTCTAAGTTGTTCATAAGGATGGTAGACATTCATTGGGAGCCCCTGGTGGCCTAGTGGTTAGATTGCGGGACCTTCACAGCGGAGGCCAAGGGTTCGATCCCAGCCAGGGA